>CM069857.1:45492109-45974609 GCA_036172795.1 Pelodytes ibericus
TGAATTTTTCCAAATTGCGCTGTGCCCAAATTTGCGAACTCTCTCAAACTTTCGTCAGGGACCTACAGAGGACCCTTATTATGTCTCGGTATTTAGTGACCCCAGTAATATTAAAATTGTAATTTACATTTATTGGTGATCAGTGTGCCTCACTGCTGGTCCTTTTATTTCTCTGTGCAGTTTTTTGCACAGATCTCCTAGTGCTTCAGTTCCACTACCTGTCCGCCTCAGAGCTTAAGGTTTACACTTAATTTAAACTTAAATACTTCTAATTCATATTGCATGATTTGCTGCCTCTTTTAAAGAAAAAAATGCATTGATTATGGATTTAAATGTTGTTTGTAGTTTTCTAGTATTGTAAAATGTTTTTGTGTTTATTTTATACACCATTTTAAATTTGCTGAATATTTTATCTGACTTATGTTTGTTATTTCTCTTATGGCAAGAGTATACAGAAGCAATGGATGACCATAAAAACTGTTAGTTAATAGTGATAACATTTTCATGTCCTTTCTAAGTTGCTATTCTTCGTGAACTGGTATATATTCTATACCAGTGATGATGAACCCTTGGCACCCAGATGTGTCTTGCACTGTGCAGCAGTCTACATTGTGTCCATGATTTTGATAGGCTGGGAAAAAACAGTACATCAGGATGGTTGACGTGTACTCCTTTGGCGGGATAATTGGAAGGGATTGATGTGGAGTTATAGACATATAATGGCCATAAAGGGAAGGAAGAAAACAAAAATAAGGAAAATTGTGTACAGAAGAACAAAACACAACGGAAGGATGAGAAAGGGAGAGGAAATCTTTGACTTGTTTTTTATAGATTAGTCACTCTGCCTCAAAATGGTCGACATCACTGTGCTATACTAAAACATACTGTATTAAGATAAATTACTTAATAGGGAAAATAATCTTGGATCTGGTGTTCTCCAGATAATTTTTTTTTCAGGCATCTTTAACTTGCAGAGAAAACTTGGATTATTGTGTTTTGTTTTTTTACTAATGGTGTGCCAGCACAGCACCTTATTGACTACGTGTTATGCTTCTTCAGAACACACTTGTTGAAAGTGTACACCTTCACTGTGTTCATAGGACTGACTGATTATTTGCACACATATGTATGCAAATGTCACTCTCCTGTTTGAAGGCTCTTTGCTGCTGTCATTTTCCACTAAACTCTGCTGATCCAGAATAGGTAGTAATTAATTTCCAATGTAACACATTTATGTATTGTTAGTTTTATTGATTTTGTTACAATACAAGTCTCAATATGAAATTACCTGGTTGTTTTCTTTGCAAGTTAATCCACAGAATTCTATTTTAAGAGGTCTGAGTTCACATTTTATTTGTTTTTGGTTTTCTTTCACTGCCCAGGGATCTTTATTTTTCTGCAGTGATTGAACCCAGTCCAAGGGGAAAGATATTCAGTGGCACATGATATGAATAGCTGGCTGTTGATCTTCATTATATACATGGAACCAGTCGCTAAAACAGTTTTTTTTGACTGTACTTCCTGCATAATATTGTTAAATCTTCTGGCAGAAGAAACTCACCAGGTTTATTATCTCGACACAGTGCATGGTTAAGCCGGTGAGATGAAATGTTCATCATATCACTTTAACTTACCTGCAACTTATTTCCAGATGAAAGCTGTTCCAGGTATTACCACCCTTTCTATAAAGAATTTTCTTACATTTAACAACATTTTTCCACTTTTGAACTTAATACTTAATTGTGTCCTCTTTAACTAACTTTGTTCCCCCAATGCTTCATTTTACTATATTATTATCCCTCCATACATTTGAACATTTCTCTCATGTCTGATGTTTCCTCTAACGTGTATAATGTATTCCTGTGAGACCCATGCATCAAGGTGTTTTAGAGCATAGCATGTTTATTTGGACAGATGGCAGTATGCAAAGATTTGCTTGTTGTAGTTTTCTTTATTTTTTTTTGTTTTAGCTGTCTATAGCTTACCTGTTCCATTGACTAGTTGCTCAGCTTGCGGCAAATTAAGGTAGAATGACACAAATATTATGAATAAGCGTAAGTAAACGCGAAACACATTGTGTGTTTGCTCTCCCTCGCACTTGCTGTTTGTTATGAAATTAAACAATTCATTATGTGGAAGCTTGGAGTCCCGAGATTTTTTTTTTTTGGTTTCGGATAATTGTTTGCCCCAACGATCGACTAAGTTTAGCGTACATAAAGTTCCATGAAGTCCGGTAATTAAGGTGTATTCTTTATCATTTTGAGCAGAGCCCATGAGCGTTTTTTCAACACCACATCCCCCCCCCCCCCCCCCCACCACCCCCCGACACAAATACTGGCAAGAATTACAGGAAAGCCTTTTGGCTTTCGGCAACTTGTGGTTGTATATAGAACTTCCTCCCCACCACTGTCTAACCCGTGATTCCAAACTGGGCATTGAGGAATTTGTTTTGAAACCACTTTATGATCGCCTTTTGTGAACTAAAAAGTAAATGACACTAAATATGGCAATTTAACTCTTCTTTCTCTAACATTTTAATACAGCTTTGTTGCAGCAATCTCCTTGGTTTGTGTGGACTCCAATCAGCCACTGAAGGGAATTTCCCTGGTAATGCATTGTTTGCAGTTACATGATGATGTACTGGCTGATGGCCACAAGCCTCGCATGCTTCCTTGTTAGACTGGAGTACAACAAAATGTCCTCAACACTCTAGCCTCTCCCCTTTCTCCAACATAAACTCTTCAGCACTCGGTGGCATAAAGTCTACTAGACAGGTTGATCACAGACCTCTTTGATAATGCATTAAACTTGTGTTCATATACCTACTCCTGTTCAAGTAGGCAGGTACCTGGCAGTATTTCTGTTTAAACATCACATAAATGAAAAGGCTGATCAGTGAGACAGTCCCAGCCTTTTGTGCTCATTTTTTTTAATGGTTGGTGTTTTGATATTGTGTGTGTCTGTTTATATGCATTTTGGGTAGAAGGGGGAGAAGACTTTCCTAAGTGTGAAGTTTCTGTGCAGTAGTACATAGGACCAGTGTGTTAAGCCACGGCTCAACAAACCCCGGGTGCCAGGTCGCCATGTGAAATTAGGAAATTATACCTGGAGCCCGGTGAGGATCATATGGCACGGGGCTCCTCGCCATGTGATACGTTATTTTATAGATATTTGTATTTGTTTATCGTATCGCGAGGAAGGGATCAGTGTGCCCCCCACCCACTCGCGCTATAGATAGAATGGCCGTCCTGCTGGTTTGTCTGTGTATGGATGTGACTGTCTCTTTGTGATTGTGTTTGGTGTGTGTATGCGACTGTGTGTGTGCCTGTGATAGCTAGACATCATGTAAAACATATACACTAGGAAACTGATTTATGATTGATTTTAGTACAAAATTCTATATTTATGCAAAGCCGAATAAAGGACTGTCCCTCCTAGGGAAACCTGACTCCATAGTTATTTGCATACAAGTAATTTAAAAGGTTCAGTACAAATTGGGATTTCCCATTCCAATTTCAAACTGATGTGAAAAATATTGTGAGCAGATCTAGTTTATTATTTGATTATGGCACACTGTATATGATTGACATCTTTCATCAAAAGTTGACTGATGTCATGTGACATGTTCCATTACCTCCTCTCCTGTTTTCAGAGTCTTGTGTCGGTTACTAAGCCAGGGCTCGACAAACCCCGGTCGCCATGGCGACCAGGAAATCAGACCTGGCGCCCGGGTGCTGTTTGTCACAGGGAGCCCTTGCCGGCTTCCATCTGTTACATCAGGGCTTGACAAATTTAATTAAGTTTTAGGAGCCAGCTAAAAAATGTAGGAGCCAGACAACGGCACATCACAAAATCATAAACGCACGGAGACAGTCGCATACACCCACCTCACATACACAGCCAGTTACATTCACACATACGCAACATACACAGCCAGTTACATTCACACATACGCAACATACACAGCCAGTTACATTGACACATAAGCAACATACACAGCCAGTTACATTCACACATACGCAACATACACAGCCAGTTACATTCACACATACGCCACATACACAGCCAGTTACATTCACACATACGCAACATACACAGCCAGTTACATTCACACATACGCCACATACACAGCCAGTTACATTGACACACGCCACATACACAGCCAGTTACATTCACACATGCCACATACACAGCCAGTTACATTCACACATGCCACATACACAGCCAGTTACATTCACACATGCCACATACACAGCCAGTTACATTCACACATGCCACATACACAGCCAGTTACATTCACACATGCCACATACACAGCCAGTTACATTCACACATGCCACATACACAGTCAGTTACATTCACACATGCCACATACACAGCCAGTTACATTCACACATACATGCCACATACACAGCCAGTTACATTCACACATACATACCACATACACAGCCAGTTACATTCACACATACATACCACATACACAGCCAGTTACATTCACACATACATACCACATACACAGCCAGTTACATTCACACATACATACCACATACACAGCCAGTTACATTCACACATACATACCACATACACAGCCAGTTACATTCACACATACATACCACATACACAGCCAGTTACATTCACACATACATACCACATACACAGCCAGTTACATTCACACATACATACCACATACACAGCCAGTTACATTCACACACCACATACCGCATACACAGTCAGTTACATTCACACACACACCACATACCGCATACACAGTCAGTTACATTCACACACACACCACATACCGCATACACAGTCGGTTACATTCACACACACACACCACATACCGCATACACAGTCGGTTACATTCACACACACACCACATACCGCATACACAGCCAGTTACATTCACACACACACACCACATACCGCATACACAGCCAGTTACATTCACTCACACCACATACCGCATACACAGCCAGTTACATTCACTCACACCACATACCGCATACACAGCCAGTTACATTCACACACACACCACATACCGCATACACAGCCAGTTACATTCACACACACACCACATACCGCATACACAGCCAGTTACATTCACACACACACCACATACACAGCCAGTTACATTCACACACACCACATACCACATACACAGCCAGTTACATACACACATTTTTGTTCTTTAAAAAAAAAAATATATATATGATCCGCACAGACTTTCTCCCCTCGCGCTGAAAGTAAAACGCATGGCAGCCGGCAAGGGCTGCCTGTGACAAACAGTACCCGGGCGCCAGGTCTGATTTCCTGGCTGTGTAGGTGGGATGTATGTGTGAATGTAACTGACTGTGTAGGTGGGATGTATGTGTGAATGTAACTGACTGTGTAGGTGGGATGTATGTGTGAATGTAACTGACTGTGTAGGTGGGATGTATGTGTGAATGTAACTGACTGTGTAGGTGGGATGTATGTGTGAATGTAACTGACTGTGTAGGTGGGATGTATGTGTGAATGTAACTGACTGTGTAGGTGGGATGTATGTGTGAATGTAACTGACTGTAGGTGGGATATATGTGTGAATGTAACTGACTGTGTAGGTGGGATGTATGTGTGAATGTAACTGACTGTGTAGGTGGGATGTATGTGTGAATGTAACTGACTGTGTAGGTGGGATGTATGTGTGAATGTAACTAACTGTGTAGGTGGGATGTATGTTTGAATGTAACTGACTGTGTAGGTGGGATGCATGTGTGAATGTAACTGACTGTGTAGGTGGGATGCATGTGTGAATGTAACTGACTGTGTAGGTGGGATGCATGTGTGAATGTAACTGACTGTAGGTGGGATGCATGTGTGAATGTAGGTGACTGTGTAGGTGGGATGTATGTGTGAATGTAACTGACTGTGTAGGTGGGATGTATGTGTGAATGTAACTGACTGTGTAGGTGGGATGTATGTGTGAATGTAACTGACTGTGTAGGTGGGATGTATGTGTGAATGTAACTGACTGTGTAGGTGGGATGTATGTGACTTTCTCCGTGCGTTTATGATTTTGTGATGTGCCGTTGTCTGGCTCCTAAATTTTTTTAGCTGCATCCTAAAACTTAATTACATTTGTCAAGCCCTGTACTAAGCAAATTACACAGTTTAATAATCAAACACTAGTGGGTTAGGTGCATGCTTTTTACGGTTATTGATATGTGACAGCTTTACTATGAAACTAATGCAGTAATACCTCAAGTGTACCAGCGTGAAAAGGAAAGTCCCATTGACAATGTCCTCCTTCTTCCTTTTGGTTATTAAATACCGTTATATACTTATTCATGCTCTTCTTTCTAGATATGATATTGTTTGTTAAAATCCTATGCTTATAGTTTCACCATTTCTCTTTCAGGACCACCAGAAGTTTTTCTCTTTAATAGTACTGGGCTGAGTAATACATGTGCTAAATTGATGTTGTATAGATACATGATATGCTTCTTTGCTTTCCCCATTCTGGAATTGGTACTGTTTGAAGAACATTACTGATATGTTAATCAACGTATTAGTCAATGTAAATTCTAATCTGTCAAAAAAAAACCACCTATAGATTGTATAATGGTGCTAGATGGAAAGCACAAACTGTTTAAAGAGAGTACATTGTATTAGCAGCATAGCTATGCTGTATTGGTGTTTAAATGTATGCTACTGTCAGACATTTTTTTTCTAGTGCCTCCATACACCATAGAAGCCGAGCAATGCTTACGACCTATTGCATGTCTGCTAGCACACATAATGGGTTACATTAAAACAGGGCTTGACACACATATTTGGAGAGTTTACAGACTAATTTAGGAGCCAGCCAAGGAACCAGGGTCATGGAACCTTCACAGAGTTGCACGTAAAACCATCTGATTTAGGTAGGAGCCAGCAGGAGCAAGTTTAGACGCTCAATTCAGTGATATACAACTTTGTATAACCGAAATTGTATTTTTATTTGCTCTTCAATGCATGGCTCCTTGATGCACATCTCTCCTACACCCTAGTAACGTTATTTATTCTCTTCTAGGTGGTTTCCTGGAAACATGACTGTACACTTGATTTGACTTCCCTAAGTCCCTAAGTTTGTTGCTCATGATGTCCAGTTCCGGGTATCCTCCTAATCAAGGAGCTTTCAGCGCAGAGCAGAGCCGCTACTCCTCTCATCCAGTGCAGTACACTTTTAACAGCAGCAGACACCAGCAGGTAATTAAACATCTTCCAGTGTGCATGTCTCAGAGTGCTGTATATATAACTTCTATGAGTATTGAGTACACCACTGGTGTACTTACTTTTGCTGAAAAAATGCTGATGTGGCTTGCTGATTACAGCATTACACTGTGCATCCATGTCATTTTATTGGTAAAAATATAAACTGCTATTGATTTTTATCAAATAGAATACAACCTGGCATTGTATGAAATAGTTTTGTATTGGGTTACTATTCTGTAATAGATACTAGTTTTTTTATTTTTATCTTAAAAATGTAGATTATCGTTGAAACAGACCAACTCAGAAGCCAGTCTAGTGCTTGTTAGGGGTAAAACAAACAAAAAAGTTAGGAGCCAGTACCAATGAAGCACACTCCTTGAGTTATTACCCTATAGAAAACAACAGAAAAACATGTAAACATTAGGTATTTCTAAACTCAGGACAAATATTAGAATCAAGCAGTTTTTTTTTATATTTGCCTTTTGTAGATATGTGAAATATTTGTCATGTAAAAACAGCCTGTATCCTAAACTGTACAACATCCCAAAAATAGTTGTCTTCAAGGGGTTAATTGCCTCTCAGATTATTTTTAAGTCATTATCTGTAACCCTGTAACATAGTACAACGTTTATTGGTTTCTTATTTGGCATACATGCCAATTTTTCCCCCCACACAAGCAGCTACAGTATTGAGAACCACCATTTGGATGTGGTTCTTTTATTTAAGTTGGGCATCTATAATTAGGGCCTATGGGCATTACCGCTATAAATACGTCATTTCCCTTTCTTTTTTTTTTTTTTTTAATGTCATGTTGCAATGTAAATTTCACTGTAGGTCATACTGACCTGTAATTTTTAGCCGCCCACATGACCTACATAAGACAGCAGTGAATGTTTGCAGAAATGATTAGAAAAAAATGACAGCACAAATGAATGCACTCAACAGCCTTCAAGTTAGAAGAACATGACCACTTACATAAGTTGTAACTTGATAACCTGGTCAATTAAAACAAACACATATCTAAATCATATGCCAATGGGTGTTTTAATATGATTGAATTAATTGCATAAAAAGGAAAAATAAAATTAGGTGTTCATCTCCTGGCTCCATTTTGTGAATATTTGCTATGATGAAACATTGTCCAAAATCTTCCAGCCAGTCACACTTTACAACTGTGGCCAAAGCCTGCATGATGATGTCATAAGATACTCCCCTGCTCTCTTACTGGCTCCTATGTATCATAGTGGGCAGGACGAGTTGGATGTGTATAACTTTTTTTTTTACCTGTCTTCCAACACAGAGAGGAGAGTAACCTGATCAAACAGGATCATAACTCTGCCCCCTTCTGATGTAATAGTTACATTACCCTCCCATCCAGTGCAAGTCTATGATCAGAATTCTGAGATATTGAGAGAAATTTGTGCTGTAAAGTCACTAGAGGGTGGCACCCAAAAACACTATTTTATAAAATGGTGGTGCCCAGTCACACTTGTTTAGTTACATATTTTATTAAATACAGTTACATAACAAAAAAGACATCCGTAATCAATGAAACAAAAATAAAACTGTTTTAATTTTTTGTTGGGAGTTTCCCTTTTAAATAATGTATATACACACATTTTAAATCAATCTGAAAGCAGTAGAATACACATTCCATATATTAAATGTTCTCCATTTATGTATATAATCGGTGTTCCTTATTCTAGCCAGTACCACATGACACAGATATTTGGCAGAATAGACCTTTCATCATCACTTGCAATATGAAAGTGTAGCTTAAGTCGTTTTATATATTTTAAATCTTTGATTTGTTTATGCCCAGCGCTTTCTCCATTGAAATTAATGGGGTAAGCAGTGGTCCTGTTGCGGTTCCTCCCCATGGGAGATCTTGGAGAGGTGCCTTATAACACCCAATCCAGAAGAGAATGATTGGAAACAAAAATGTAAAATAAATGCTGAAAGCAATGTTATAAGGATCGTGTTGTTAAATTGTCTGTTTTTCAACAGCAGTAACCTGCGTCTAGCTTGTTTGGTTTAAAATATTAAACACAGTTGCAGTATCAAAGTAGATCTCTGATACGATTATTCATTGTATAATTATAGGAAGGAAACCCTTCAGTTGGGAGCCAGTAGGGATGTAACCTAGTGACAGTTTGTTTCATAAATTTTTTATGGCTCTTTGTACAATAATTTCACAGTTTCTTCTAGCTGTAAGTATTTTATATTTTAAGCAATGCAAAATGTAAGATGTGCATTTTAAAGTACTTTGAAAGCACATTAATATGCATTAATATTTGGAAGATGCCTTTTGGGCACTAGGCAGTCCCTTTAAAGGTCTGCTTTATTCCTTAAGACATCCTGTGTGACATCTAGGAGCTGTGTAGTGTAGTGTGCTGGTGTTTTCTTTGTGTACAGCCTTCCATTCTGACCTCTTCACTCCCCTTAACTTTTTGTAAATAGTTCCCCTTATATGCTCTGTACCAAGCTACGTAAATGCGTGCATGCCAAAGGAAAAACCTGACAAATACAACAAATAGCTAAACACCACACTACAACAGGTAATTAGACTTCTACCATATGTAACCAGCCCTTTCATTTTGTGAAAACATCTTCATTTAAATGAAAATGTCGATGATTTGTCAGGATGTGCTAAGGAGCAGCTGAGTTACAAGGTTCAGAAAGTTATTGCAGCTTTAGTGGTTTAGACTTCCTAAAGCAAGGAGCAATGCGTTGTATTCCCCTTATAGCAGGGCCTGGCACATTTTAATTTTGATTTTAGAGGCTAGAGAAAAAAAAATAGGAGCCAGACAATGGCACATCAATCACAAAAACATATACACATACCTCACATACACACCGCACACACACCTCACCATTATTTTTATTTAATAAATTTCTTAATGTGTGCCCCCCTCTCTGCTGCATTACCTCATTGCAGGGGAGTGGGACATAATAATTTATTATGTTTCCAGTCAGAATATGTACTTGTCTTCATTAAGTCGGTTGCCTGTTGCTTCTTTTGTGAGTTGGATACACGAAGGAAAGGTACTGTTGCAGATCAGTGCTGCTGGCTTTATGACCTGATAAGAAATTCATAAGCTATATTTCTGTTTTTTGTTGCAGAAATAATCAGATGAGTATAAGTCATCTATTACATGAATTCGCAATTAAATCTGTCTTCAGTTGGTGCCACTTTGCCTAAATGCCTGTTTTTTTGTTTTGTTTTTATTATTCCCCCTCCCTTTTGTAGGAGTTTTCTGTTCCTGAGTATCGCTCTTCCCACTTGGAGACTACACAGATCTTGCAGCAACAGCAACTCAGGAGGCGGCCTTCTTTGTTATCAGAATTTCACCCTGGCTCAGACAGGTATTTTGTGTATGTTTTGTGCTTTATTTTTGGTTTGGGTTACTCAGTAATATATTTAGCGTGAAGAGAAGCCTAGTCGTTTCATTGTATGTGTCTTGTGAAGTCTGTGGATTATGGACATCCTTTTGATGATCTGTTTTTCACAGCACTGCACGACTTAACTGTCATCAACTCACCTCCTTCACTTACGCAGCCGTTAACTGCAACATGGAGAGGTGACAGTTTTTGGTTGTATTATTTTGCAAAGCTGTAATAGATATCGGTTTCTAACCAAGAAAATGATGTAAACTCTATTAACCACCTGCCTGCTTTGGGACACAGTCTTGTTTGTTTAAGACTACCAGCCTGTTTTCCGGGGAAAACATTTTTATTTATTTTTTTTATATTCTCCACACAGGAGGATATTGGTGGGTTCTAGTATTACATAGTGATATAGTTTCAGACTAAAGTCTGAAAATTGAGTTGTGTTATTTAGAGCTGTTCTGTCTTTTACCTACAGCTGACGAGCTACAGGTATTAAAGGGACAGTCTAGTCCCCAAGCTCACTTTGGTGAATGTTGGAGATACTGCTTGTATAGCTGCAAGTATTTATTTTAAGCAATAAAAAATGTGAAACATACGTTTTAAAATATTAAAGCATTTAAAATCATTAACATTTAGAATATTTTGGGCACCAGATAGTTCCTTTTTTTAAAACCAGAACCAGAAGTTTGCAGAAGATAGTAAGTAATGAACAGTTTGAGAAGTACAGGTTGCATACTTTTGTCGTAGAAGTTTTTGTCTGTCATTTGATATAGTTATTAAAATCCAGTGATCTACTGGATAGAGCAGTAAAAGCACTCTGCATATTTCTGGTATCTAGTAAAGCAGAGCTTTCCAAACTTTTTGTTATTGACACACGTTTTAGACATGCATGATTTCATGACATAGTAATTAAAAAATATGCCACTGTTCATTTTCCCATGGGTATATGCCCCAGCCAGGTGCCCATTAACATATTCCCCAGCCAGGTGCCCATTAACATATTCCCCAGCCAGGTGCCCATTAACATATTCCCCAGCCAGGTGCCAAATAAAAACATAACATCCTCCTCATACCTTATGAGTGAGTTCCCCTTTACTATTTCAAACATTGCATTTATAATCTCGGAAGTAGTAGTAGTACTACAATAAAACACTAGTTATCTAAACACTATTTAGCCTGTGAATGTAGAGTAACAAAAATATATACATTTTTATATTCGTAGAATTTCATGTAAATGCATGAGAGAATGTTTGTATGTATGTATATATATATATATATATATATATATATATATATATATATATATATATATATATATATATATATAATTACAGAGAGAGAGAGAGAGATATGATTTTATTTCTCATGGTTTCGTCACTGTAAAGAGAAAACCTCTCACAATAAGTATACTTTAAACACAGTGATTATATTATCTTAATACCATACATTAAAGTAAATAAATACATCAATCAAAATATATAACATTAATTCCATAAAGAAAATGGGGGGGAAAAACCCATAAAGTGATTAAACATGTGTCATGGGGAGGGTAGGACCCTAATAGGAGGGTAAAACCAAAAAAAGAAAGAGGAAAGACAATGAGGTCAAATCTTCCATGATTATCACTAGATGCCCCTAATCGACTTCAAATTGGGGTCTGCTGGGTCTGGTCATCTCTTCTCTAGCAGAGATAAACCATTTGTGTTTGAATCAGCTACCAACAGAGGGGACCTATTCACCAACTTTTATATAAATGTATCCAGTTGCTTGCAATTATATTAAGACAATGCATTGAACATCTTTTTTTCTCTACATTCACTGTATAAAGTTTAGGTGACTTAGTCCCCTTAATTTGTTCTTGCATTTGATTTGAAAGGCCATTCAATATATTTTGCCTTTAATGTGGCGGTGTAACACGCACTGTCATTTATCGAAAAGAATGAACAAAATGTCTTGAGCTGCTGCAGGGTTTTTCTTTGCTAGTTTAGAATATGTGGAGGTTCTGTAGGTGTACTATGGTCTATGTTATCATAAGCCTTTTTCTTCCTACATCAAACCACTACATGTAGTCTTAAAAAACACTTGAAATTGCTACCAGATTGCTTCACTTAAAATATCCATACTTCTATTTTTTTATATATGGTTTTGCGTGATCTCTGTCTGCTAAGGTGAACCTTTTTATTTACCCTATGTCAAATTGCAGTCTTCAGTTCCCCTTGCTCCATCCTCAAAGACTGAGCTGTGAAACCGCAAGGGAATGTGGGCTTGGTTCATCAGATTGCTGGCTCGACAGAACCGGCTTCCTAGTGAAAGAAAGTGACAACCACTTGGCTAAAACGCTAAATAGACATGCACTTATATGAAAGTCATTATACATGTAAAAATCTGTGAATTGCCACTTGGCCATGAGGTGAACAAATATTAGTTTTGAGAAATCTCACCGGGCAGGCTTATTAGACAAGCTCAAGTTGGACTTCAGCTAAAAGGAAAATATTACTCTGTTCCCCAGAGCTGGCTGTAGAACAAGAAATGGTCATGGTGTCTGTCTTGTGATGCCTACCTTTTTTTGTAGGTGTTTAATATAAGACTTTATTGACGCATAACTTCCCATTTAAAAAAAATCAATAATCTCCCATAATTCTATTGGCAGCCTTGTTGTTGTCACAGCAGGAGTTTACCTCATTGAGCACCGGAAAAACTACTTCACACAACAGCTTGTTAAAATAATATCAATGGTTAGTGTGAAATTATGGACCCCCCCCCATGTGTATTTTTATTTATTTGTTTATTGTTGCTTAGCAAACCTGTGTAAAGATAAAAATCTGAACCAAACTTATATTAGGCTCTGTTTACAAATCAGATTAGTTTTTTGGGTATATTGTATATGGGTAAATTCTATAATTTAGGTGGGGAGGGTGGAGTGAAAAACTGGCGAGTATAATACAGATGTGCTATATTTCTTTACAGGCCTCAGGATAGGAGGACAAGTTATGAGCAGCAGTATCATTCCATACAGCAGAATGAACATGAAGTGCTGGAATCCAAGCGACCCCGTCTAGAGCAAGTATCAGAATCTCACTATAGAGTCAATGCTGTGGTACCCTTGGTGTCAACCATCCAAGACGGTCTTCGGGCACAGGGAGATGTTAAAAAGGTACGAGTAGTCCACTGTCTGCAATTCCTTTCCAGGTAACATTATGTCCTGCTATTTCCTCCCATCCATTGGCAGGTCATATTTCTTTCCATCACAGACCTTCTGTCTCTGCTGCTACACACCATGCTTTGGGCCAATAAGAAATGACTGTGTTAATAAGAACTCTAATCCCCATGCCCAGTGCTTGTCAACACCTAGGCAGCCATACCCCCTAACATTCCAAATGCTTATTGTTTCAAACTGAACATCCTGGAAGTACCATTTCCATGGCTCCTAAGAAATGACTATGCTTTCTCCTGGATTAGTCTCCTCGAGTCTTCCAATCATTCAGCCCCTGCCAATTCCCATTCGTCAATGTAAGGGAGCAAGTCTGTGCCACATGTAAGACTGAGCTAACACATCACAGACCCGCCAGGGATGATTAGAACACCATATGTACAATGCTTTTCGTGTGCACCATTCAATAGATATTACTGTTTGTGCAGAAATCTATTATAAGACTTCCAGACTACCACTTCATGGAGCTCCGCTTCAGGAGCAAGCACGAGAGGTAGTCAAGCAACTCACGCTCTATCATTGGTGTTTGCGACTTCTTGTTTGGATCAGGAATATATGCGGGTGTTTTTAAAGCATGAACTGATAAATGTTAGTTAGGTGAGATTACTGTGATATCAGCAGTGCAGTTAATAGGAGTGGATCCGCAGCCTGTGGATGTATAATGTATATATGTGGGGTGGTTGCTTTTTTTGTTTATTCTTCACCTGTACAATTGACAAGTGTTTAAGTGAATTGTGGGAATCTTGTTATTTCAGGAGCAGGGTTTGTCTGGCAAGCATGAGGTTCCTTCCTCCCCCCTTTCTGGGCAGGCAGGTGATGATCAGGATGCTTCACCTTCAAAGCTTTCAAAGGAAGAGTTGATACAGAGCATGGACCGTGTGGATCGGGAAATCGCTAAAGTGGAACAACAGATTTTAAAACTGAAGAAAAAACAGGTATTATCATATTTAATAATTGAGCTTGATCTGTCTAGATACTAGAGAAGGGGTTGAGTGAATTAATATGGAGTGCATGCTAGAATTTTATTTAAAATGGGAATCACTACAAGCAACATTAAATGCACTCTAACCTTTAAAATGACAGTGCATAATATTCTATGGCCACAGCCAGTCACTGGTCACAAGAGAAACTTGGATAGAAATATGATACTCCCCAAGTTTATCCAAGCTGCTATGCCCCTAATATGCATTATTGGAATAAAGTAAAAAAAAAAAAAATGGCTTTAAATTTGGGTATAAAATATATGAGGCTGCAGGAAAAAGCATTTTTATTGTGTGATCTTTGTTTGATTCTATTTATTTGTATCTCCAGAACTTTAAAATAAAGTGAAAAAGCTTTTTTTCATGACCTAGGTTGTTTGTGCAGATCGTTAATATATCATAATCTAATCTGTTGGTCAGATGGAGTTAATTTTAAGTACTGTATGAAGCACTGTTCAAGGCTAATTACATATTTATGTAGAAGTAATATTTTTGTTTTTGGGTTTTGCCTGAGTTATGCAAATTAGTTTAATGCCATAAATACTTGATTTTTAAGACTTTAATAAGGGCCTTTAAAACTCCTTTAGAGGAGGGAGACATGTCTCAATTTTATTGGAAGTTATTGATTAACTGTGCATTGACCTCAGCAGGATCCCAGTAGCTCCTGAACTGACCCCAAGATTGATTTATAGCCACTATTTACACATTTATATTTTATCCCGGTCTAATTAATTTCAGGTTGTAGTCATGTGACATATGTGGGAAGGGAAGGCTTCTGCAGTATGAACCAGGACATGTCAGAAGCCACACTGATCAATTCTATAGTTCTGGTCAATCTGGCCTACTTGGTTTTGTGCGTATAAGTTTGATCTTGAACCTGATGAAGCAGTTTGTGGGGAAACTGAGCGTGTGTCGGAACTGAATTGATTTGACGATGAGCTGTTACAATTCTGACACAAAAGTCAAAATAATGAAGGCAAAAGCTGAATACAACACCATACAACTGTTAATTTTGAACTTTGGAAATTGCATTTTATATCCAGTTTTTAATGATGCATGGAACTATAAAAATTACAAACCGTATTCAATTAGGGAGTATTTATTCTACTACTATATTAAAGATAAGCACATTAGTAACTGCCTTCAGGTTACAATGCAGGTTGGCCTTGCTTACCCACAATAGTCTTTCTCCATACACACACTTTAGTAAAATATAACATGTGTTATTTGTAGGATGATCAGGGGTGTGGAAATTAAAAAATAAATAACTTGTTCAAAAGGACTGAGTGGTATTCCAGCCTTGTCCCTCCTGACAGTCGCCTTGTCCCTCCTGACAGTCGCCTTGTCCCTCCTGACAGTCGCCTTGTCCCTCCTGACAGTCGCCTTGTCCCTCCTGACAGTCGCCTTGTCCCTCCTGACAGTCGCCTTGTCCCTCCTGACAGTCGCCTTGTCCCTCCTGACAGTCGCCTTGTCCCTCCTGACAGTCGCCTTGTCCCTCCTGACAGTCGCCTTGTCCTTATACAAAAATTAAATCTAATCAAAACCATATTTAAATAAGGTCTTTATTGCTAGCAACTTAGGAGATGACGTAACAGTACTGAAATGCAATCAACAAATGTACACAGTCATTTACCCATACATGCTTAATACTAGTAGTTAATATCCACAATTTGGGGGGCTCGTCTTACAATCAGGGTTGTCTTATATTCCATCATGCACGTTGATTTTAGAAGTATGTGTAAATTGGGTTTCAATGCTTGATTATCTCCTTCCCTCTCAGAATACTAAGCTTCCCTGAGAAGCACTGATGTTCAGATGTCTTTGTAATATATTATCTCCATGTAAAATACTGTCAGCGCACACACTGTTACCAAAACACAACACACAAAACTGCTGCCTCGTGTTTTCTGGGCAACTGTAAGCTGATTGGTTAATAAGATGTGATGCACTAAGAGCTTTTTTTTTTTTTTTTTTTTTTACCCTCTCTGCGTTACTTAGCAACAACTTGAAGAAGAAGCAGCTAAACCTCTGGAGCCTGAGAAGCCTGTCTCGCCTCCACCTGTGGAACAGAAACATCGCAGTATAGTCCAAATCATCTATGATGAGAACCGGGTGAGTTGACTAGTCTCACACTTGTAATTTAATGAACTGCTTTATGTTAACGGTTCCGAGCTTTGGTGTTTGATTGGTAAGTCTGCATAGTCTGTGAGAGTTTGATTGGGTGCCGCTAATAACCTAATTAATAAGTAAGAATGTTTTCATGTCATGCTTTAATTAGAGGAGGGCGGTCTGCACTCTATCAAGCCACTTTTAATCTTTTTCATGATGCCCTGGCATTCAAATGCAATCTTATCTATATTATCCATCATCAGAACAGTGGCTCTTTTCTGTAAAGTATGTTGTACTTGCGTAATTAAAGTTATGATAGGTTAAATGGATGCAGACCCCTTCTCCACCGAGATCCTTTGCATGGTTTTAATTTCCTGAATACACAGCTCGATGGTTAATGTATAGAACTATTGATGCCACGGCTGTACGGTGGTCTGATAACCTCCCTGGTACACAAGGGGTTAATCCGGTGTTCTGGCTGCAGTTCATATAAAAAAAATAATAATAAAAATGCCTCGGCAGGATCCCGTTAGTTGCTAAGCTGGTAAACTTGAGATATTTTTAGCCAACGAGTGATGCTTTCAGAAAGTGCTAGAAGTTTGGAGGAGCCGATCCCTTGTGTGTTTGTTTATCTTTTTGTGTGTGGTTATTTTCTTGCCAGGGTTTTGCTGCAGGCCAGTGCTGCTTCTACAGCTGCAGCTCTGGACAGGGTTTTGTTGTGATATTTTAGCATTGCAGTTTTTTTTTCTGCTTGGCTGTTTCTGCGAGGGTTCTAACAAAGCAAGTAGTTTATGCTAGAAATAGGTTGTTGATGCATTTATTATCTCTTTCTGGATAAATGGACATATTTACATGGTTGTTCACTGTAAATAATAGATGGCCTGATTCCCTCAACAAATATGCCTCCAGGATAAAATACCTTCTTTGCATATTAACCAATTCCACAGCAGGCTTCCCAGATGTAGCAGAAGGTTTGCCATGTTGGCAGTTGGGATCTCATGGCATTGCTTGTCGGCACTTGACACTCAGTGAGCCAGAAACATTATGTTTCCGCCCCCTTGTTGGTAACCAAACTTATGAGACTTGCAGGGGCTTAAGATTCCTGTGAAACTCCTTTCCTCCTCCTACCCTTTTTATTTTAAACTGAAATATTATTGGTCATTACACGTGTACATATGGTGGCATAAAACATATATAATGTACACAAAAACAAGACGTATAATTGTCCAAACAATAATATATGTAAATTATTAAGGTAATTATAATACGATTCAAGTTACAGTTAACATTTCTGCGGTGTTTGTGTTTACTTGTAATTTACCTGTTTGTCATTGACTTTACGCACGCAAATTATGTCGCTCGTTCTGAAGACATATCTATTTTAGCCGTTCACAGTAAGCGGGCATACCTCGACTGAAACTGCATGATGTGCCAGGCACATCCATTGTTACAAAGAGGTTAAGTTATTGAGTACTTAAAGACGTCAATAGTTTAAATGTATTCGTTTTTTTTACTCAGAAAACTGTTTGTGCAGAGTGAAATTCACTGTACAGACTGCAACCACTGGAACTTTCCCAACTAATCCTGGACTGTTGCCAACTGTGTCTTTGGCTGTTGGAAAGAGTCAGTGGATTGATTCTGGGCTTTACCTACACCTTCGTTAATGTTTAGTATTTCATTAATATATGATTAATTACAGATGAAAATTATTTTGATGTAACTCAGTTGCACAAGTGTGACAGAATGTTTGTTTGTAGTTTGAAAAAGTGTACTAAATAAGTATACTTTATACATACATTTCTTGATGGCAATGAAAAGTGAGTTCCACCTTTTTATACATCTTTATTGAGCTATTGTGCTGTGGCACCCAATCCTGATCCTTGGAGTAGTACCCACAAGGGAACATTTACTACTAGTTGAGAACCCTAGCACTAGCCTGATCAATTACATGGATCTATTTAATGCATTTTAGAAAGCCTCCTTCCTAAGCCACCATTTTCCCCATAGCTTTGGCTACCTTAGACTGGGCAGGTTCCATCTTCATTCAGTTGGCTCTGACCTGTCACTGCGCATGCTGAGGTATCTTTAACTCCAGTGCCGTGCCCTGAGCCAGCAATTAACCAGGCTCTGTTGACACATGCACCGCACTCTTGCAGGCTCTTTCGGGAATCCGATCTAAGCCAATCAATGTCTGCTCTTTTGGGTAGAAAATAAATAAACTTTTTTTTTTCTTATACTTGTCCTATTAGTTGGGACAATAGAGGGCACATTGAGAAGCTGGTACTGATTGCTCTTCAGTATCCTTATGGGAAATCAATTCATTATTACTTTTTGTTTCCTTTTTTTTTTCCAGAAAAAAGCAGAGGAAGCACATAAGATTTTGGAAGGTCTAGGGCCAAAAGTAGAGTTGGTAAGTGTATTTAGTGTTTTACAATAGACTGTAGGTTGTCACTGCTGAACCTCTTGTTTTAATTACTGTTCCTTCCTATGATGATTTCATCTAGAGCGTTATGCAGATGTGCAGACCTTCATAATCTGTCTTTGAGAAGAAAGGTGGTGATTTATTGTTATTTAATTTGCTGAAATCCGTGAAGTGACTGTATTTATGTATTTGTAAAAAAAGTTTTTTTTTAAACGGTTACATTTAAGCACGGTTAGAACATGTATGTAGTAAATTCACAATTGAATGGTCTCAAAACATTTAAATAAATCAACATCCATGTCCTGGACTTTTATCTGCTACATGGAGACAGGATGAGCTTTAAAGTATTATTACCTTGTCAAGGTCACAACAAGGCTTTTTCCCCATGTTATTTGCAAACCATGCCCCACAAGAACTTTGCTTGCAAGCCTTGTACTGCGATCAATACATGTTTTCATGCAATAATGATTCCCAATGTTTCAAAAACAGCCTGATCTGTTCTGGTACTCCAAACTGAGCAGCTGGAAATTTGCTTTTCAACTCACAGTGAATATCATTGCCCATGGATGCTCCCCTTATTCCGTTGTGTACAAATAATAATGCTGTCAAATAACACTCTAGCATGGAGATTTTATTTTTATCTACCTTTAAAAAAATAAACATTCTGGTATTTGGAAGAGGGGATTAACGGTTTGCCAAGTGTCATGGCCATTCATCACATTATTACCATAATACCTGTATGGAAACTGAATCCATGGTGATACAATACATCTAAAGTCATTTTGTATCACTGATTTTTTTTCTTCTTTGCGTATTTGAGTTGTAGAGTATACTGCTGTAGCACATCTAGACATGTGCAAACATGCTATTTTAGTAAAAATATTTGTGAAGAAACTGCCCAAGCATATAGCTGCAAGACCCCTGTAACCATTCTAAAACAGAAAAAAAAAAACACCCAAGTGTTAAAAATTTGAGTCACCATTTTTTATAATATTTTATGAGAGGACATAGTGCATCCTCTTTCTCAGGACACTGGCTTAAAACATGTCTTGATGTTTTATAAAAGAGAAGGGACGGAAATACATGTACACTGTGCGATTAATATAGCGTAGATATACTTTAATTATATTAAACTCAGACTTGTCTTCTGCTCATAAACCAAAGTAATCTACCGAAGCCACTGTGCCGATACTTGTGGCTTTAGGTCAAACACATTATATATGGGAATGAGAGGAAACTCAAAATAGTGTAAAATCAGAGGCTTATTATGTCATGGTGTCACCATGGTGTCACTTATGGTGTCACCTACCTTGCTTCTCCTCCTGATCTGCCGCCATCGCGGATCAGGAGGACGCCATCCCGTCGGCTGGGGCTCAGAGTGAGAGCCCCAGCATCCCTTGATACTGAGACGCGCGTCCAGCAAGACGCGCGCTCAGTGACGTCACGCACGCGAACGGGTGTTTCATGAATATTCATGAGCCCAGTTAAAGGGCTATTTATTAAATTAACCCCTCCCTTGCCAATTGATCAGAGGTGTGTCCTGATCAATTGGTAGTGTATTTAAACGGTCATTTCACAGGTTACCTTTGCCTGTGATAGTGCCTTGTGTACCTCACTAGCGTTTTGACTCCTGATTGACTCCGTTTATCTGTTGCTGACCCGGTTCGTCCCTGTATACTCCGCATTTCTCCATCCGTTTGTTCCTGTATTCCTGATTATTCTGTGTATGACCCTGCTGTTCCTGACTATTCTCCGTCCGCCGCCTGCCTCGATTTCTGCTAGTGACCTGTTTATCCGTATCTCTCCTGTCCGTGACCCGGCCTGTCTCCTGCCTCTCCGTTTGCCTGTATTCCTGTACGATCCTATACGGGCTCCACTTGCTGAGTATCCGGTAGTAAGTGTTCCAGCAAAATCCTTGGTGACATACCACCGGCGGCTCAACCAAGGGTGTGTAGTCATTAAGGTGAAGACCAATACTTGCTACCTACGGTACTTAGTGAGTGTCCCTATAGCCTCATCTACACTTGTGGTCCATCTCCTGAACAAGACCGTACCATATGGTTAGTGGTGGTGAACAACTGCGTAAGGTGGTTTGCAAAAGCTTTTTATGTCAAAGACAAAGATAGTCGTCGTCTGATGTAATTGAGTCCTAGAGCTTGAAGCGACAACCTTCTCCACACCCTGTGATGTCCTGATGTGCTTGGCATTGGCCCAGGCAGAGTTGCAAAGAAAAAGCCATTTCTCAGAATTAAAACTAAGATGGACGAAACAACACAGACTGAAAAATGTGCCACGGACAGATGAATTTAAGTGAGGTGCTCGGACCACAAAGAAGAGTATTTGTGAGATGCAAACAAAATTTAAAGATGATGGAGTGCTTGACGCCATCAGTCAAGCATGATGAAGGCAGTGTAATGGTCTGGGGTGCTGTGGTGGTGGGAAAGTAGGAAATCAGGGTAAAAAAGGAAGGCTATCACTCCATTTTCAGCACCACGCCCTATACTCTTTGGACAGTGCTTGATTGGAGATAAATTCCTCCTACATCAGGACAATGACCCAAAAGACAACTCTGAGCTATGCAAGAAGTTTTTATGGAAGAAGAAATCAGCTGGTATTCTGTCTGATGTAGTGGCCAGCACAGTCAACATAGCTCAACCATTTAAAATGTTGTGGGAGCAGCTTGACTGGTCATAAGAAGTGCCCATCAAGCCAATCAAACTTGTGAGGGGTGCATCAAGTTACCATAACAAATTGACAACTTGAAAGCCAAAGGTTTGCAGGGCTCTGATTGCTTTCGTCAAATAATCCTCCATTGGCAGCAAAGATTGAAGGGCACAGTAATTTAATTAAGTAATCATTATTTCTAACCTGGTCAATGTCTTGACTGTATTTCCTATTCATTTTCCAACTCATTTGATGTATGTTTTCATGGAAAACAAGGACATGCTCCCATTTTGAATGGTAGTGTACATTTATCTGTTCCAAGTTTATTCCCTTCAATACTTAGCTTGAAAACATTTTGCAGGCTTTCTACTCTGCTCTGAACCTCCCAAGTGAAATCTTAAGATCTCTGTATGATTGTACCATTAGTTTTCCACTCTTTGCTCGCTTAGGAAAATGCTTGTACAGTAACAGTTGCCTTGTATAAAGAAGTAATTTCAGTAGCTTTACCAAGCACTGATAGCAGCTTCATTAATATATTTTTGTTGTTTTGCAGCCACTGTATAACCAGCCCTCCGATACGAAGGTTTACCATGAAAACATCAAAACGTAAGTATATGGCGCTGCTTGTGATTTATTCATTTAAGGCACATTTGTGTTCTTAAGGATTTTAGAGGAATGATTGCTTTCCAGGGGTATATTCAGGACAGCCTTAAAATGCCCTATGAAGCCCAGTGTAGCTCTGTTATTTCTATTGCCTTTTTACTTGTGCAGGAAAATCACTGCAATGCAGATGTTTGATACCAAATCACCAGAATACCACATTGTTCTTTCTATTTTTTCTAGTAGGCACAGCTTCTCTTTAAACAAAACAACAATTATACAGTTTTTGGACATGCTTAGTACTTCCATGTCAGAATTGTTCTCTTCACATTTACCAAAACCACCATTTCTTTCTCATTAGATTTATATTTTTAGTTGCAGGCGCCAAAATTATTTTACGGTTAACTTTTTAAACATGGACTAAACTCTAAAATCCATTTTAAGCTGAGAGAAAGTCACTTCTCCCTGACTAAACCTGCATCTTGAACTGGGCCTATGTATGTGCAAAAGCAAGGACAATTGGCCTGCCAGTTGGCAGCTCTGTGGCCTACCAAGAAACCTGCTGTGCGTCCTTGCTGTCTGGGCTCGTCTGTTGCACCTCAACCAATACGCAAAAAAGTGTGTTTTTGCCAGAATTAACCCCTTGGCGACACAGGACGGACTAGGTCCGTCCTGTGTGCCGAGGCGTTAGTGACACAGGACGGACCTAGTCCGTCCTGTGTCAAAACGAGCACTGAAAGCGGAGTTTTTCCGCTTTCAGTGCTCTAAGGGCATTGTAACGATGCTTCCGTGTGGAAGCATCGTACAATACTAAAAAAAATGCCCGTCGGCATTTCGATCGCTCCGGAGAGCGATCGAAATGCCGGTTTTAAAGGCACAGTGCCTTTAAAACGCGGGCATTTAAAAAATGAGCATAGGAAGCGAATCTTTCGCTTCCTATGCTCAGAAAGTGTTTCTGATTGCCTCGCAAGTCGAGGCAATCAGAAACACAAAAAAAAAATGCACGATCTTGGTCACTAAGTGACCAAGATGGCGCTGCCCTTCTAAGGGCAAGAGCACAGGAGGCAGGAAGTACCTGCTTCCTGTGCTCTCTGGCTGTCACACGATTGCCTCTTCACAGAGGCAATCAGTGACTGCCAGGCACACTGACAGGCAGTGGGGATGCTCTCCTGAACATCCCCACTGACTGGTCAGATCAATATTAACTCTATATTGATCTGACCAGTTATGATCTGTCTCCCTCTCCTCACATTTTTTTTAGTGAGGGAGAGAGACAGATCAAAGTTCTAAAAGTAAGTAAAAGTTAAAAAAAACAATAAATACACAACACACAAATAATAAAACAATAAAAAAAAATTTATTAAAGCAATTCCCTGCGTTTAACCCCTTCCCTGCCACTGATCTTGCATAAGCAGTGATCGTGCACATCAGCGCATTTATTTTTGCCGTTTGTGCATTTTTTAGGGGTTAATTTTTTTGTACTGTAATTTATTACAGTACTAAAAAGGCTATTCTAAGAGTTATTAACCCCTTATTTGCCGTCGATCACTGCTTACGCAATGATATTGACGCCAAAGCAATTTTTATCTGTCTGCATATTTTTTTTTTTTTTTTACACATACCCGCTAGGGGATTACATGTAAAGTAAAAATATTTGAGTTTTTTTTTTTTTAAGCTGCCTGAGCGCATAGCGATCAGTAACAGCGAATTAGTGGCAAAGGCGGTTTGGTGATTTCTCAATTAAGCTCACCATTCGCCCTGGTCAGATCAAAATTGGTCGGATCAATATTCACAAATATTGATCTGCCTCCCTCTCCTCACTTACATTTTTGTGACGGAAAGAGACAGATCAGTATTAGTGATATAAAATAACATTTTATAAAATTAGCAGGTTTTATGAAAGTCTTTCACTGTGTATTAACCCCTTCCCTGCCATTCATCACTGTGTAAGCAGTAATCCTGCACAGCAACAGTATGTTTTGCTGTCTGCACTGTTTTATGGATTAATTTATTTGTACTGTAATGTATTACAGTACTAGATAGGCTCTTCTAAGAGCTATTAACCCCTTCTTTGCTCGAGATCACTGCTTACGCACTGATTCTGAGGCCGCGGACTCAGGGTTCGATTTTGACCCTATTCAGCTTTCTGATACATCATCTAGCGATGTATCGGTGGCTGCTGAGCCCTTGCCACAAGTAGTGATGGGGGTCTACCGATAAAAAAATATATGGTTTGGTGGGGGTAAATTACATTGGCTGGCTTCAAAGATATATCCCATAAAGGACACGGACGCAGGTTGACTACATGTCAAAATTCCAAGTTGGAATTTTGAGATGCGCATCTCACAAATGTTGCCTTCTAGCCAAAAACAAACCAACAAACCTATGCATGGGTGCTATCCCTGTACTCGGGAGATGTTGCTGAACACATATTGGGTTGTTGTTTGGCAGTGACATATACCAGAATCTGTGAATTCATGCCTGAAGTACAATGCATGTGGGAAAAAAAACTCCCAAAAAAGTACTACCACAAACTTTTACAAAGGCTGGTGGTAGAATTAGTACCTATACAGTATTAAAATACCACCATTTGAAATACCTTAGGATGTCTATTTTCCAAAAATATATGGTTTGATGGGGTAAAATTCATTGGACGGCTTCAAAAATGTTCCAAATGGAACATGGGCGCAGGCTGACTACATGTCAAAATTCCAGGTTGGAATTGCGCACCCCCTAAATGTGGAATTTTAGACCCAATACAAACCAACAAACCTATGCATGGGGGGTATCCCTGTACTCAGGAGATGTTGCTGAACACATATTGAGGTGTTGGTTGGCAGTGGCAAATACCAGAATCTGAAAATTCCTGCCTGAACTACAATGTGTGTGGGGAAAAAATGCCATCCCATCCCTTTGACATAGGTTGGTGGTAGAATTAGCACTTGGAAAGTGTTAAAATACCACAATTTTAAATACCCTAGGATGTCTAGTTTTCCAAAATATATGGTTTTATGGGGTAAAATACTTTGACAGGCTTCAAAAGTGTCCCAAATGGAACATGGGCGCAGGCTGACTACATGTCAAAATTCCAAGTTGGAAATGCACCCCCCCCTAAACGTGGCCTTTTAGCCCCCAAATAATCTAACTAACCTACACATGGGTGGTATCCCTGTACTCAGGAGATGTTGCTAAACACATATTAAGGTGTTGTTTGGCACTGACACATAATAGGATCTGTGAATTCATGCCCGATGTACAATGAATGTGAAAAACAAATTACTATCCATAACATTGACATAGGCTGGTGGTAGAATTAGTGCATGAAAAGTGTTAAAATACTACCATTTGAAATACCCTAGGGTGTCTAGTTTTCAAAAATATATGGTTTTGTGGGGTAGAATACACTTTTTGGCTTCAAAAATGTCCCAAATGGGACATGGGCGCAGGTTTTCTGCACGTCAGAATTCCAAGTTGGAAAACCAAAAAGCGCACCTCTCAAATGTGGCCTTTTAACCCCCAAATAACCTAACCAACCTATACATGGGTGGTATCCCTGTACTCAGGAGATGTTGCTGAACACATATTGAGGTGTTGTTTGGCACTGACATATAACAGGATCTGTGAATTCATGCCCAAAGTTCAATGTATGTGAAAAAAAATTACTACCCAAAACATTGACATAGGCTGGTAGTATAATTAGTGCATGGAAAGTGTTAAAATACTACCATTTGAAATACCCTAGGGTGTCTAGTTTAAAAAAATATATGGTTTTGTGGGGTAGAATACACTTTCTGGCTTCAAAAATGTCCCAAATGGGACATGGGCACAAGTTTTCTGCATGTCAGAATTCCAAGTTGGAAAACCAAAAGGCGCACCCCCTAAATGTGGCCTTTTAGCCCCAAAACAAACCAACAAACCTATGCATGGGTGGTATCCCTGTACTCAGGAGATGTTGCTGAACACATATTGAGGTGTTATTTGGAAATACCCCTTCACATTTTAAGGTAATGTTTACCTAAATTGCAATATATGTGAAAAATTAAAAAAAAAGATTTTTTGCTGCAAACTTTGGCATAGATTGGTGGTAAAATGGCTACATGAAATGTGTCAAAATACCCCAAGTTAAATGCCCTGAGTTGTCTAGTTTTCAAAAATATGTACATGTTGGGGGTCATTCATGGATTTAGTACAGAAATCAGTGTTACAATGTCACTATCGCTAATTTTGAAAGAAGGGATTTTAAAATAGCTTTGCACCACTTATAGTTCTGGCCCTGTAACATGAATAAAAAAGCACAAAAACATAAAAACATGGGCTATTTCTGAACTCAGGACATATATTAGAAACTTTTTAGCAGTGTTTTTTTGTTGTCTCTTGTACATGAGTATACGATTTTTCAAATAAAAGTCATAAAAAAATAATTTTTTCAATTTTTTTGCCATATTTTATTATTTTTTTTACATCAAATTATATGCTATTATCAAAATAATGGTATCAAAAGAAAGCCCTTCTTATGACGATAAAAACGATATATAGTTTGTGCGGGTACCCTAAATGAGACAGAAATAAATTACAGCAAAACACAAACTGCTCAGAAATGTTAAAACAGCCCATGTCACCAAGCGTCGGACAAGCCAAAAAAGTCATGTCACTAAGGGGTTAAAGTTTGCCAAGGCAACATTACACATCTTTCACAGGCCCACATTGGAGATGCACTATGATATATACCATATATGCCTTAGTATCTTATCTACATCTTGTTCTCAAACTTGTACTGGTATATATCTGGATATCATCAGACTCTATCCCCTATCACCACTGGATAATATGCAATATATACATACATACATACATATATAAATAATATATAATCTGCTCGGTAGAAATCCATGCCAGTTATTCCTGCCCTTCTGTGTTGTTGTGTTTTATATCTGTAAGAAAATCTTAATAAACACACAATACCATTTTTATTTTTACAAAAAAAAAAATTGGGAGATGGACTCGCCACTCTTTAACAAATTTAGGATATTAAACAAAAAATGCCTGTATTAATTCCCCCTTTTGCAAATAGTAAACACAGATCTAACTTACAGTTATACATACAAATTCTGCAGCTTCAGTTTATACTGCTGCTCTTTTTACCTAACACACAAGGTAGCAAATGGGGGATTTTTCACACATTTTAAATTCAGTATTATAGCTACATATGTGTTTCTCAAGTTTGTGACTCCCCTGTGTGGTGCCATTAATATTAGTATTGATACTTTACTGAATTACATGCCCTTTTCCCTTAGTTTGAAACAATGTTATGCTGATAATAATCTAGTTAATGATGATAATTTTACTTTTCAGAAACCAGGTGATGAGGAAAAAACTAATTCTGTTTTTCAAGAGAAGAAACCATGCAAGGAAACAAAGGGTAGGTATAGTTGTGCTGTAATAGGGTGCGTATTTGTTGTTTGTTATACTATTCATGGTTTGATGACTGATTAACCCCTTAGTGACAAGACATTTTCACCTTGACTTTCCCTTGGTGACAATGGCTGTTTTGACATTTCTAGGGTGTTTGTGTTTAGCTGTAATTTTTTTCTTTCTCACATACAGTACCCACAAAAATTATATGTTGTTTTTATCGTCATAAGAAGGGCTTTCATTAGATACCATTATGTTCATCATATCTTAGAATTTACTACAAAAAAAATCATAAAATATGATGAAAAATTTAAAAAAACCCACTTTTTCTATCTTTGACCTAAAATATAATTTATACAAATAAAATCATTAAAAAAGACCCCGTCTAAATAGTTTCTAAATGTTGTCCCGAGTTCAAAAATATGCGAGTTATGGGGCAAAAACCAAAAATAGTGTTTTTTGGGTTTTTCCTATATTGACCTTTTGACCCCAACCAAAACCCACTAAATTTAACCCCAACTCTAATCCTTATTATATCCCTTAATATTTTTTAATTTTAATTTAATTTTAACCCTATCCCTTTATGTTAAATTTTTTTTAATTTTAACCCTATAGGCTAAAATAGCTATATGACCTGTTTTTTATTAATTAAATATGTATTTTAAATATTTTCCATTGCAATGCTACTTAACTACCACTAGGGGCAGTCAAGTAGCATATTCAGAGCGACGGAAGTGAAGTTACTTTCACTTCCGAAGCTCAGATCGGCAGAGGGCTTAGCCATATTGACGGAGCAGCATTCTCCGTCAATATGGCTCCCCACGATCGCTCCGTGGGGCGATCGTGGGTGCCCCAAAATAGAAATTTCGGTGCTGGCTATTGCCTCGACATCGAGGCAATAGACCAGCACCGTTAAAACGGTTTTTCGCGATCGTTGATCGCGAAAACCGCTTGATTAACCGCAGGACGTGCCAGGCACGTCCTTTGTCGTTAAGGGAGTTTCTCCCAGGACGTGCCTGACACGTCATTTGTCGGCAAGGTGTTCAAACGGTGCAGTATAGAGGGAAAAAAGAGGCTAATGGCTTCTGGGCTCCTTCCAATCCTCATGTGTAGCTATGTTTTTGTTTTGTTTTTATTATCTAAATATGTTTGTAGAATATATTTTTCCCATGACTGAGCTGCTTTTTTATTTTTTATTTTATACATTTGTCAGTTTTTAGGGATCCTGTTCATTCGCTCCTACCACATTGCTATGCCATGAAATGCAAGTTACATGTTCCCCACTGTAGTTATTCAATTGCACGCAGTTACATATAGCAAAATGTACACAGTGTGATGAAAAAAAATAGGGATAAGAGGTGATATGTTTAATTGTACTTTTTTTCAAACGAATTTTAACAGTTTCAACAGTCAAACAAAGCTGAGAGCAGGCGATGGAATGAGTGAAATTGGATAGAATAACCGCTCATATCGGGCTCGTGCTGACTGTACATAATAATAGGTGTTATAGACCTAAAGCTTCTGGGCCATCTAGAAAGAAGGCACATTCACGCCATGGTTTCTGGCATTTGAAACATGAAAGGAATCCATTTTCTCTGTATTAAATGTGACTCGTTATCTGGACCATGTGAACAAACAAAACAAAGCTAGGTTTATCTTGGAAACATTCCCTCACAAGTTCACTGTAGCAGCTAGAAACAGATTGTGGTGGCAGATAAGGACTGTCTGACCCTTCTACTCTGCCTGTGTGGAAACCTTATACCAAGATGTACAAGATAAACCACATGTCTGATTTTTAAAGAGCCTCAAACCCCCTCCCTCTGCCCCCCCCCCCCCCCCCCCCCCCCCCCCCACACTTTGGCTTCTATTATAGAAAGAGAAGAGGCATGTACATTTTAAAAATAAAAAGTCAAATGCTAAACTGTATACATAGAAAATAGTAATCTTTATTGGGTAACAAAAGGCTTGGCAAAGGTTCATAAAGTTGAAAAGTAAATAAACATCTTTTAAATGCCGGATTAACATGACAAGTAAAAAGATGTCTGCTCCTTTATATCTTAGGGCAGCAATTATGCCAAGTGGTCAGATTAGCACAATGCCATATTACAAAATCAAATGTTTCAAACAAATCAAAAATCTTTAGTGCCATTTTAACTGAAACGGCTACTTTATACTTCTGTACAGGCAGTTAATTTACCCAGTGGTTGTAACAAGGTATTACTTTGCATGTGCTCTTCAGACACTTGACCTCTTGGTAGTACCGGTATATTTACCAATATTTTTCCATTGAACAGGAGCAGAACATTTGTCAACGTTACGATGAGTTGATGGAGGCCTGGGAAAAGAAGGTGGACCGGATTGAAAACAATCCACGCCGGAAAGCAAAAGAGAGCAAGACCAGAGAATATTATGAGAAGCAGTTTCCCGAAATCCGCAAGCAGCGAGAGCAGCAGGAACGATTTCAGAGGTGAATCTCGGTCCTCCTTGGTTATATTTTTATTTTATGAAATGCGAAGAAATTCTAGAAAGTTGATCAAAAGGGGTCTTTCCACTTTTTGTGGAATCTGATCCCAATAAATGTTTTATTTGGAGATTCAAATCTTGGAGCACTATTCTCTTTTCCATCGACCATAACTTAAATCTGGAAAATACTTATTAAAATGAGTAATATGCAGCAAATATTGCAACCAATAACAATGATTTGAATTGTATTTATATTGCAGCTATAAGACCAAAGGTAGAGTGTACTTCTGAAGTGAATCAATCACTAAATAATTGTACTTTTATTTAACTACAGGATTTAAAAAAAAAAAGCTTATCATTAAGCATCACTTTGGATTTTTAGCAGAGAGGCTGAATTTGTAACAATGTTTTTTGTCTGGCTTGGTCAGATAGAGAAATGCTGACTGCCTTAGCGCACATGTTACATGCATCAGAGTTGCCACTGTCTCTGGCAGGGCATGACAAACCCCAAATGTCCAGACATATGTTTTGGAAATATTTCTAATAAACATACATGACTGTACTAGAAAACCATTTAAGAACATATTCGTGACTATAAATATAAAGAAGAATAATGCAGTGTCAAATGACCTAGACATCCAGTTATACTGTCCTATCAAAACCTATAACTTCACGGCTCAATAACATCACTTGGTACCATAAGGGAGAGGGGAAATTATACCACCATGATACGTATATATGTAGTGATTCACTTGACACCCAGAAAAAAGAAGTGATACCTGTAACTTCTGAGCGCCAATAAATCGGACTCGTTTTTTAAATATGTAGAAAATTTAAATGGAAAGCCATGAAATAAATAAGCTCATGTACTGTCTGGGTATTGCTGAAATGACTATTTCAAGCATTACATACAATACACCAATACATCCGTGTGCATTCATAAGGAGCCAGAGAGGTGTTTTATATAATTGTACCCTTTATTTTATTAAAGGCACTCTTTTGCCTTAAAATAGTTTTTACTGTGAAGGTAGAGAATAGAAAATGATCTATATACGATGTGTTAGCAGAATAGCAAGCAAATGTCTGAAGTAGGAGAAAAATGTTTTACATGCTTGGCATCTCCCATTAATGACATCGTCTGTGGCATGATATACAAATTAATTGCTTTTCAATGGGAAATGTTTAATTTGAATATCAAGCCACAGGTGATGTCATAAATAGAAGACACCACAGACACATTTTAAACACCCGTTTCTTCTTATTTAGGCATTTGCTTGCCATCGTGCTAACACATTGTACAAATTGTTTTTTTTTTTCCTTTTATTCACAATATAAACCATGTTTGTGACAGTCCTTTAGTTTGCATAAAAATACTTTTCTCAGTTAAAAGAAAACAGTTTTTCATTGAGTTGAATTTTTTAATGCAGATTTTAAGACCTAAATCCTGTTCTATAAATGCATGACAGATTCTCTTGTGTAAATGTATTGCTGGCTCCTGTTTAACCACTGTTGTAAGACTTCTTACATGGATAGATTTTGACTGAGGCCACACTTCTCTCTGGAAGTCCAGTGAGCAGTTGGCTTGCAGCTTGGGAATCTGTAGTTGGCTGAATTCCGTTTTTCCTTTTTTTTTCCTTTTTCTTTTCTAAGCTGGTATGCCTGGCTTTGTAGAAAGCCTTGCTGAAAAAAAGAAAAACATGCTTAAAAATATCTCCCTACAATAGACGATTTAAGAGTTGTTGTAAAAGGTTCCACAGTTTAAATGTCTACATTATGTAGGAGTCTAAGCTGTACATCTAACTTTAAATATTTAGATTAAAAAATGTAGTTACCAGAAATGTAGTTACCTCTTGCACCATAGCTCCCTGATCTTTCTAGTTTGCTAGCACAATGCCTTTTGGCGTAGAGGTTCTGTGCGGAGTTTAGTGGCAATGTAACAAACATATGCTTTGATAAAAGACAATTCCTTGCATCCAGATTATAGAAGATTGATATATATACAGGTGCTTTTGTGTGAATGTTTTCGTAAATATATATATATGTTATTGTAAATGCAGCCTCCCCCATTATTTCATCTTGTTATATGTTAAATAATGCTTGACAGATTTTCATAAACATCTGCAATGTGATTCTTTCAGATCACTAGAGAAATGCCATCTCACTCTCTCACAAAGAAGTTTAAAACACATAATCTGCATATCCACATATTCAGCCTTGCAGCTTTAAATTGAAGGGACAGTGCCATGAGCACCTATGATCATCCTTTTTTTTTCTCTTCATTTTGTTCAATTATGTTTAATGAAGAGGGAGTTTTTTTTGTCAGAGCTTCTGTCTTTTTTTTGTTGTTGATACTTGTAAGATAAAACGGTTTTATTTTTTCTTACAGCTTTATTTACCTGCCCCAAACTAAGTCCCCCAAACTAAAGTTAATAACTATTGTTGTGGTTTTGTGCATCTTTTAACTCTCCCCCACGTCTTTAAACAATATATTAACATATAAAAAACGTACTGAAAATCAGCAAATGTTGCTCATTCTCCAAGACAACGTTCTGACACTGAGAAAGTGTTGGTTTGTGATGAGATACCTTGTTTTTTGTTGTTGTTGTTGTTGTTTTCTTGAATACATGTTCCCAGCCAATGAAAAAGCATTGCTCGCAAGCTCTGTGCCATTTTGTTATGACTGAGCTTTGAAAAGGGTCAAAGACACAAAACATTCATTCACAATTCAATGTGAATCTATAATTGCATAACCTACTTTAAACATTAGAATATCTCTGCATTTGTTTGAAAGACTGAAAAACATGTCTAGACATAAGTGGTTGTTTTTATGTAGGTTTTGGTTCAGGTTTTTCTTTGTTATAGATATTGGGTAGAAGGTGGCAATTATGTTGTACAAATATAATTTTAGCTTACCATGTTTGTTTGAGAGAACAGCACATGCCTTAACCATGCGGTGCCCGCTTCTGTCCTGTTGCCACAAACTGAATTAGATGTCTTTAGAAATGGTAGTTTCTTAGGTTTATAAAATCCATCTGTCCATCTGTGGTCTCCTGTGTTTGGACTACATTTCCCATAATTCTGTTACTATTGAGAACCTGGACATGGAATGTGGCAATTGTATTACATCCCCAACAAGAGGGGTTTTCAAGCCTCTGATGATATCAAGCCCAAGGATGAAATACAATCTGTTTTTTTTTTTATATGCATATAAGACAACACCACAAAGTTAAGGTTCAAAGTGGTGTGGGTGCATATTCCACAGGGGTGTGCATCAAGCTGAAGCTAAATACAAATAAATGCTGCCTTGTAAGTTATCAGGGCTATACACAGGTCTGACGTGCCAATGGCAGGTTCCCAATGCTGCCTACATTACTGCAACATCACAGTAAAAGTGCTTTATTTGCATTGATTCTATATTGTGTATTGGTAAAAATGATCCATTATACGAAGTGCCCCGTTATCCAAAATACATCTGGCCCCTAGTATTTTGAATATTCAATCTGTAATAAATTGTCAAGGAGCACATTTGGAAATGGCATAGTCACTTTGAGTCCTTGGAAAAGTTGGCAAAGAATTCTGGAAATTCGTGTAGATAATAAAACATGGGGGGCAGCTGGTTTGAGATGGGGAAAATAACACATTGTTTAAATCTTCAAGAGTTACACTTTAAAATCTTGAACAGCTGGTATGGGTTCCTCTAAGGATCTCCAAATTTAACTTCTTTGCGACTTCTCTGTGTTGGAGAAGCAAGAAGCAGCAAGGCACTTTTATTAATTTCTTGGTATTATTATTTCAGATTAGACAAACATGATATTCCTTTTCAGGAGGAGTAATTGATCACAGCATGACATTCTTTTTTCCGTTATGTCCTCATCAATGACCTGAATTGGATCTTTGAACTTTGCATTGAAGCTGGCAATATCTCCTCTAGCTAGTGAATCCAATGAGCCAAATCAAGATGGGCTTCAATATGGTTTATGTGATAAACACGTTCTAAAGTTTAAAAATAACGATTGTATATATTTTTTGTAAATAAAGCTTTATTGGTATTTTTCAAAGAACAGGGTGGGTAGGGTAGGAGTTTGGGTTGAGGTTTATTTAGGGCAGCGGGATGGGACAAGGATCAGGGGTGGGGGGAGACACATTTCCTGATGACCTAAATTACAATTCAGTCATAAAAAGTTATTAACATAATTTTAAGCTATATCAGCAATAAAACCTAAGATACAAGGGTATAAGCAAAAACATGTCAGGTGTGAAAATAACAGATACCATTAACGGCAATAATCAAATGTATCCCTGGTCCCGATAGTGTTTCACAACTGACATTGTATGGGGTGCATCAAGAAAGTCCAAGAAATTCAGACAGACACCCTATTTGGGGGGGGGGGGGGTGAAATAAAGGGAGAAAACAGAAAGAGAAAAGTGACAAGGAGGGAGAGAAGAAACTAGGAGCCAAGGAGAGGAGATTCGGGCTCCTAGAAGGTGGGGCACAAACAAGACAGAGGGTGTTGTAGGGGTTCCTGGTTTCCCAGTGGAAGTGGTCTTAAGGTAAGAGCACTCGGATTTGCAGGCTATCAATATAAGACGGCCAATAAAATCACATTGACCTGCATTTAGTTCCACCAAGCTTCTGTATTTTGTGCATATTTCTAGTATATGTGAAACACACTTATTTTTAATGTTAAAACAATTAACATTTTTCCGTAGTTTTTCATTGTACAGAATTCCACAGAGGCCTCTAAATTCATTGACATCCAATAACAAAGAATTGAAAAAGGCGGGACTGTTAGCATAGTAACTTCAATATATCTATTAAATTAACATTTTTTGATCTAGCACCAACAATTTACATAGTACTTGGTACAGAGCATAGAGAGAAACTACATACTAAGTTAGACGAACAGAGACTGATACATGACGTAGAGAGCTCTGCTCACAGGCTTACGATGTAGAGGGAGTGGGGGACAGGAAACATAAGGTAAGTGAAAAGGACAAAGGAGAAGGTGGTAGTAACTGTATTTGGGAACATTGATAGATGGGTTTGACCAGAGGTTGATTTAATGGGTATATAATCTTCAGTCATATTTATCTTTTGTGAGCTTTCAACTAGCAAAACAAACAAAAAAAAAACACAACTCACCGGACTTAAAGGATCTGCTGCTAACGTCTTGGTACCAGATACCACAGCACACCTTCAGAGGCCTAGAGTCCATGCCTCAACAGGTCAGGGCTTTTTTAGTAGCAGAAGGGGACCTACACAATTTTAGGCAGGTGATAATAATGTTATGGCTGATCACTGTTTATTGTTGTTCATTTGCTAAACCATCCATTACACATTACATAGAAACTTTACCATACTCACTTTGCTGTCTGCACAGTTTATTTTGCAGTTGTTAGAAGAAAGGAAAAGTTGAGGTAAAAACTTATGTGACTGATCTGTTTCTTTTTCTTTACTTTATATGGTTTACCTTTATTATCTGAAATGCCAGCTTTGGTATGGAATTTGGGCCTACTTGCAGCTACATGAATGGTCTGTAATTTATGGTGTTGAACTTGCCTACTGGCAGAATGCAGCCTCCTCTACTTGTAACTGTTTAGTACGTGAGATATAAGAAATCTAACATTGGTTTTAACTTCTATACCGATAAACACTGTTTGAATTCATTCATTTTCAGGGTTGGCCAGAGAGGAGGGGGTCTTTCAGCAACTATTGCAAGAAGTGAACATGAGATATCGGAAATCATTGATGGTCTTTCTGAGCAGGAGGTGAGGTCACTTTAGTATCTGTTTCAGTTTTGATGTTATCAGAATTGCATGCTAATTTCATAATGAGTCTTCAAAGCATGCCTCTTTCTTTAGTCTTTATCCCACTTCACATCCTTTGCTTCTCTAAGACTCCTCTGGCATATGAACAAAGATTCCCATTTTATTTAGTCTTTCATGTAATCCTTTTTCCATACAAGATTGTGGGAAATCTTAATTTTCTATTTTTTCTATTTAAATTAAAAGAACATGTAAGTCAGTTTCACATAAAATGTTCACTTATACTTTGGGGCATATTAAAACCTGACACTGAAGTGGTTTTATGATTTTGTAAATGTTGCCTTCTTATCAGAGTTCAGAGAATTAAGATTCTAGTATTCAGACGGAAACTATTCAAACAAACCAACAAAATAAAGCCCTAAGGGCTTCTGGACATCTCTATTGTGCAATGCAAAGGTACCTATGATAGTTGCAGATAATTAAATGGCTTTGGTATCTGTATACTCATGGACACATATAGATGTGTAAAACTTTTGATACTATTTTGTTCTCTCGTCTTTTCCCCAGAAGGCATGATTTTTAGAGAAAGCCGTTACAACCATATGCTGCAATGTAATTTGTCTTCTTAGTATTTTAAGTCAGTCGCAGGATGGCTGTAATCCAAATCCTGATCATTCCCTTGATTAAAAAAAAAAAACTATTGATGCTAAAATTTGGGGGATTTCTTAAGTCTGTAATTTTTTGTTATCAAGGGTATAATCTTGGTCAGAGGTGAAATATTTATTCAGTTTGGTTATGTTCTTATGGCAAAGCACATAATTTACCCTGGGGCTCTTTGTGTTCATGCAGCAGTCTAAAAGTGACTCAACAACATTTTGGCCGGATTGTCTTCAGACAAGGATCACAGTCAAGTCTGTCTGTTGACCCCTTTCTACACTGATTAGTAACATTATGCCTTTTCATGGTATGCTTTGTCACAGCCATGTGGTGAAGGCCAAGTTCTGATCACTTTAGAAAGTGGTGCTTTAGCTTCTCTTCTCCTTTCACCTTACACAGCTGATTCTGTTCAAGGACAACTCTAGTGACATTTCCTCCCTGCAGATATTTGTAAACCATCTATTAAAAAAAACAAAAACTACCCATTTCACTAAAACAGTTCTCGTAATTCTGATATTTTCCCCTCTGATTGTATTTAGCTAGTCGTAACAATATTCATATTTCTAAAAGATCTGAATTTGATTTCCTATTTTTTCTTTTTTGTGACTCAGAACAATGAAAAGCAAATGCGCCAGCTCTCAGTCATTCCTCCCATGATGTTTGACGCAGAGCAAAGGAGGGTTAAATTTATCAATATGAATGGTCTGATGGAGGATCCCATGAAAATCTACAAGAGCAGGCAGTTCATGAATGTCTGGACTGACCACGAAAAGGAGATATTCAAAGAAAAGTAAATGCCTTTCCATGTTTATTTTGTCTTATCGTTGAGCTTTCTGAATGACTTTACCTTTGAGTTGCTCATTGCAATAAATATACCCACTGCCTATTGGTTCATCTTTCACTTGTAGAGGGCATGATTTGGAACTGGGGGTGGAAGACTGAGGGGATATGTTGGCAGTGCTCCTCAACCTTTTCTCACCCAGGGCACAACAAAGCTCTTCCCAGAATTCTGTGGCACACCACAAGCAAAAATATACTAGATGCATTTATGTACTTATATATTCTAATTTAACAAAAAAACAAAATATGGAGTAGCGAGATGAGACACACAGGTATAATAATCGCATATGCAAACACCATCACATACACATAAAATACATTTAACATTATAAAACATTTTAGGAAGTCTTGGGAACCATGTAGATTTCAGAATTGATAATATTTTCAGAGAATTCATCTCTGTATAACCAGACATGAGCAGTTTCATAAAATTAAACTCCCTATTACCAGACATGAGAATTATTCTCTCTATTACCCCATACATGAGCAGTTTTAGAGAAGTAACCCCTGTATTACCAGACGTGAGCAGTTTTAGAGAAGTAACCGCTGTATTACCAGACATAAGCCGTTTTGGATAATTATCCCCTGTATTACCCGTCATGAGCAGTTTCATAGAAATGTTTGCTCAATATATTTACTGGAAGGTTTTCTGTAATAATAGGGTATAGTTGTTCTCCTCCTCCTCCTCCTTGTAGTGCCTTCATAATTCCATATTGTGTACACATACACAATATTTGTGTGTTTTTATATAGTTTTAATACTGTCTATTTAAATGCATTATCCTGCATAAAACTGTATAAAATCCTGTATTAAAATGATATAAAAACACACAAATACTCACTCACTAATACGCACTCACATTACACTCACTAATACGCACTCACATTACACTCGCACACATGTTGCATCCTTCCTATTATTCATGCTTTATGTAGCCCTTCTTATCTTTATACAAGTGTCACTGATTTTTTCCCAGTGTTTTCCGCACATGCAGCAGTTTTATTATCTTTATACTTGTCCAAAGTTTTTTTTTCTTTTCTTATAAACCTTGCCACCTTTTTGCTCATCTCTGCTCCCGCCCCCCTGCTGCTTTTCAGCCCCTGCAACTGTTATAATTACCTTACAAAGTTGTTGTTAAAACCTTAAGGTGCAAAAAGGTGGCAAGGTTTTAAAAAAAAACTTTGGACAAACGTGAGGGTAATAAAACAGCAGCAGGGATTGAAGAGCTGGGGAAAGAATCGGGTTTGAGAACAGAAAAGGCATTTCTTTAAGTAACTTTCTTTACCAAAGCTTTTCAACCTCTGCAGAGGCTTTATTATGCTTACGTTTGACCAAAGGTTTTTTTGTTTGTTTGTTTTAAAACCTTGCCCCCTTTTTGCTCAAAATAAAGGTGGAAAGGTTTATATATATATATAAAAAAATGTAAGCATAATAAAACCTTTGCAGGGGCTGTAGAGCTGGGATATCTGTTTATTGCACCATCAACATTTTTTCCCCCATCATTTATGTTCTTACACAGGTGGTAGGTATAGTGTAAGCTGGGTGTTTTCAGAGGTGAGGAGGACACTGACACTGTCTCTAGATTCTTATTCCACTTCAGTTGGTGGAGCCACTGGTACTCAGCTGAGCGCATTGAGTTACCCAGCGCACCTATGTGAGGTGGAGAAGGCTGGAGAACAGCAGGGAAGCAGTTATCGGGGGCGCAACGGCAGTGATAGCGGGGCATAGAGAGGGCGATTCTGACTCTTCGCCCCTCTTTATCAGTGCTGCACTATGAGCAGGAGACTGTCCTGGAGAAAAATAAATTAGTCTGGGATTCCATTATGGGCACAAACCCAGGGAGTCACGGCTCCTAAAATCCCTGTTGCTGCCACATCAGTTGTTTTGATTGTTTTTACCTAGAGATTTTTATTTTCTGTAGTTGAACAGAAGACATTCTCATCCTGAAATAGATAGTGCCCTGCATTTTGGATGCAGCCTATAGGGAGGTATTGGGAGTAGATCAGCCACTGTTGATTAGTGCAGAAGCCACTGACTGCACAATTGTCCGCCTCTTTATCTCCCTTTGTTTCCAAAAAGAAGAGGCTGTGCTTCAATCCATCATTTAAAATAGGAAAGAGAAGGAAAAGAAAAGTGTAATACATGGTCTTAAGTAACTGCATAGACGATGTGAATTGTACCTCAGTTACTGCTGCCATCTTTACAGCACTTCATCTAGTGCAACAGATGAGAAAAATGTTTAAAGAGGCAGCAGGAACATTATTTTAATGGATTTGCCCCAGGTTTTTAGAAGTTTGCCAACCTAGTATAAGCTGAACCTAGTAGAACCGTCCCGAAACAGCCTATTATGGTTTAAAAGCAATACAAACAATACAGTTTACCTCAAACATGGACTGGCAATAATGAATAAACATGCATTGCTTTGTATTGTCTTATTCACCAACCTTGTATACAAGCCCTAAATATCCCTCTCCCAATATATTGTACCAGTTGCTTATAATGTATTGCTACATCCGTGAGATGCTTATACTGTCATGTGTGAGATGCCCCAAACCGTTGTCTCTTCCTGCCAGGATACTACACTGTGCTTTGGACTGAACATTAGAGAACGTTTTGTACTCTAGTGTTCCCAAACATTTGCCTGAAATGGTTGGAAATGTACGTCAAGTTGTTTTTCTGTTGATGTGGATGGAAGACGCTAATTTAACGTTGCACGCATAATCCATTCTCCATTAGTGTTCGGTTATATGGAATCATCGACTAATGTCTGTCAATATGCCCTCACTTTCTAGATTACATTGTTGCTGTATCTCCAGCTCTAGCTAGACTTGCCATTGCTAGCCACTCTGAAACCTCTTTGTTCACCCAAGTGTGTGTTTTTTATTACTGAAAGATTTCCTAAGGGGGCACTTAATATACACCCCTGCTGTTCTAACAGTTTCTCAAGGCTTTTATGCCTCCTAATAATTTGAAAAATTATGTTTTTTCTGGCGTTTTTCTTACAGGATTTCAGTCTTTTAGAACGTTATCCTTTTTAACATGTAAATCTGTTATTTAGTACCTGCAGCCTTTTCACTACAAAGCAAATGAACACAGCGATATTTCTTAATGGCAACAGTAACAGGCATTCATAACTCACACATTAACATTATTATATACCCTTAATGTTATATGTACATGTGTAACCCAGTTATAGTAAAATAATATTGACTTGCCTCCTTCTGGTTCCATTATGGGACAGGCCACATGGAAGTGAATAGAGCACTTGTGAACTTACATGGTAAGGATTGGGACTCTGTCATGTTATGCCTGACGCAATTCCACCTATAGTGTTCCAAAAAAATTATGTTTAGATAAACGCTGCATCATAAGGGAAAGAAAAGGAAACAGATAAGTTTCGTCCTCAGCGCTTCTTATCTTACGCCTTAAAACTGCAAACAAATTAATATATATTTTTTGTTGCTATAGCAACAGTCTTTCCAAGCCCTCCTTGTTGGAGGTTTCATTTAGAAGCCCATGCGAAATAATTTTCAATGTAAAACTACAGGAGAATTGGAATTGTTCTAAAGTAAAGACAAGTGCGTTTGATATATATTAAAAACATCTACAATTTACAGAAAATAATCTAGGTGGGCACTTCCCCCATAAAAGTTTTTGTTTGTTTCAAATTAACGAGTAAAAGACACAATCCACAAGTAGAGATAAAGCAGTGTAGATGCCGGTTCCTGATTACCAGTGCGTTAATATTACGATGTAACAGCGGGTACACCAGGCTGCTGGTTGTTATCTGTATCCGCTGTTACATGGTAATATTAAAGCACCGCTTATCAGGAACCGGCTTCTGGATCATCTCTGGACTGCTTTGTCTTCTGGTGTTTTATTTGTTTCGGTGCTTGCAACACCCAGCGTGATGGGACAAAGGAACCGGTATAAATCTAAAAGCAGCTAGGACAAGGTTTGAGGCTCACATATACCATGACAGTCCTTGATGTTAACACTGCATTAATTGGAAGTGGTTTGTTTCAATTTAGCAAGTATGGCATCTATTAAATTGTATTAATAGCGCAAGATAAAAAAAAAAATTTCTTCTTACAGATTTGTTCAGCATCCTAAAAACTTTGGGTTGATTGCCTCTTACCTGGAAAGAAAGGTAGGATTCATTTTCTTCTTTTGATTATAAATTTGAACTAATAAACATTCTTAAAGAGCCAGTAACATTTCTTTTATATACACTGCTATTATTTTTCTCTGCCCACTTTTGAATGCGGAATGAAGTCTGTATGTGTGTGTGTGTGTGTCCTTATGTAAAAATAATGTTGGGCTAGTACACCATTGTATAACATCGTAAACATGAGAAGTGTGCACCAGTAATAAGTGCAGATTCCAATAGTTGCTTTTTTAGTGATGATAATGAATCCATGCAATTGGAAGCTGCCATTTTAGTGTCTTGTCGAATGATTTGGTTTTTACGATGTAAATAGGAGGAGAGCTAATTACAGGGAATGCAGATTTTGCCACATGATGCATGTGTTTATTTTTTCTGAAGTACAATTGTTTTAAACCAAATCTCCTTGAAAACATTTCTTGCAGAACTAAAAATGGACAAGCCACTGGCCATTAACCTACTTTACCTACTTAGCACATAGGGTGCTAGGCACTGAAACAGAACTGACAAGTGAACTGCAAAAATCAGGCTTTTAATTGCTGAGCTAGAAAGATGGCCTGAGAAGTTTCCCAACTCTGCTAGAGAGGCCTGATTCGCTTTCTTGTTCACCTTCAGTGAATTGACCGCACTGCATTGACCTGTGATACTTTATCCCTATAGGCTTTCCTTCCAGACAGGGCTGAAGAAATGATTTACAGCAATCTGTAAAATATTGTCTGTGTTTATTTGCAAATGTATAACTGATTATTTGTTTGCACCAATGTAACATCAAAAGGGGGAAAGCTTACACGTTAGCAGATACATTAGCCGGTTGAACGTGAATCACTCGCCCATTCTGACCTTGGATTCTGTCATAATGTTCAAAACTTAGATGTAATATTTGTTTTGTATGTTTGTCATTTTGTAGAATGTTCCAGACTGTGTTTTGTATTATTATTTGACCAAGAAAAATGAAAATTTTAAAGCCCTGGTGCGAAGGAATTATGGCAAACGGAGAGGACGGAATCAGGTAAGTGTTGTAATTAATAACTGTTATTGCTGATCAATTTATCGGACTGTTACATATTAGCTTTATACCACATTTTACACCAGTGGCAATATATGCAAAATGAATATTCATAAGTGCACTTATAATTTTCTGAGACTTAAAATATGTGCAGTATTCCTAACTTTGTATTTTTCAAGATGTAACTAATCTTGGCAGACCTACTAAAATTGGCAATATTTTTACATTTCACTGCCAGTTCTGCTCACTGGCTTTTATATTCTGTGATATGAGCTTTTTTTTTTTTTTTTTTAAACAACCTCTTAGTCCCCATACAGCTCATTTCTTTCCCCGCACAGTGGTGTGACATCCATGCCTTGCATAGATTGTAACCAGAAAAAAAGCTACAAAATTGTAACAATCCGCTAGAGTGTTTCCTTCATCTGCTTCTCATCTGTACTTTACCTGGCTGACTCACTTTAAAGGACAACTAAACTTGTATAACACAGTCATTATTATTTAACTTAATTGGCCTTAATTTATTGCATCAGTGTCCCCAGACCCTGCTAATTTTTTCCTGCAGGGGCTACTTGTGGCATCTGAATTGCTGTCGGCAATGCTTATTTGGAAGATGCCCAGCGGTGAGCTGTGCACACATGTGTAATTGAGGCTTTTAAACTCAAGGATACAGCAGCACGTTCTCCACTGCAGAATTATGAGAAATGTAGTTCCCATTGATTCTACTGTAACTTTACAGATTTCACAGTCAGATTTCACTTTATTTAATTTAGTCTGTATCCCCACCCCACTCCCCAATTAAAACAAGTTCAATCAAATGGTCTATCACAAAGGGTTCATCATCTGGACATTGCTTTAACTGTTCATGTAGAGCATAAAAAATTATTTTAAATCATCATATTAGCAAAATTGCAAGCAAATGCCTAAATTAGGAGAAAAATGTGTTTTAAATGTGTCTGTATAATCTCCTGCTTATGACATCACCTGTGGCATGGTATGCAATTAAATTGCTTTAAATGTGTAATTTGCTTACCGTGCCACAGGTGATAAACAATGTTTAGATGATGCAGCCCCTTTAGTTAATTAATGACTCGGTGTTATAAAAAAAAAAGCGGAGTCAAATTTTTTTTTTTTTAATATATGTGTTTGACACTGATTATTTGTAATCGTTTTGCAGTTGAGTAAAATGAGGCAGTTCCCAGTGTTGGAGGTAATATAGACTTTCATCCCAAAACTATTACTAGTAAAGAACTTCACAAAATCCAGGACATGGTCAGTCATGGCTACTAAAATCTGCACTGATGGCTCCTAGTTTTCTAGTTTGTTTACAAATTAATCTACAGACGTTTCTCTGTCTCTTAAAAATTACTAGTTTGCCTCCCCTATTGCTCTGTTTGATAGCCTTGTGATTTATAAAACCCAAGTAAACGTGGTGGTTTTCTATTTGTTACTTGTTTAATATACCAGTTTTCTCGAATGCTGAAATATTAATGCAGAGCATGGCCTTAACACGGATAGCACCTCCAGCAGATGGAATTTCCTAGTTTTACTGCAAATAACTAATATTGAAATGTTTATTGTTTCTACCAAGTTATAGGTATGTAAACGTGTTTGTGCAGCCTCATCCGAACCCTCTATTATCCAGACACGATGCATGAATAAGACTGCTTAAAAAAAAAAAAAACCTCATCCCCTTAGTTATTTATTTATTTATTTATTTGGTAGCAGGTGGCACAGCCCAGTGATCTGACTAAACAGAAACTTGCTGTGCTGCTGTTGCAGCCAATCAAACCGAGCACAGAAGGGATTACCTTGAGTAACCCTTGCGAGATTAGTAGCTTGCATGTGAGATGGTCAACTCTTCCCTAGGCAGCTTAAGTGGCAGGATGACACAATTTCCTGGAATAAACACGCTGCCGGGTCAAGCGACTTTTGTACGGAGGACAGCGATGCTTTTTACTGTCGTGCCCCCTGGTGCTTTTTGTTCCTGCAAGCCAAAGCTTGACCCTCCGTGTAGTTGTTAGAAGATTTTTGCATGAACAGATGAATGTGCAGGTACGTGCAGCCAGATAGGGCTTTGCATTTCCGCAGTGTATTTATGCAGCTAATCTGTAGCCAAGCACAGGTTTTTTCTTCTAGGTAAAATACGGCTCCTGCTGAAGCCAAGGATAGATGCCCTCTTCCTGATTGTATTAAAGACAGCAGCTGCCAGAATGTTATATGTGGAAGCAGTTGATGCTGTAATGCGGGTGGTTAAGGATGTAATCGGATTTAACACGTCTCATATCTTGTGTATGCTTTAGCATCCAGGTCAGCACTCCAGGCCCGACATCCTGTTACAGTACACATCACAATCTCGGTGTGATTTGAAGGTTAGCTTTACTACCAGATGCTATACGTTGTGATATATTTCTGTACACCTGATACATACCTTGTTGTAGCCCTTTTACTTGCAGATATCGGCAAACCAACTCTAGCACTCTTCACATGTGTGTAATCTAGCCATGTTTAAAGTAAACACACTAGCGGTAGACGCCTCATCAGTCTGTGGTTACTTGTTCTCCTCTACACAGAAAATGCATTATTTGCTGTTTTTAGCTTTACAGAGTTCCTTTTAAAGGGCAGCATTTCCCCCACTAAGACTATTTATATAAGCATGTTGGTCTGGTTTACAGTCGGAGAGATTCTTTGGCAGAAATGTGCTTACTGCATCAGAGCTATTCACGTGGTCTGCCAGGTGACTGATCTTTGCTAAGTAACCTTTTCTCGAGGAAGCTTTGAGTTGCATCACCACACACTCTGCATTTAGAAGATCCTTTTTCACTTTTCAGGCACTCAACTGCTGTCAGCTGGGCCATTGGTTGTGCTTGGGCTGATTATCTGGTTAATGTGCATTTTACTGGTTCTTTTATACAGATCCGTTTCCTGTTCTCCTGTCCCATTTAATATATATTTTTTCTGTCTCTTTGATACCAGTCTCCCATCTGGGGCCAGCATGCCTTAGAAGAATCATGAAATAAACCACCAAACAGAGCAGCTTTTTGAAGACAAATACACACTTCCAGCAAACAATCTTAACTGTTTGCTGAAGTAGGAATCTCACTGCAAACTTTAAAAAACCCTTCCATTTCATGTTGTCTACTAGAACTAACTTATGTACACAACCACCAGTGTTCTATGTACACATTGCCAGCAGATTTAGTACACTGAGGAGCATATCTGAGTTACATTTGTTTACCAACTGGCAAATAAGAAACCACACTATGAAGACAGAGCAGCCTTTTCTGCAGTGTAAGAAACTCCTGCCACCTGTTGGCATGCCAGAGAACAGCTACATCTAGCAATATGGGAAACAGTGCAAGTTACCAACAACCTCACTGACCACATAGACTAATTAGTATGTAATTCCTTTTTCTAGTGGTAGTCCTTATCAATTTAGAGGAAATGGTTAATGCTCGTTTTTGCCCTACACTATTCTCCCTCTTTGAGCTTCAGGGTGTTGTCTTTGGACGTTAATGCTAATGAATTTGTTGTGCATACTGCTTGGTCTGATATCTTGTCTCAGAGCTTGGGATATAGGTGTAACATTTAAGCCTGGATTAGACCTCCTTTGTGTGCTGCAATATCGAAAGGCGTCTGTACATATTCCCATTGTCTCACTGAACAAGTGATTCCACAATACAGTGCCCATTCTTCTCCAGCACAAGCCAAGTTGGGGACTACACATGTGACATGGTTTTACATATTTCTTTCTCTGTCCTTTTTTGTTTTTTTTCTCTTCACAGCAACAGATCACCCGCTCTTCACAAGAAGAAAAGGAAATTGATAAGGCAGAGGAGGAGAAATCTGAGAAAAATGAGAAGAAAGAAGAGGAGCGACGGGAAGAGGAGGAAAAAGAGGAAAAGGAAGAATTTAGGTGAGGGGTCTGGTTAATAAATATCTTTTATTAGTTGTAATGCTGCTAATGTTTTATATTGCAAACTGAAGTCGACTTAGCAAAAGGACAGTAAATGTAATTTTTATCCAATTTCATGACATTGCTAGATAATTCCCTGGCAAGAATCCTTTGTTTTGTACATCCATCCAAATCGATTTCAGGCATAACTATTTCAAAGTCAAGTCTTCTGCAACCAATGTGAAAGTTTTGATGATGTTGGGAAAGCTGTACTGAAGTAGTTGCCACTGTTAGCATGAGCTGGTTACCTGTTTACTTTATTTCAAAGAACAAAATTATTTTGTACATTACGTGACAAAATTCTAAAACAAGTCCCATCCATTACACAGTACTTGAACACCACCATGTGCGTCAGCTAGCAATTTAGTCGCTCCGGAGGTGTTCTACCCACTTAGTGACATTGTTTCAACCAATGCCTTATAGGGTAATATTTTTTTTTTCTGTTGACAACCGTGTATTTACACTTTAATATCTACAGAAAAGCACGTTTGTTTGATTTTTCTCTCTTAGCTAGTGTATAACAGGGATACTCTAAAGGAACTTTTCACCTAAGTAGTATTTATAGTGCAATGTAAGGAATTTAATAAAAAAAAAGAAAAACAGAACATGCATAATTGCAAGCGAATGTATAGGTCAATATAAATGGGCGCTATCGAATGGCAACAAAATAATTGAACTAGAAAGATGGGAAAGTTGGACATTTTCTCCTTTTGTGTGTTTTTTTCCAGTATTTTGCAGTTACCTGGTTTATAAAGCTTAATGTGTTTTAAATGCAATCCATTTCTTTATCACTGCTATAAGACGCAGACATCACATACACATTTAATCACATATTTTGCTTAATCTATGCATCTGTTCAGCACAATGTGTAAATCTTTTTTTTTTTTTTCCTCTGCATTCTCACTGCAGCTTCAAATGCCACGGATAGTTCATGTGCTGGTTGTGGTGTCCACTGGACCACGTAGAGTTTTTAGGGTCGCTGACTACATACATGCACTGTTGGTTAATTACTGTGCTTTGGATCAACTGAATTGTACATTCTCATTTGGTTCAATCAGGGAGAGCACCAAAGAGAAAATTGAAACCACAGCCGAAGAAATGGAAGAAAGGGAACAGTCCACTCCCAGAGGCCGTAAAACCGCAAATAGCCAGGGTCGGCGGAAAGGAAGGATTACCAGATCAATGGCAAATGAGGCTGCTGCAGCAAACTCTGCTGCCACTACACCGGCTTCTACCACTCCTACACCCGTGACGGTAGCACCACCTCCAGAGGAGCCGCCACCACCTCCTACACAGGATCAAAGTGAGTAGCTCTAATAATCCTTGTTAAGAAAGTAGTTGTGTACTTTTAAGGGAGACTATCTTAAAGGTCAACGGTTAATATAACCTAAATTTATAAGATAATATGTATTATACCGTATTTGCTCGATTATAAGACGACCCCCCAAACTTTGTATATTCCTTTAGGAAAAAAACTAAAAGCCTGAATATAAGACTACCCTATAGGAAAAAAAAAGTTTAACTTGTATATATGTAAATTGCTTTTTAATATGTAATAAAAAATTGATATTATACAAATGCATTTCTTGTTTTTATTTCCTTGCGGCCTCTCTCCCCCCCCCCCCCCCCAGCGTAGTCTCTCTCTCTATCTCCCCCCTCCCTCCCCTAGTCTCTCTCTTTCTCTCCCCTCTCTCTCTCTTTCTCTCCCCTCTCTCTCTCTATCTCTCCCCCCTCTCTCTCTCTCTATCTCTCCCCCCTCTCTCTCTCTCTATCTCTCCCCCCTCTCTCTCTCTCTATCTCTCCCCCCTCTCTCTCTCTCTATCTCTCCCCCCTCTCTCTCTCTCTATCTCTCCCCCCCCCTCTCTCTCTCCATCTCCTCTCTCTATCTCCCCCCCCCCTCTCTCTCTATCTCCATCCTCTTTCTCTATCTCCCCCCTTTCCCTGGTGGCTAGTGGGGGTAGCTGGGTGATGTCTGCACGTATAGTGCAGACATCCCCCAGCTGCCGGTTTCTCCCTGGTGCATAGTGGGGCAGCAGAGGATGTCTGCGCGATGACCGCAGACCTCCCATGCTGCCGCCCGGCACGCTCGCCGGGACTTCTGTGACGTAGCCGGAAGTACCCGGCTTCTTCATAGAAGCCCCGGCGGTCGTGCCGGGCGGAAGCAGGGGAGTCTGCGCTCATTGCGCAGACATCCCCTGCTGTTAGAGAGGGGGATCCAGGTCCCCTGCAGCTCTGCTGGGGACCTGGATCCATGTCTTATAATCTGACCTCAATTTGCTCTGAAAAAAACCTTGTCTTATATTCGAGCAAATACGGTATTTCTATAGAGGCTACTGAACATTTGGTAACTTTCTTTTTGCTTGCAAAACTGTTCATTCAATAAACGTCTTGTTGTTACAGCATTTTTTCACTTAACTTCAGTGGTACGTTTTAGTGGGAGGAGAATGAGGAGTTGTCTGGCTTATGAATTAAAAGGGGACTCTGCCAACCAACATTGCTTCTACTGTGCTTAGACAGGAAAAAATAAAATACTCTGTTTATTGTGTTAGTAAAATTGCAAGCCTATGGATAAAATAAGAGACTTACATGTTTTAACTGTGCCTGTTTTATGATATCACTATGTGGCTATATATATGCAAACAACATGTTTCCAATTGAAAAATAGTTCATTCGCATCTAAAGCCACAGTTGATGTAATAAGCAGGAGACACAACAGACAAGCTTAAAACACGTTTTCTCTTATTTTATAGATTTGCTAACACAATGAGTCTGATTCACTGATTTGTAACATTGTTTTTTATATTGCCGTCTATGGGATTTATTGATTATGAGATAAATTAACTCAAATCATTGGACCGACCCCAATTTATAGATCTTTTCTTTATATTCTTTACATTCACAGTATGAGTAATGTTTAAGTTGACAGATTCCATTTTATTTGTCTGCTTGGATATTTTGGCTTTAAGACGTTCTCCCTACTAGTAAAGCATCACATACTCCAACTGATGACTCCTAGCTCATAGTATGTGGGTTGTGTTTCAGCATCACCCACCATTTAACAATACTCGCTAATTCTACAGCCTTTGCTGCATAGCTCAGGGTTTATATACTTACAGTAAGCTAAGAGTTGGAAACATTTTCAATCTGTATTTTTGCCTACCATTTTTAACACCATGTATAGTTTATAAACACTGTAATTACTGGTTTTGACGGTGGATCTTCTATTTTGTTATGTGTCATGCATTGTTAGCTGTTTGAATGACTTGTAAATCCAAATCTATGTAATAATACATGAAATCTAATGTGCACTAAACTTTCATTGTAATTAATGATTTACAAATTGTTTGTTGCAGAAAGGGTCTATTTCATCTAAACATTGTTTTTACTGTGAATGTTGAAAATCAAAAAGTTTATATATACCTTGTGCAAGCAGATACATAAATTAAAAGAAAATGTGATTTAAAAGTCTGGTGGGTCCTGTTTATGACATCACCTGTAGCTAGATATACAAATGAACAACTTTCAATGCAAGTGGTGTCATTTGCATATCAATCCGCAAAATGATGTCAAAAAGATGCTAAACCACAGACATGTTTAAATCCTATATTCTCCTAATTTCTGCCTTTGTTTGCAAATATTTTTGTATTCTCTATAGTCACAGTATAGCCAATATTCAGAGGATGAACACCCTTTAAATGAAACAAAATTGTCCCAGACCAAATATGAGACTGTGCAATAAATAATGGTATGTTAACTCAATCTCTTTATATGGTCTTATTATTATTTTTCTGTGGTCTCAAAATGTGGTCTGGTAAATCTTGAGAGAATTGTTTCTGCTGTGAAATGTTACCATACTCTGTTAGTGCATTCCCATGTGCATTGAAATGTTGACCAATGAAAGCAACGAGGTTTTTATTGTTATTACTGTGCATGGCCATGTCTTCTTCACTTCTTCGGCCCAGCAGGGACATGCTCATTCATGGTGCTTGGCTTGATCATTCGTCATACCAATTCGTAGGTGTGCTGTACATCCTCTATTCATGCATGTTCAAGGACATTTTAGGAAATGAGCTTTGCGGAAATTTCAGACTGTGTATTATGTATGTTACATTTGGTCTTTTTTTTTTTTTTAAAGATTAAAGAGCAGTCTACGGCATCAAACCAGCTTAGCATCAGGCTTCATAAATATTGTACCTGAAAGATGATGGTGAATAAATGTATTTAGCACACTGGTCTTCCCTATGGGAAATGAATGCTCATTCTGCATGTTTGTCCCTTTTTGCAATTATTTGTTGAAAGCTTTAATGTGATGATTTCATGTGCTGGCATAAATGTCTGGAAGTGCTTTTTATTTTTTATTCCTTTGCTCATGTATTTTTATTTTGTGTGCTTTACATTATAAGCAAAAGTATATGCCATTGGCTTTTCATCTTGCCGCAGACCAACATATTATTCTTATTATATAAGAACATAGATTAATGACACAGATGAGAACCAACTGAAGCAATTAATGTGTCTGAAATAAAACCCAATGTTTTGCTTTTTCAGCATATTCTTCTTAAGGACATCTGAGGAATTCTTGAATTCCTCTGCAGTGCCATACATACTTCCCAGGGATGGTGCATTTTATTTACTACTCTTTATGTAAAATAATACACCATGATTTTTTTTATTTAAATCTATATAATAAACGCGCGGGGATGCACTTTGATTTGGTGGCTGTTTCTCCTCGGGTTGTACAAGCATGTTTTCTTCTTGAACAGTTGTGTGCTTTTATATTTCACGAGGCTCTTCTGTTTGTGAGTTAGTAACTTTGGATTATTTTAGACTTGGCCTGTGATTTTGTGTATGAATACGGCACCTTCATTTTAATTAGGATTTTATTCCAGGCTTTGACAAATCCTGAGAAACATTGAGTTTTGGTGCCTACTTTAGTTTCGTTTTGTCCGTATTGTACCTAGAACGATCAATGCGCTTGGCTAACGCAGTTATCAAACCACTGGCATTTTGTGTTTTCCATGAATCTTTGTTGTACAACGTCTCCTCTCTTACAGTCCTGGTAATTGGTGTGGGTGTATGGAGGGAACTTTTTGTCAATGCAGCTGCCCCATGATAGGAAATTTGGAAATATTCACCTCTATGCTACTTTAATGATTGCTTATTGTATGTCAAGTCAGCTGCAAAAGAACTGCAAAGATCAGGCATTAATTACCTGTGGAAAACTTTCAAACAGATTATCTTTCCAGTAATGCCTTTTCTTTGCAGCAGTTCACTTGTGCATTCACCTTAGTGAATAAACCGCTCTCTCTTTCCCTGTCTGGAAGGCCTATTTTGTAGGTGTTCAGAATTTATGGCGTGTGTGATTGTATCACACAGTTCCAGAGCAATAAAACGCACGTTAAAGTCTGTTTGAACTGCATCAAATGTTTTTTATAGATTAGTTTCATTAAATAAAATTCCAGTAATTTCCAAACTTCAACCACTTGCAAAAAACAAAACAGTCCAAATTTTGGCGATTTAGGATATGTTTTAATATTGTGAGCTTGCCCGTCAGCAGGCTGCCACTTCCATGAGCAGAATAGTCCTCTAGGGTATTGGGTACAGGACAACAGTCTCTTATATACTTGCACAGATTGCAACCATTTTGTTCATAAACCACAGCAACATCAACAAATAAACTCTACAAAAAAAATCCTAGCTCAATTTGAGCACTTGACTTGCTAAATGTCAATAATGTCCCTTACTACTCCAGGGTATTAAACGAAGAAATACAGCATAATAAACATAGGTTTCACCATCCTTTAGCAGCTTTTCAGCTCTGCACTGTCCTGCTCCCAGCAGATCAGATTTCATTATCCCCCCTTTCTGCTCTGAGGCCTGCTAATTAAGGCCTCAGCAACTGCTAATTAGGGCAGGTAACGGAGTACAGACCATGGAGGATTGATTCTGGGTCCTAAATATCTTCCCTCTACTACCCTCCCATAGACTGTCACAATATTAATAGCTTACTATGGAATAAATTGGTCAGTATGCACATATCCAATAACTTGATTTGGTCAGTTAATGTGGCACATCATCAATTTAAATCAATGTGCATTCTAGGGTTTCTGATTACAGAACGTGCCTTCTGTTTTATTGTGTTGTTTGTTTATACTGGACATATCTGCAAGCACTGCTGTTGCATATATTTATTCAAATTGGTCATTACTTTAGTAGCTCACGTGTGTGGACAAGAGGGAATATCTGGCTTATCTGGGCTTGACTGTAACATCTCTCCAGCCTGGAACAAACTTGGACAAGAACATGTACAACTAAATATGCACTTATTTCCTTCAGGGTTTTTTTTTTTTGCAACACTTAACTTAGTGACTTCCCATTTGCAAGCTTTCTTCTTGGAATTGATTCAGTACTCTATGGCATCAGCTGCAGCTGAATCACATAATTCTCCACAATCTTTTTTAGAATGGCAGAGAATGATGGTAGCGGTAGTCCAGAAACTACAAAAAATGATTCACTACAGTAACCATGGTCTCCATCAGAGATGCATGGGAATACTCGCCTCACATGTTATACCTGTTCTACCTCTCTAATAATTGCTGTCCGGGAAGAAAAAAAACAGGAAGGCAGTGATAACTTCTGTACATACTTATGACCCAGTGGGAGTTATGGATAAGTATCATTGTATAAGTAGCATTTTTTTTTTTTTTTTATGGCTAATCCTAATAACTTCAGTCAGGTTTTTTGCTTAAAATTGTCAGATTAGCTTTTATACATAAGAAGAAAAAGGGCAAAATCTCGATGTGCAAACCTTTTTTTTATGTCTCTGTGCAACTTTGTTTGTTATTAGCTTTGTTGTATGAATTTTTGTTCACTGCAGATAATGCCAGACTAGGAGTGGCGGAGATTGTAGACCAATAAACTGATCGAAAACCGGCACAATTGTAACAAAACATTACTTTTGACAGATCCAAAGGATGTCTGTCTGCAAAAAAATAGTTTAATAGAAAGATTGCATCAAGTGTAATTTTTAAATACAGTATTTGCTCGACCAGAAGACAAGGTTTTTTTCAGAGCAAATGGTTCGTCTTATAATCAGACCTCAAATCGAGTGCTGACTGTAACACTGGGAGTTGCAGGGGACCTGCATATCCATTGAAAATGTCTACAACTTAAACAATCTTTCAATGAAACAATACATTATTTTTTGGCTGTCAGACATGCTTTTGTTCAATTGTTCACAAATGCCTTTCTCCATTGGTGTTTTATTGTAATATAGAGCAGTGGTTCTTTGCTTTTTGCGCCTGATAAGTGTCTCAAAGTCTGGGGTGATGGAAGACATAACAACTCTGAGGTCATTTTCAATGTTCATTCTATTCCTATATTTTATCTTCAATTGTACCAGAGCTGAGAAGTCACTCTCTCGAAGAAGGGTACATTAAACAATCACTGCTGTGTATCTGCCGCATCAAGCATAAACTTCACTAGACCCATCACAGGTGAATTTTAAAATTGTAACCCCTATTAAACAGTGAAGCCTCTGCTGTTTCCTAAACCTAGAGGTTTAAGCAGCACTATCGCAACAACACCATCTGTTCCTTGGTGAGGTTCTCAGCTTCAGACAATCCATACGTTCCCACGTCATGGTTCCTCAATCATAAGTTACTTTTTGCCGAAGCACACTTCCACAACCCACGCCACACCAGCTTGTGACCCATTTTTGAGGCAGGACCCACCAGTTGAGAAGCACTGATATTGATATAGAGTAAGGTTTTTAGGATGATGATGATGATGGTCAGCCTATGATTAAGTGCCAGCCGGCACGAAACGCGTTAGGCGGATTCTTTCTGTGTGTTGTGGTATTTCAGGATTGTGCTAGCAACTATTTATTTTGTAATAAATCACACTCGTTGGATATAATTTCGCTATCTGGTGTGGTCACTCCACAATCCGATTCTTCAGTTTGTTTGTCTGTGGGCGGGCGTTGCCCTGCGTTTGAGTGAAACATCCAGCAAGCAGCCGTACAACTACAAATAAATCTGCCAAGATAGCAGTGAGACCCAGATACAGCTCCCCCTTTTTTTTTTCTCTGTTTTTAGGATGATGCCTTGTCCGGTAATCTAGAAACATTGTGTTTAATTGGAGAATTAACACTAAAAATTGTTTTCATAAGCCTCTAAAGTCCCTTGTTTTGGGGACAGGTGCTATGTGTGTTACGATGAAAGGAAACCTTTTATAATTGATAACTGTGCCAATTTACCTCATTCACATTGTAAAGAAACAATTGATTGAGGTTGGCAGATAAGAAACATTCACCTATTTAGTCTACCCAATTTCTGACTTTTATTAGCCCCTGGCTTTATCTTCCTTATCAAGCCCTTGACGAAGCGCCAGGATAGGCGCGAAATGCGTAGGCTTTTCATAGGTTTTTCCCTCACCGGGTGACCCTTGTTTGTACCCAGTTTCCTATTATATTTTAACATTTTTGTATTCAATAAGTCCCCACTTTTACTTGCACACTTACCTGGTTCTGGTACTTCTTGCCGGCGTCTGGAGCACCTCAGCCGCAATTGGGAGCAGTCCTCCTGTGTTTTGTTTATCTTCCTTATGCCTATCCCATGCATGCTTTGCTTAAACTCCTTTACAATATTAACCTCTTCCACTTCTGCTGGAAGACTATTCCATACACCCTCTACCCTCTCTGTAAAGCAATACCTGATATTAATTTTACACCTTTGCCCTTCTAATTTAAAGGGACAGTCTAGTCCCCAAACTCACTTTGGTGCAAGATAGAGATTACTGCTTGTATAGTGCACAGCCTTTTTTTCCAGTGTGATTTGATGCAGGTATTCTGCATAACTCACATTTTTAATATTTGTCTCAAGCCCTCCCCAGTGATTACTCTGCATGCTTACTGCGGGTGCAGCAGCACTGATTATATAAATACTGAGGATATCACGTTTTGTTTAATTTGGTCACTTCTTGTGCTCCTGGAATTGAATATATTGTGTGGACTCTAAATTACCTTGATCTGGAACACAGTAGGCTCTTAACAGTGTAAAACTGATGGCATCACTAGCGAGACACGAAATTTCATTCATTTGAATGAAATTATTCTCATTGGTTCCTGCAGCAAAAAAAAATGAAATGACTTTTACTCAGCTAGGGTGGGCAATCCTGGCTTCTTGCAAACTGCTGTAATTTCACAGTTTCATCTAGCTGTAAGTATTTTATATTTCAAGCAATGCACAAATGTAAATCATGCATGTTAAAGTACTTTGAAAGCTCATTAATATGCCTTAACATTTGGAAGATGCATTTTGTGCACTAGACAGTGTCATTAAGATTGTCTTCTTTTGGTAGTTTTTCCTCTTTTAAATATACGCTACTCCTTTACTGGAGTGTGTTCATTCCCTTTATGTAGATAAATTAGCTTAATTCGATCACTGCCACAACAGCATTCTTTAGGAAAAATCTTGCTTGGAAGGGAGAAATGTACCACAGTATATACGTTTCTCTAGCCCCACCCGCTCTCATCTCCGTAGACCTCAATGTATTACTGCAACTTCCCCATAATGTTGCCAGTCAAAACAGTGAGGTCAATACATGACTTTATATGGCCAATACATCATGTTAACTTTATTTTATTGTTCAGTAGTTTTTAGGATATTTGTAACAATACAGTTCTTGCTTAGAAACAATCAGATACTAATTACCAACATACTCTAAGAATCCTGAAATTGTTGTTGGTTTTGATACAGTAGTATGAGTTTTTTTTATTTTATATTAAAAAGTTACTTGTCCTGATACAAAACTAAAATGTAATCAACAATTGCTAAAGTAAGCTACAATTCTCATTTGGAAATCTGTTCTGTTTACGCTCACTACCCAAAGTAGTTCATGTCTTCCAATTGGGTAAGATGTGCTTTTGAGAAGGTCTGGGGCTGAGATTTAACAACTAAAGGTCACCTTTGAGGTGGAGGCTATTTAATCATTATTTAATGTATTTTACATGCTGTGCATCTCGCCTCTCTGTCTGACTTCAGCGCCACAGAAGAGGACTAGCAGGGAAGGGGAAACCTGCAGTCTGATGCACATTGATTGGTTGAATGCTGGAACTAGGAGGGAAGGGGAATGTCTTTAACTCTCAGCAGAAGTGCATCTGTCGAGCAGCCAATCGTCCGATCAGTCAACCCCTTAGTAACATGATGTTAAGGCCATGTCTTACCCTTGATGACATGGGGCATTTTAACATTTGTGCGGTGTTTATGTTTAGCTGTATTTTTCTTTCACCATTTAATGTACCCACAGAAATTAATATTTTGGTTTTAGCAGCATAAGAAGGGCTTAGATACCATTATTTTCATCATAAAATATGATGAATAAAACACACTTTCTAACTTTGACCTGAAAAATCATTTACACAATTCCAAATGGTAAAAAACCCTAAATAGTTACTAAATTGTGTCCTCAGTTTAGAAATATGCTTCTAGCACCAGAGCAACGGAAGTCTTATTTCAACACTTCCGAAGGTCTTGCCCACATGAGGGCAGCGCCATATTGGAGGAGCTTTCAGCTTTCCAATATGACACCCATGCTTACTCTGTTTAGCGATCGTGGGTGCATTTGACATTGAGGCATTGCAGCAAACAGCCTGATCAGTGTTAGCGAACATTGATGGCAAACACCACTCATTCCACTGCAGCAGGGTCAAATGTAAAATGTATTAAACAACCTGCCTGGCGCCCTGAACTGCATGGCTTGGGCAATATCGATTGCACATCCCTGATAATAATTTGTTTTGCATGTGTATGGCATATTCATCTTTCACAACTTTGTGTTTGTATGTTACTTTAGCCATGTTGTGTTTATTGCTTTACAAAGTCATGTGTTCGCCTCATGCTAAAAACACCCATCCTTCATTAAGAATTGTGTGGATGAATGTGTAATCCTTCACAGACATGCACTTTATCCCAAACAGTCAAAAAATACAATTTTCTGGCCAAGTATATTGGCCATGTAGTAGTACTGTGAACCAATTTTCAGCAATCATTTCCTGACGGAAATTTTAGTTACCACAAAAAAGATCAGTTCTGAGCAATGGCCTTTATGTTTGCATAGAACATCAAGAAAAATATCTATTTAGAGTTCTCTTGTCAGTTATGCCATGAAAAGCAGTTACCAGAATTGATATATGACATTGCATTTCAATTATATATATATTTTTATACATATGAAGATACTGCGACCTAGCATGGATTTATAAGTGTTAGCACCATAAGACGCAATCCTTCTATATTGCAGTTTGCGTTTTAGAAAAAGCAGTGCTCCATTTATTAATCATTACAATAATCATTATTTCCAGTTTTGCAATTAAAATATACTCCTGTATTTAATGTTACCTTATATAGGTTATTTTAGCTACTGAGCAGTATAATTCTATTAATAGCAAATATAATTCACAAATGCATGTGAGCGTATGATATAGATCCATGTAGCTTTGAGCGATGGGTTAAAAAGATAGGTTTCTTCCGATTATAGCCAGTGATTTTATTTATTTATTTTATTGACCTCATGTTTCCATTGGTGTCTTCATTGGTTTCAATCTGATCATTGATCTCTTAAATATGTGAATGAAAAATGATCACTGCTTTGGCATCACCAGAGCTACCTTTTATTGTCCTTTAGTTGCTGTAGATTAAATCGTTTTTTTTAGAGATTAGTAGATTCTGTTTTAGCTGAAATCTAAAATGCAAATGTATTAACAAGATCAAGCAATTGCTATTTAAGATGGATCTTGGATCTTCTAGTTAGAGGATGGGGGGGGGGGGGTGTCAGGAAAATATTTTCCTTTTACTGTTTCTGAGCATTCATAAGGGCAATTTTTTTGGTCTCAAAATTTATTAGTTCATTCATCAATATCATAAACGACAAAGTTGACACCTCTTAGAAGAAATCTATAAAAACAAAATTTTTAAAAACACATTGTGCCCCAACATTAATGGATCCATGGCTCCCTTGAATATTTAACAGGATTACACCTTAATTCATGTACTACTGAATGAAGTAGCTTCACCCTCTATTGGGACTTTGTTAAATGCAAAGCACACACAAGCTGGAGCAGGTTGAACACAGTATAGGCTCGAAGAACATATTTGCTTTTCTTTCTATTCTGTTTCACAGCCTTTTTTTCATGTAAGTGAAGTGGTGATCTTTTTCGAAACACGCTGTAGCGTCCAATCTTTGTAATTTAAAATAAAGGCCCATTGCGTTCTTCCTTGCTTTAGTTCAGGAGTGTCTGGTTTTTTTCTTCTCTGAAGTGGGCCACACAATCAGAAATGGGGTCAAATAGTGAAAAACAACTTCATCATATGGCCCACAGAGAACATGTTGGACACTACTGCTGTACTGGGTGACCTGACAAGTGTCTCTCACCATATTAATAAATATATAAAGTATTCAGTATTTCCTTAGATGTAGATGGTGTACTTTATCATGTGCACACCATATTGTAATGGAAATTTTTATTTTATTTTATTAAAATCTCTATAAAAATGGCATCACTGCATTAATGTGCCCTAGAAACCTTACTTTGCAGTACAATGTTACTAACACACAGTTGTCAGTACCCTAATGATGTAGAATGTGTTCTGATGTAGCCTGTGGGCAAAGCTTTCATTTTAGATTTCTTGAAGATTTCAGGCCTTAAATGCATTCAGCAGTTCTTTAATTCTGCATGGAAGTGTTTGTTCATTCACCTTTTCAGTTCATTTGTGATTGTGATGGTAGAGCTCATAGAAGCATTCATTAGTTTCGCCTTCGTCCATTAGCTTGTTCTAAGCTAGCTTGTCGTAATAAGAAGTGACTGACGCCTACCCGTCACAGGCGTTCTTCTCCTTGAATGGCTTCTCCAAGGAGGCCTGCACATAAACGGATAACTAGAGTGTGGGCTTTGTGCAAATCCAGGTCTTTCTTTTTGATGGGATTTGCTGTGTTGTGCTTTCAGCTTCGGCAGAGACTGTGGAGACCTCCCGCTGGACTGAAGAAGAAATGGAAGTTGCTAAAAAAGGTAAAGATTTCAAGTTTGGTTTCTGTGGATTTCTGCAGCGAGGCACTAGATTGTTCGACCTTTATTTTTCCGTAGAAGCGTTTTTTTGTTTGTGTGTTGTAATAAGTAGCTGTGGTGTTTACCCCCTGCATTTAGAAAGGATGACAGGCTGTACTCTATGTGGCTATGTGAGTTATGTTTCTAATTCCAGTAGGAAGGTCACATGTAATGTATCGTCGTTCTGACCCAAGTCCTAAGTGGGGTTATGATTCTCGATGTATTTGTATAAATATTTAGGGCCCTTTATCTTTGACTTTGGTCACATGGTCACATAAAGTGCAGGTTATGTTGCATTGGTACCCTTTTTTCCTTCAGTCACTTTGCTCTTCCTTCAGAATCTTGTTTTATTTAAGTATATAGCTATAGTAAATATCTTTGGCATTGTAAGTACTTTCCAATTGTCAGCATTACATACATAGAGAAATGTATTATATACAAAACATACATTTTAGTTCAAGGTTCACATCCTTAAATAGGAATTTTAAACTAACAGAATAAATAATGCTGCTGAGCTATGCATGCCTACTACAATTATTATTATAAGAAACAAAATAGTGCTTCCCTTTTGGAAGCAGCCCAATTGGGATGATCCTTGATGAATACATTATCGTATTCTTCAACGTGTGTCTGACAGTTGCAATTCCTTAATCATCCATTTTCCTGAGCAGTGACATAATTGGCCTTTGTGCTGCCTTTCTGATTGATATTTTGTTGTTGGACAGTTTCTGGTTTTGTGTTTGGTTGTATAGTTTTTTGTTTTATGAAAACAGACAACTGGTCAGTTCATGAGAGGGCGCTTTCTAAAGCGCTCCAATTGACACAAAAAGTATTCCAAATGTTAGCTGCATAATTGTCATTTTGAGGGCTTGTGGAAATCTGTAGGGTCTGCTCCATATAGACCTGACCTGAAATCATTCATTTGAAATGATTTTGGGAATATTTTCCTCCGTATTGTGTTTGGGGATTTTGAACCTGCCTTTCCGATGGATTCCTCCTAGTCTGTATGGGCCAAAATTCCTTCCATATCATCTCTACCATACCCAGAGAAAAAAATCACTGCATACCCCTGGCACCCAAAGGGAGCCCTACAAAACAAATTGTTACCTAATGTCCCACGCCACACAAGATACCCTCAATCCTCATCTTTATTATCCTCATGAAGTATTCTAAGAAAATCCGACCTGCAAAAAAAAAAAAAAAACTGAAACGTGCGCACCCCATCTCTAACCATCCATCCTCAGTTGAAGTCTAACGTAGAATGAATTCCCTGGATGGTACAGCAGGGGTTTTATTTTAAAAAAAAAAAGGCATCTGGTAGGCTGATTATGTCAGCCAGTCAGAAATCTCCCTGTCCCATCTCTATCACTGGGTTTCAAAACCCAACCATCTGAGTAGACACTTATATGAAACAGTGGAGATCATTGGGAGATTAGATACTTCATTATGTAAACCATATATTCACAGTGATTTTAGTACCAGGTCATTATTCATCAGTAATGTAGACTTCAATCCAGTGCATAAATGGTATGCATAAATGTAACATTGTTTGTGCATTAACTCGTTCCTTCCTTTTTCTGCAAACTTGTATTTTTCCATCGTTTTCATTCACTACACAATTCAGTGTTTTGTGTGTGTCTCATTCTGTAGATACCGGTTTGTCTATTCATACTTGCTTGTCATAATAAATTACACTATTACAATAGTAATTTCATTAAATGGTATAACTTCCAAAGTATATAAATAAAGCACCTTCTACCCTGATCATGTTTTCTTATTATATATTAAGAACGTTTTTATTTTTTTGTACTTCCATTGAGCAGTTAAAGAAGTCTTTGCCTGAACGGACTCTTGTTAATCCTCTGCTAATGCATTTACACAGTGTCACAGTATGATTAGCAGGGCCCTGGGGAGAGTTGTGGTGTCATTTGACAAATGGCTATAGTTCATTCCAGGTGAACATGAGGACAGGAGGAGACAAACACGAATGGGGGTAGTTGTGTGTGCCGAGCTTCTACAGACAACTATGCCTCCTGTACACCATATAATTTGCACTACCATGTACCTTTTGACTGCTTGGTGGTTTTCTAAAACTGATTTGTTTGTTTTTGTTGACTTGTCTGAAATGGGTGATTTTCGGTGAAGTTTAGCTTTACGTGGAAAAGATGTGAAAAATAGTTGGGATTTAAGCAATGCTGCATCATGTCATGTATGGTATTCAGTGGATTACGTCTTGCTCCTTGACTAAACTTCATGTTAGTCAGGGTAAGAATGAACGTCGTCTTATAATTGGTTTATTTTGCAAGCTCGATTTTACATTAAAACCATTTATAGTGCAGGGAGTATGCAGTGCAAAAGCAATGTTTGAATCGGCGTTGAAGTGTTGTTGGCTGATTAACTGTGGTGTCACTTTTACTCATTGTCAAATTTTCTTGATTTTGTTAAATTTAGGTGAAACAGGCAGGCTTCGTATTTAAACTTATGACAAATATATGAAATAAATATTGGCACATTTATTACTTATTTTACATCAACATGCAACACACACTCAGTTTGGAGTATAGGTACAAACGTTCATAATTCAGCATTCAAACATTAACAAGTATGTTGTGATGCTCCCAATTTATCATATCTCCCCATTTACTACGAGCCTGATGGCAAGCGTATGCTACAAGACTGTTACAAAACATTGGACTTTAATAGTAAGGTCTGCTAATTATTCTGGCATTATTGTCACTATATTTGAATATTTGTGGATAAAATCAAAATTTTTGCACAATAAAGGTATGTTTTATTGAAAGATTTAATCAAGTGTAAATACTAACTAGAAATGCTTTTATGAACGAATACTAATAAAGTACCTTACTGAACCTGCTTTGCTTGCATAGTTCTTTCAGAGAGGGCAGACATGTTGTGAATCTTGGGTCAAAATTCTTTTTTTTTTTTAATACATACACAGTCCCTAATAATCTCAGGTCTTGTAAAGACCTCACAGCTTTATTTGTGTCTGTGTGTTTGGCGTTAAGCAGTCTTTTTCCTTTGTTTCCCATTTTCCTTTAACTGCTTCCTACTTTTTAGTGCCTAAAGGATTGTTGGACGGCATAGGACGTCCTGCATTTAACAGCTCATCGCGAGTCCCTATGATTAGCTGTGTGCGGATCCCATTTCACAGACTTGCAGCGGTGTCCCCTCTGTCAGATGAGGCCACATTGAGTGGCCTCAGTCTGGTAACGTAAATGTAGCGAATGTGCAAAGTTAGCGTCGGCTACATTGTACTGTCATTGACTGCATAGACAGTCCTACCAGTAACAGCTCATCGCGGCTCCCCAATGAGTGTCAGATGATGAAGTGGTCTCAGTCTGACATACAAAATGTGAGCGCTACATTTTTGGCAACTCTGCGTACCCAAACTTCCGCACGTCACAAAGTATCGCAGGATGTTGGCAGGGACTACAGGTTCTGTAGAGACCCTGATTGGGACTCTGCTTGTATGCTCCTGGTTCCCGATCACGATCAAGAAGCCGGTTTGGTGCACCATCTGGCGCGATGAGGTTAATAGAACTATACATTTAATTTAAAGGGAGCAAGTAATGAGTGAGGAATTATGGGAACACTATTTATATGTAGCATGCTCCTAGCATTGCATTATATACCCTGTACAAACAAATGGAGTAAAGACAAATGTATTCTACTGTTTACTGCAACAGTAATACAATAAAAAGCTTTTTATTTAATGGGGTGAAACTAAATGGTAGGTATCAGCCATTTAAGCACACAGCTGTTCATAACACTGAAATTAATTATATATACAATATGTTAAACAGACTGTACACTACAGCTAGTTTAACTCTGTGTAATGTTATAATGGTTTTAATTTTTTTTTTTTTTTGTGAGTTGCATTCTCATCCTCTGGTTGTTGGCCAATAGTGGCAAAAAAAAAGCGATCTCAGGATAAAAAAATATTTAATATTTCAGCAAAAGTAATAAAGTGCAAAAATATCAGAATGGCAGGTAGGAGACCCAGTACGCCAGCTGCCTCACACGTTTCGCTCTTAGAGGCGCTTACTCTTAGGGTAATAGTAACACACCCACTACATAACTGAAACTGAGAGACTATCTCAGTGTATTTTTTCTCGTAATATACTTTGTTATTAAAGCCACGTCGGCCTCTGGAACTGTAAGCACTTTTTCACATGTTTGGTTTTCTCTCATGGCAGGCTTGGTGGAGCATGGTCGCAACTGGGGTGCAATCGCCAAGATGGTGGGATCAAAAAGCAAAGCCCAATGTAAGAACTTCTATTTCAATTACAAAAGGCGCCACAATCTGGACAACCTACTTCAGCAGCACAAGCAGAAAGTAAGTAATGGCTAATGAGAGAAATCACTACTGACAGCACAACATAGTTATGTGGATCTTCGGTCAGCTGCAGTGCAATTATATTGTCTGGTGTAGAAGAGTACATGCAAACACTCTACTTCATCACGGCACATTGGAGATATTTGGGCCTCAAATGATTTGTTTGGCCTCTATTCTGCCTTAAAAGACTACTATTGGCTAATTTTTTTTTATATTTTTATAAAAGATTGCATCAAGTGTAGGCATTTGAAATAAAAATACTTTAATTAATGAATACAAATACAATAAAGTGAACATGTGCGCTAGTGACCAACACTAGAGAAAAAAGAGCATTACCCTTTTCTATGAGACGAAATGCTCAGATATTATGCAAAGGTAAAAAAACAAAAACAATAATAGTGTAGTATATCAGTGCAATGGTATAATAGTGCAAAGTGCATAAATGGTACACTCACATTTACATGAGCAACACCCTGCTCAAGATAAAAAGCGTGGGTGAGCTCAGATAAGAGCAGGTAGATCTTGTAAACCAGCTCCAGAGGCAGCCCAGATATCCAGATCACATGGGAAGGAGAAGGCAGGATTGCACAAGTATTTTAATATAAGCAATAAAACCAACAAACAGTAAGATCTTACATTTAAAAAACGTTTTAAAAGTCCCAGATGCTTGTCCATAAAACCAATAGTGTTGTCTGTGCACTCCTCTCCTCTCACACAACGTGTTTCCCCTCTTGTTGAGGCTTTTTCAAAAAAGTTTTTCACTTGAAAAAGCCTCAACAAGAGGGGAAACTCGTTGTGTGAGAGGAGAGGAGTGCACAGACAACACTATTGGTTTTATGGACAAGCATCTGGGACTTTTAAAACGTTTTTAAATGTAAGATCTTACTGTTTGTTGGTTTTATTGCTTATATTAAAATACTTACTTGTGCAATCCTGCCTTCTCCTTCCCATGTGATCTGGATATCTGGGCTGCCTCTGGAGCTGGTTTACAAGATCTACCTGCTCTTATCTGAGCTCACCCACGCTATTTATCTTGAGCAGGGTATTGCTCATGTAAATGTGAGTGTACCATTTATTCACTTTGCACTATTATACCATTGCACTGATATACTACACTATTATTGTTTTTGTTTTTTTCCCTTTGCATAATATCTGAGCATTTCGTCTCATAGAAAAGGGTAATGCTCTTTTTTCTCTAGTGTTGGTCACTAGCGCACATGTTCACTTTATTGTATTTGTTTTCACTGGTTTGCTAGGAGTGAGACACTAGCTGTGCACAAGTGCTAGCTTACTCCATCACAGTTATTGGCGCAGTATACTGTATTGTTTGTTTATTTAATTAATGAATGAATATTAAAAAAGCACCTGAGCCATCCCTGCTTGTATAACACTATCGGAAGGCAAACATCTTGGGTCAGATGGGTTAGATTTTCCTTCATCTGAGCTAAGATTCTGAATAAAATCTCAGCCCCCTGATAGGGCTATACAAGCAAAGACTGCTCAATAAGGTACCTTATTTGTATTCTTTCATTAGAGTATTACTATTTAAATTGCTGACTGCAATCTTTCAGTTAAACATAACTTTTTTTTGCAGTTTTCCTTTAATTTAATAGCTTTAAGCTCTTTTGCGAGCTTAAATAATGGTATGTGGTTTCCCAGATTTATAATGTTAGTTCTGATATAGCCTGTGCCCAGATCCTATTTTTCTCTAGAAGTTAGGAAGTTTGTGTTAATGAGTGTAACCGATACGCCTATCAATCGGTAATAATACCTCTCCACATAAAACTGACAGTGTGTTTCCTCCCCAACATCTAAATTGTGTATTGGAAGCGTTCTTAAAAAAAAAAAAATATATATATTTTTTTTTTTTTTTTTTTTCATCCACAGATGTTTGTTAAATAGTTTTAATCTTCTGATATACAATAGCAAAAGTACCAACCAAGCAGCATACATGTGTTTATACAGATATACATACCGTATATACTCGAGTATAAGCCGAGTTTTTCAGCACAATTTTTGTGCTGAAAAATGCCCCCCTCGGCTTATACTCGAGTCGGTGGGGGGAAAAAAAAAAAATCTAAAACTTACCTCGTTCCTGCTCTGTCCCCCGGTGCTCTGAAGCTGCGTGGCTGTGAGGGAAGCGTTGTGAGCTTCCCTCCGGTCGTGCGGTCAATAAAGTGTGTTTTAAGTGTTTTTTAAACAAACTTTATTGGCCGCGCGGCTGGAGGGAAGCTCACAACGCTTCCCTCACAGCCACGCAGCTTCAGAGCACCGGGGGACAGAGCAGGAACGAGGTAAGTGCTGGGGTCTGGGGGAGGAGGGTGGCATAACGAGCATACTAAGGGGCAACATCCTGGCATATTGGGGGCAATATCCTGGCATATTGTGGGCAATATCCTGGCATATTGGGGGCAATATCCTGGCATATTGGGGGCAATATCCTGGCATATTGGGGGCAATATCCTGGCATATTGGGGGCAATATCCTGGCATATTGGGGGAAATATCCTGGCATATTGGGGCAATATCCTGGCATATTGGGGCAATATCCTGGCATATTGGGGGAAATATCCTGGCATATTGGGGGAAATATCCTGGCATATTGGGGGAAATATCCTGGCATATTGGGGGAAATATCCTGGCATATTGGGGGCAATATCCTGGCATATTGGGGGCAATATTTACCAGTAGCTGCCTCATTGTCCACCCTAGGCTTATATTCGAGTCAATATTTTTTTCCCAGTTCTTTGTGGTAAAATTAGGTGTCTCGGCTTATATTCGGGTCGGCTTATACTCGAGTATATACGGTATATGGAAGGAGTGCTCCGACAGGAGACTTTATATGTTTTATCAGTTATTATGAGCAACCTATTGGCAGCAGCTGCACTAAATGTACAAAAAACCAACCTATCCGGCGCCCAGAACTGCATGTCCCGGGGATCGGCAATAGGAATTGCGCATCCCTGATGTTTAATCCCCATATAAAACCACCCAGGTGCTCAATAAATTAATAGTTGATGATGGGCCGTGCTTCCAGAGAAAAAGGAAGGATAATTGTCAGCAAGGCCGTATAGTTTGAATAATGGAGTTCAATGTATGGAAAATATGAAATCGCGATCCACCAATATTTTAATACGCTGACACAGTGGTGGGCTGAGCATGAGTTTTTCATCCCACATATGTGGTTTTAGATTGCTTTAAGGAAATAGCTCAAAAAATGTTTGTGCTGATATTTCTGTGTATTATTATTTTGGCCCCACCTTTTATTGCTATGAAATATATACCGATTTCAGATAATGCTTCCATTGTTTGTATCTGTTTGTATCCATAATCTGTTTCTCCTATCAGGAAAATTGAAAGAAGATGAAAATAAATCTAATGTTTTACCAGTGAGGGTTATTAACATAAAAAAAGCTTTAGAGGAGAGGGAGGGGTTAATATCCTGTAAGAGTGAATTTTGTAACCTCTAAATCTTTCATTTGTTTTATAGTCTTCCAGGAGGCCACGAGAGGAACGTGACGTGTCTCAGTGTGAAAGCATGGCTTCTACTGTGTCCGCACAGGAAGATGATGAAAATGAAGGATCTAATGATGAGGAAAATCCTGAAGATAGTGATGGTAACTTTAAAAAACTTGTTGGATAAATTAATATTTTTAAATCTGTAATTGAGACCTGTTGGCCACGCAGAGTGCTTTTTATAAGACATACTGTGGAGATTGATGCTTTGTTCCTTCTCTAGCAGTAGCTTATACATACGTGCTTCATTATTGGTGTGTACATGCACCCGAAAGTTCTGAGAGGCTTTGAAAATGTGGACGTAATGATGCATAAGTTTGTACGCCAACTTTCCACTAGAAACATTTTTACAGTGTAACTACAGTGAATGGCAGTGAGTGAACTTTAAAAGTTGCTCTGCCCATCTGAATTCACATGAAAAATGACTGCAGAAACAATGAGAACCAATTCTCTCCTAGAGCCACTGCTGATTGGCTGAAGGCAGAGGTCTGACCGCATCCATGCAGTTTGTAGCTGTACAGATGTGAGCGGTTCAGATAGAGAAAAACCACGTAACTCTCACAGTAATAGCCATTTCTGCAGTACTTGTTTTAGTATTTTTATCTTTCAACACTGGGGTGATTGGAGAGAGCAGTGTTTGTGCTTAGAGTATAGGCTCTTCCAGTTCTGGTGCCTTGTTTTGTCTTGTCACATATTGGCTCTCTGACTAAAAACAGGAGCTTATGCTGGCACAGAAAAGAAAGCCTGCACAGGATCATGAGGGAGATCTCACTGACAGAGAAGGAGGGGAAATATCAAATATTTTACAGAGTTAATGGAGGACAGAGCGTGAGGGGTAGCATGCTCTCTTTAACTTTTACCTAAACCTTGTTCTAAGTGTTGCACATTTATATTGCATTGAGAAACGCTTTAATAGGGTTTTTTTTTAATTATTTTTGTTAATGCATTAAGCGTCAAAAATCCAAATTATTAACCTCATCACTTATTTTCATAAATGTCGCCATTTGTTCCTAAGTTGTATTTTTAGCGAAACCCAATCCATGCATGGCATGAAGCAGCAGAGCATTGGTACTTTAGTTCAGTTAACAGTATGTTGTTCACAAGGATCGGATCCTGGTAAACTATTTTTTCTTTTTTTCAGGTGCTGAAAACAGTTCAGACACTGAAAGTGCTCCATCTCCTTCACCTGCTGAAGGAGCCAAACATACTGATGATGTGCCAGAAAGAACCACTTCTGCTTTATCGATAACAGACACTTGTCAAAATCAAGACTCTGCTAGCAAGCCCATCCCAAGCGCATCACCCTCTAGTACAGCTCAAAATGCAAAACCCCCAGAAACTGTGTACACAGATCTACAGGTTAAAGAGGAAATAAACACTGAACCGGAGGAAGCTATGGAACTGGAGGAAAGGAGTCAAAGTGTGGAACCTAAACCGACCCCAAATCTCCACATGCATACCAAAGCAGAACCTGAGGTAGACTCTAAGCTGCCAGACAGTGCACAAGTGAAAGTAGAAGATGATACCAAAGATCGAGATCTAGAAAGGGTCAAAGATAAGACTGATGGTGCAGAAATGGACTATGTAGCAGCCCAAATTCCCACCCATGTCAGGCCAGAGTCACGGTCAGACAATGATTCCAGTGCTACTTGCAGCGCTGATGAAGAGGTAGATGGAGAACCTGAAAGACAAAGGTAAAGAGTCATTGCTACATTTCCTCTCCCCCACACCCCCCCATCAAACATTAAGGCATTCAATCATTACAAACTACCTTTCCTATGCCGGAAAGTCAGTGTTATGGTAATATGATCACATGCCTGTCATATTCCCACTGCAGGAGATTGTACAGCCCAGTTGGATGTTGACTTGCTATAATTTCTTCTAATGTGCATTTGTTTTGCTTTCCTTTTACTTAGGATGTATTCTATGGATTCCAAACCTTCATTGTTGAACCCAACCGGGAATATTCTGATTCCCTCTTCTATGAAACAAGGACCAATGGATCTCCAGCAGTTACACCACCGTGCTGCTGTGATACCGCCTATGGTACGTTTAACACACAACATATATGTAAATGTATTTCCCATTGTGGAAGGTTTTTTAAAAATAATCATTATACTGGTTGATATGTTACGTGGGAGATGCAAAAATTGTTGTTGAGCACTAAATATAAAATGCATATCTCGGCTTGTGACTGATATTTGTGTGGACAGTGTATTTTCCTATACATATTTATATATGGAATCTTTTTTTCTTAGGTGTCTTGTAGCCCGTGTAATATACCCCCTGGTACAGTGGTACCTGCGAGTAGCTATCCCTTGTACCAAAGGCATCTTCAGTCTTTGCATGAAAATAACTTGCTGGATGAACAGAGGCTTAGACAGGAGCATCTTAACATGGAGGCCAGGAGGTCTGCTAGCCCTGGAAATATGTCCAAGAATCCAAACATGGAATGGGAAGGTACTTATCTTGATCTGCTAGGAAGACATGCTTACTGAACCCATTGCTTACCGTATTGCTATAGTTCTGACAAATAATCTCTGTATAATAACATATGCTTGTGAGTTATTGGGATTGCAATAAATGATAAAATACATGAGGTTCAAAATTCCATAAAACCTCCCTTTTTAATTCTTTTTTCAAGAATAATTTACCACTTCAGGCAAATCCCCTGTGTCACCAATATCTATTTTCAAATTCTTTTAATCCAGCTCTTTTCTGACAGAACACAGCTTAATCTTCTAACTAGGGTTGCCACCTTTTACCGGCCTTGGTACTGTCTCCATAGACTTAACATTGGCCTGATGCCAATTTTTTACCGGCCAGGTGGCAACCCTACTTCTAACACAACCTCTCCCGTGAGTCGTAATAAATGCAGTTGGAGCAGTATTCACCCTATGCAGTACTCAGCAGTACTGCCCCTCACCCTATGTTAAAAAAAATCTTGAAAAATGGTTATTCAATATTAATGAGAATAGAAGAATTTTCAACCTTAAGTTTTTGTTTTGTTTTGTTTTTCTTTTCCCAAATCCCATTTGAGGAGGTGTTGGCTGCTATGAAAAAAAAAACTTGCAATCTTGAATACAAGCCCAAATATTGATCAGATGTCTTTTGAAATGTGTTCTAAATGGAACCAAAAAGGTTCTACACATCTAAACTGGTACAGTTTTTATTTTGTGTGCACAAACTGCCGACAACACAATACATTTTGTACATTTATTTTTTTATTAACCGTAAATTGTTGAAATTATGTCAATATTTACAGCTACACTTGTAATCTTATTTTCTACAAGATGTACATTATGTTTCTAGTGCCTTGTTTACCTTTTTATGTGTGTTGTTTCACTCGGAGTGTTGCTGGAGTGGGCGACACTATGCAGAGAGTTAAGGTAGACTTAGTTACTGATTAAAACAATTCATCCCTTTCTCAGAGAGTAACAGGGCGTCCCTCTGGCTAAGCTGTAACTGGATGCTTTCCAGGCTGCTCACATTATTGGCAGCAGATCAGCTGTTCTGTTTTCAAATGTTACTGTGTACATCCCGGATATTTACACTGGGCATTTACTTCAAAAGGCCAGCTGCCAAATAAAGGTTACTCTTACGCAAAAGCCATAGACATACTGACAGCCACATATTTAGCACTGACATTAATTGTCTGCCTGTCGTCTTAAAATGCTATAGTTCTTTTTCTTTATATGACTGTGAGTCTATTCTTTTATATTCTGTTTATTAGGAATAATAATTATAGCCTTTCATTTATAGGCTGTTTTTTTTTTTTTTATTTATTTTGTGAACTTGCTCAGTTATCAGTAAGCTGTGCTCACCCACCTTTTTCTATCCTTTTACGTTCTTTATAATCCGTAGTAATTTGGTACCCTTAATGATCCCATGCTATAATGCTGCAATGAGGGGGGGAGGGGGGGGGGCACAGATATTTATCATACTTTAAGCTTACTATACTTAGATCATATCGATTTTATTAGATGTGTGGATAACTTGAAGGGGAAAAGAAAATCCACACAGACCACCACAAGCATCTTTCTCTCTCCATACACGTCTCTATTATCTTGTGAAATAGTTTCCTATCAAATGAATCCCTTGATTTGTAAATTTCAAGAAAAAGGGGTATTTGTGAACTGAAAAAAGGGAATCACAATATGTGAAGTTATTTCTACTGCTTTATGTACTGTATTTAGCTCCCAATCTCTTCATCGTTGATAGTAAAAATAGTGGTCCTGTTTGTGGCCATAGTAATTGTAAGCATGTGATTCTAAATACATTTTTATATTGTTTGTCCTTGGCAGGTAAATCTGTGTATATTCCTTATGCTGCTGAAGTTAAGCGTGCGCTGGAGCATGAAGCACAAATGCAAAATGCTGCAAGATCGGTTTCACCATACCGGATGTCTCCTAGAGAAATGAGCAAAGTCTCTCCACAAGCAGATCTGAATCCTGTTCGCTACTGTGTCCCTCCAGGTCTGTCCGCCTCTCATGTTGTTCTCAAACAGTGGATCTGAATCCGCTCTTTCCTGCCAAGGTTGCTTGGCTTGGCCTGGTCACATGTTTTGTCTCTGTCCAGACTCCATTAATAACATAAAAACATGATTTTTTTTAACAAGAGGCATCCCATTTCTCCCTTTTTGATTTTTTTTTCCAGCTTATTTTTTGCAAATATCTTTCCACTTAAAGGACAACTGTCTGCAAAAAATATTTGTTTAATTGAAAGATTGCATCAAGTGTAGGCATTTATTCTTATATAAAAATTTTATTAAATATTTCAAGTTATAAAAAAAAAATAAGCAATACAAACATCTGTGATAAATGAGGCTAATTATATCCATTTTTCTCCTATACTAATTCCACACCTCTTTTCCTACTATAATAAACAATCAAGCCCTACTGGCACCTATACATTTTCTGTACCAGGGAACAACCACAGAACATAATAATGATCAGCATTTATCAATGTTACAAAGGACAGGTCCACCATCCTTGATTTGAAGAAACGTTTCACCTTTTTTCGGTGTAGAACCCTTCAGTTGGTTCTTTGGCATAATATTATGCGTCAACCCCGAAAATTGTAGCTTATTGACCACTAGATATCGTTGAGTTTGAATGTCTCAGTCAGATGCCAGGACACATCCAAGTGTAGGCATTTTTAATAGAAATGTTTTAATGAAAGAATACAAATAAATTACATTAGAGCACTTTGCTCTTATAGTTCTATCGAGGACAGACATGCGGTTTAGAATCTTGAATCAGATATCCCTAAATGTAACCCAAAATGCCAGCCCCCTGACAGAGCTATACACACAAAGAGGGCTCAGTAGGTTACTTTATTTGTGTCCTGTCATTAAAGTATATTGATTTAAAATGTCTACACTTGTTGCAATCTTTCAATGAAACATCATTTAAAATTGTGAGGTTTAATATTTCTCTCACTTGACCTTCCCGAAGCTATGCTTTATTTTGTTTAAAATATAACTAGCTTATACTGTGAAAGAAGAGAATACAAAATTATGGAAAATGATCTATACACCATGTTAGCAGAATGTATAGATCATTTTCAATGATTTTTTTATTTTCTACATTATCAGTAAAACAATGTTTAGGTGTTAGTCTCTTAAAAGTTTTGTGTAGCCATACAAATGGCTCTTTAAGAATGAAATATCGCCACTGGTGTCCCTTTTGCCTTTTGTATGTCTGTGGATCTTATCTGTCACGCCTGTGGAAACGGCAGTGGCCAAAGCCACTAAACACACCACATTATCTGTGGAAGATGCAGCACACTTTCAAGACCCAGCCTACAAACAGGCAGCCAAATCCCTCTAGTTTTTGACCCATGTGTGTTTTGATCCACTACATACCCTATCGCTGAAAACAGCTTTTTTTGGCCACTATAACCTCAGCCAAGTGCATTGGTAAAATCAAAGCTTTATCTACATCGGAGACCTTCCTGACCTTCAATGATGAATTACTGGTTCTTCGGCTTTGACATTTTTAATATTAAATAACTAACATCTGTTTACCTTTAGTATGTTGGGTGAAACTGAAATCTGGTTGTTATTTTAGTACTGCAGCCAGCTCCACACCAGGTCATCACTGCATTATCCGAAGGGTCACGCCTCCCTGTGACACGCCCAACCCGTCCACCACCTCCACTCATCCCGTCGTCCAAAACATCAGCCAGCTCTTCTGAGAAACCGTCATTTATTGTGGGAGGCTCAATATCACAGGTATGTCAACTGTTGGCTGGCCATTGTTTCTTATTTAGTGGCAATAAATACTAAACCAATTATTTATTAATACACAGATTTATCCTAATGTAAAAAGATGATGATAACGAATTATAGAGCCATTAAACATCAAAAAATACTTTTCTTTTTTTCTCAATTTTTTTTTTTTAATGTACACTTGAGAAGCTAAACAGAGGCTGCAACCGGCTTTAGGTCGAATTGTCTGATTTAATAGATTTGCTTAGTTTGGATAAGGTGGTGTTTTGTGCAGAGGTATTGTACAAAGACCAACTGAGGGTCAATTCTGAAGCAAAGTTCTAGAGCAGTCACCATGGATACCAATGTCATTTTTCTGATGTTTAGACCACTTTTTAGACCTTTACCCAGGATCAGACTGTTAGAAATAACCCCCATTGGCATTAAATAAGGGCACAATGCTAGTATTGTAAAGATCTTCCTATGTATCTGAATAATGTATTTCATCTTCCAATTTTACTTTTCAAAAAGGAATGCATCACATATACAGGGCTTACACAGCACAATAACAGTCCCGAGCTTCCAACTACGGCTCTCCATTTACGTGTTTATGCTTGCCTCCTTAGGGAACACCTGGCACATATTTAACATCTCTCAGCCAGCAGTCGTACGGCCAAGAACAAGTTAAGCCCTCTGTGGGCTCCATCTCGCTTGGTCTACCAAGGCAACAGGAATCTGCTAAAGCTGGTAGGTTCATTGCAGGAAATGATTTGTTTTCCCAACCTAGTGCATTGTTCCCAAACCTGGAACTCTGCATAAGGAGGAAAGCAATGAAGGATGTGAATTACTGTATTTTAGTACAAGGGAGAGCGGGTTTCAATATTTTGGTATGCGAACAAAAATCTTTCTATATAGAACATGGGAGGAATACCTGTAGATTTGGGTTTTAACATTTTGGTTCCTTTTAATGTGGATCTATAATAATTCTAATGTACAGGAGATCTGTGTGTGCATGTTATAGCCACTTAGACCAAAGCACGTTAAAACTTTTGATAGAAAAAATTGAACAACCTGCGTCCAGAGGGATAGTTAAGACCACACGCAATAGAAGTGGGTGGTCATGGAAGTTCAAGTGAGGAAATCAGGGATTTACAGCTCCAACTGTAGAAATCAGGTCCTACAAAGAGTCCAATGTAAACAATTACAAGACACACCAGGATATCAACTTCCACCCACACGGAAAAGTGAATCATCCACCAAACATTGTAATATGTGAATGTAGGGCACAAACAGGATCAATATATTATGTTAATAAAGTTGCAAGTAAATGCATAGATTATACAAAATGTGCTTTAAATGTCTGTGCAGTTTCACATTTATGGCATCATCTTATGGCATCACGTGCAAATGAGCAGCAACAAAAATTCTACGTACCAAATTGTAAGTGGCTTCTCAAAGTTTAGAGACTCTTAAATCAAATCCATGGAGCACATATACTTCCAGTGCTACTAATTACTCTGAAATGTGGCCTTAAAGGGACAATTTTTCTATGACGTTAAAGGAATTGTAAAAAAAAAAAAAAAATACCGTATACTAGAGTATAAGCCGACCCGAATATTAGCCGAGGCACCTAATTTTACCACAAAGAACTGGGAAAAAATATTGACTCGAGTATAAGCCTAGGGTGGGAAATGAGGCAGCTACTGGTAAATATTGCCCCCAATCTGCCATTTTAATATTCCAGGATATTGCCCCCAATATGCCATTTAATATTCCAGGATATTGCCCCCAATATGCCATTTAATATTCCAGGATATTGCCCCCAATATGCCATTTTAATATGCCAGGATATTGCCCCCAATATGACATTTAATATTCCAGGATATTGCCCCTTAGTATGCTCGTTATGCCACCCTCCTCCCCCCCCTTCCCCAGACCACAGTACTTACCTCTTTGCTGCTCCGTCTCCCGGTGCTCTGAAGGTCCGTGGCTGTGAGGGAAGCGTTGTGAGCTTCCCTCCAGCCGCGCGGAACAATAACGTTTGTTTTAAAAAAAACACACTTTGTTGACCGCACGGCTGGAGGGGAGATTCCCTCACAGCCACGGACCTTCAGAGCACCGGGAGACGGAGCAGCAAAGAGATAAGTTTTAGATTTGTATTTTTTTTTTTTCCCCAGACACTGACTCGAGTATAAGCCGAGGGGGGCATTTTTCAGCACAAAAAATGTGCTTAAAAACTCGGCTTATACTCGAGTATATACGGTAGTGGTTTTTGGAGCTAAGGGAAATGTCTTAACTTGCTGACCTTTTAAACAGCCAGTCTTTCAAACAAACAGGCTCACTGTGTTTTAAGTCCTCTAACTATTCAGTGACTGTTAAGACCAAGACAGACACACTGCAGTACAGATTGATAAAAGAAATCCCATTGACATCTTGAAAGTCTCATCTTGCTCGGAGTGTAGCTGCCCACATACTGGTGCCAGCATTCCTTTAATGCATTGCCAATGTAATGCAGGGTTTACTTGCAGTGAGGCCTTTCCTTTCACATTTCATTGTGATTGTTTATATGTTTGGGAGGGCACATGCCTATCCCTAGCACAACTGATTTTCTTCCATCTAATTTCTATCTTTAAGGTTCAGGGGCTTATATTAAACAGGAAGAGTTTTCTCCCAGGGGTCAGAGTTCCCAGCCAGAAGGACTCCTTGTCAGGGCGCAGCATGAAGGAGTTGTCAGAGGTACAGAAATTACTCATGTACCATAAATGTGTCATGTGTGATGGGAATAATACCTTATATGCATATCCTTACCCATAAACCCTTGCAGCAGCTTTTTCTATTACAGATGTATGTTTTTCTGGGACATGTGGATTTGTTCAGTGGTGCTCTAATACCTGGTCTTGTTACCAAAGCCAATTATGTTACAGACCAAAATTAACAGGAGCAAAACTTTATTACTCTGTGAGCATGGTTTTTTTAATTATATTTTGAAAGATGTTAAACGCCGCAGACAGATGTCTACCTGAAGTCGGGAAAGTCAAGGACAGACCACATCTGTCACATCAGAGCTTAGTATTTATATAGATACACATTTTTTCCCCACTACCTTCCTTCTGTCTGTTGTCTATTACAATTTCATATCCGTACGTGTAACAGAACATTACAATGTTATGGCAACGTAGCTGAAATGTACAGAATTTAGTGCATTTCGTTAACATTCCTTTCAGAGCTTCTTACCCAATTCGTATTCACAACTCATGTAATCAGATAAGAGTTGGGGCTTGGCATTAGTGCCAACAACTTTGACTAAGCGCAAATCCAATTAAACATGTTTAATTAACTCAGGCGTTTGATTCCCCAAAATTCTGGTTTGTTCTTGTTGTATTTGAGTGTGTTATTCTTGTGAGATCCTGAATAATTTAACTGCTATGTTGTTGGACAGGTGCTATATCTTCCCTTCAGGAGGGAAGCATCACTAGAGGTACTCCAACCACAAAAATTCCCATGGAAGCCATTTCAACTCTTCGAGGGTCCATTACTCAGGTTTGTTGCTCACTCTACGTGCTTAAAGGTACCATGCCATAAAATGAAATTTGCTTTTTAGGATTCTCCAGTTTTCATTTTCATCTTGACTATATATTAAGAAGTGACTGATTAGTTGATGAATTCTCTTTAAAAGGTGTTAGTTGTTGTTTTTTATAATACTATGTAATAGTTATAAGAATTCCTCAACTGTATTTCACTGAGGTATCTGTAAATTTAGATGTCCTATTTGTTTATTTTCAGGGTACGCCAGCTATGTCACAGTCTGGTATTGCTGCCGATGTCTTGTTAAAGACGACCATCACCAGACTGGCTACAGAAGATCTAAACAGCCCAGAGAAGTGTAGGGAAGAATCCCCTGCTAAGGGCCATGTCATCTATGAAGGAAAAAGTGGGCACATTGTATCATATGACAGTAAGTATATTGTAATACTTGTTAAAAACTTATATCTGCAGTCTCTGAGCTATTTTTTCATTATACAAATATTTGATTTGTGATTGGTGCCCTTTTGCTCTGTTTATATTGTTTACATGGTATATACACAGTTCGGTGTCCTCTATAGTGATATACTTTTAGTATAAATGTTTATTTTGCAAATATGTTTTAAAACTTCTAGAATAAATGTGTTTTGTCAGGCTTCAGTGATGGTATTTGGGAACACATGGAATAATATGTATCTTAAATGTCATTGAGCAGAAAATAAAATTATTATTTTTATCTAGGGAATTCAAGAGGTAGATGTAGAGTTGATGATCTAAAAGTGAGGTGGCAGCCATGTTTGGTCATTTGTACAACAATATTCTTTAAATCAAATAGCTTTAACCCTATTAACTATTCAGCAGCCATGAAAAATCTTCGAGAAGGCACTAGGAGTCCAAGGACTGTTTCTGAGGCCACCCTAAAGAGAACTTATGATGCCATGGAAGGAAACATAAAGCAGAACATGTCTGTGAGAGAATCTGCCGTGTCAGCACCTATGGAAGGTAACTCCATAGATATCCAACTTTTATAGCGCGTACAGCTAAATGTTCTAGCTATTTGTTTCCTGTCCCTTTGGCATTAGCTGGCCTTGCTCCTTCTACACAGAACGGCAATTATTGTTATCAATATAGCATCACTTTTGTTGGTATCTCAGGAAGCTCTTCTTATGGTGATAAAAACAGTACATAATGGGTGGGTACATGAAACGAGAAAAATGTAAATTGCAGTTAAACACAAAAACTGCAGCACTGAAAAACAGCCTGTTACTAAGGGGTTAAAAAACCAATGTGATAAAGTTGAAAATAGTGTGTTAAACCATACAATGTTTGTTATGGGTAGTGTTATTGTACCATCTAATTTCCTTGTTCTGGTGTTCCCTCAGGACTGATTTGTCGAACATTACCTAAGGGAAATGCTCATACCGAACTCAAAGAGAGACAGGTCTTATCTGGTTCGATAATGCAAGGTAAATAATATGTAAAAACATGGGACTTTTTTTCCTGGAATATAACAATTTGCTTGTTACCCATCTTGCATTTCTCTTGCTGTCTTCCCATAAGGCACGCCAAGAGCAGCAGTTGACGGCTATGATGAAGGCCTTAAATATGCAAAACAAATTAAACGTGAAAGTCCTCCAATAAGGTCCTATGAAGGAGCAATCACAAAAGGAAAGCCTTATGATGGAGTCACCACCATCAAAGAGATGGGCCGATCCATCCATGAAATCCCCAGGCAGGATCTCCTGAGTCAAGAGCATCGTAAAACCCCCGAAAGTTCAAGGACAATAATGGAGGGATCCATATCCCAGGTATTTTGTGTAGGAATTGTTGTGTGTGTATAATGCTTCAGATTGCTTTTTGTGACCTCACTTGATACATTTCATTGCTGCTATTCACAGGGCACACCCATAAAATATGAAAGTACATCTGGTCAGTCTGCTATTAAACACAATGTGAAGTCATTGATCACAGGACCTAGTAAGCTTCCTCGGGGTGTATCCCAGATGGACATGATGCCAGAGAACTTAAAAGTGGGGGATCGCTCCAAATACGAAGACCCCAAGTCATCCGATGCCATCCGATCACGTCATACATCCGTTGTCAGCTCTGGTACCTCTGTGCTCAGGTCCACTGTCCACGAATCCACAAAGTCTCAGCTGAGCCCTGGGATATATGAGGATGCTAATGCCAGGAGGACGCCTGTTAATTACCCTAGTCCAATGTCCAGAAGTTCACCAATGGCACGATCATCAGAAGGTAGGATAACAAGCTGGTTGCAGAAATTCTCGCTGTATACTTATATTTAAATTATTTGTGAAATACTGACCAGGGAATGTCTGAGAAGCATAACATGTAAATGGAGAATAATATTCGAATATACTACATGTCCTTCCAAAAGGACAATTAATTTAAAACCAGTGTGGATTGCAGAAGAGAAAACTATTTGTGTTACTGGGATTATTCTTTAAATTTCTATTTCAAATGTCCGTATGGATGTCTTTTGTCATGTTTCTGCCTTGTTTACTATGCAAATTCTATGACTGAAAGTTGCCATGTGCATATGATATTAATTGCTTAACATTTACACAGCAATATAGGTTTTCAGTGCTTGGCCTCATATGCCCCATGTTTATAATCTAAATTGAGCACCAGTGAATGACATTTAGTTAACTTGCCAGCCCTCAAACAGCGTTACCCTAAAACTTGAACTTAAGCCCAGTTTCAATAACTTTTATTCACTGGTTTAAACAAAGTTTGGCGTTTTTAGTACACATATTTTAAGATATTGCATGGATACTGCAGTTTTTATGTATTTTGTACATGGCAAGTAAAAAGAGTGTGTTTAGGGGTCCATTGAGCATACCTCTATGGGATGCCAGCAGGGGGGGGGGGGGGGGGGGGTGTCAGCTCTACTGTTCAACTCAAAGTGACAGCTCTTCAGCACATGTGCAAACTTCAAGTGTAGTATCTCTTCTCCAGGAGCTGGGACAGCTGTGGGCGGTATGGGGAATAAAACCAGTAATGTGTGGAGGTTGTATTCAAATTGTATCTTCTTTTCAGGTGGTCATACACCAGGGAAGTCTTCCAGTCATGAGAGAAAAAGCACACTGACGCCCACACAGCGAGAGAATATTGTTGTGAAGTCCCCTGTTCCTAGTGTGGACCCATCAGCAGCACATAGTCCCTATGGTGACCCTCACCTTCGAGGTGCTACACCTGGTGAAGTTTACAGAACTCATCTACCGCCTCATCTGGATCCTTCTCTGCAATTCCACAGGGCTTTGGATCCTGGTATGAGAATAACCCTTATGTTTAAACATGCTATTCCTTTTTTGTTTACATATTTTCATATGTGGTGTAATGATGTGGGCCCTCTGTATTAAGTCCAAATTTTACACCAGTTATACAGAAAACTAGAGCAGGATATTGTTTACAACCTAACGGAGGTAGCATGGTCATAGTGACCAACAGATCAGCAGTGGCTGTGTGTGTGTGTGTGTGTGTGTGTGTGTGTGTGTGTGTCTCTCTATCTTGTGTATGTATGTATTTTTCAAACCAGACTTTTTAAAAGAACTATACTAAATATAATAGATATGTGTAAAGTACTCCAGGGTTTGGATTGCTCAAGTTATTTATTTAAACACTTTACTTAACTAATGATTTTACATTCTAAAACAATTATTTTTCTGATCCATTTAATGTAAGGAGAGCATGCCAAACAATTTCAAAAAGTTGTAACCTCCTGATTCTTTTCTCAGCTGCTGCAGCTTATTTATTTCAAAGGCAACTGTCTCCCAGCCCTGGGTATCCAAGTCAGTACCAGTTGTATGCAATGGAGAACACACGCCAGACAATATTAAACGACTACATCACTTCACAGCAAATGCAGGTTAATTTAAGACCAGACCTGGGCAGAGGACTCTCCCCCAGAGACCAGGGGCTAGCAATTCCGTATCCAGGACCAAGAGGTTTGTTTGTTACCCTTATTATACAACTAAAGGTCTTTATAGGTAAAAATGGGGTTGTCCTGGTGGGGAGGTTGTAGCCTTACATTTGGGTTTGATGGATTGAAATAAAACCCATTTATGCTATTTAAGGAACTTGACAAGCAGACTAGTTATTTTTTTTTTTTTTTACAGGTAAAGTGGCTCTTTGTTTTCCATGCAGGTCTTAAAAGTAATTGTAAATGTGTGTTTTATCATAGATATTTTTAAATATGATTTTAATACAAAGTTGTGCAGTGCATCTCTTTTGTGGAAAGCAGTAGTATACTTGACCTATTACCTTTATTTGAATTTATTTGCCTCATGTTCCCTGTGTGCTACACTTACCTCCATGTATGATGATGGTGATCAGGGCCGGCCTTAGGGGTGTTCGACCTGTGCGAGCGCACAGGGCGCAACACCCCAGGGGGCGCCCGCCCCGCCGGTAGAAAGAAAAAAAAAAGTTAAAAAAAATTTAAAAAAAGCCGGTAGAGGCACTGGCTGGGGGAGATCAAAAGATCCCCCCTCACCAGCCCTCTGCTCGGCATTCTCTGCTTGGTCCGGGGAGGGGGCGGAGCTAGCCGGCACTGCGGGAGAGAGACCGACAGAACAGGGGTTAGGGGGGAGAGACAGAACAGGGGTTAGGGGAGAGAGAGACAGACAGAACAGGGGTTAGGGGGGAGAGACAGAACAGGGGTTAGGGGGGAGAGACAGAACAGGGGGGGAGAGAGAGACAGACAGACAGAACAGGGGGAGGGGAGAGAGACAGAACAGGGGGAGGGGAGAGAGACAGAACAGGGGGAGGGGAGAGAGACAGAACTGGGGACGGGGGGGAGAGAGACAGAACTGGGGACGGGGGGGAGAGAGACAGAACTGGGGACGGGGGGGAGAGAGACAGAACTGGGGACGGGGGGGAGAGAGACAGAACTGGGGACGGGGGGGAGAGAGACAGAACTGGGGACGGGGGGGAGAGAGACAGAACTGGGGACGGGGGGGAGAGAGACAGAACTGGGGACGGGGGGGAGAGAGACAGAACAGGGGACGGGGGGAGAGAGAGAGAGACATGGCAAGGAAGAGGAAAGGGACAAACATGGGAAGGGAGAGAGACACAAACATAGGGGGGTGAAAGAGACGGGGGGGGGGGGGGGCGCCACGGGGGAAGCCCGCACAGGGCGCCGGAACACTTAAGGCCGGCCCTGATGGTGATAACGCACCCAGAGGCTCCTGGGCCATAGGTTCGCCATCATCACTATAGGGAAACTAAATGAATCCTGCTGTCTGAAATGCTTCATGTTTGTTTTCATTTATACAGGAATTATTGACCTAACGAACATGCCTCCTACTATCCTGGTCCCTCATCCTGGGGGAACAAATACTCCACCAATGGACAGGATTACATACATACCTGGAACACAGCTTGCATTTCCGCCCAGGCCTTACAATCCGGCCTCCATGTCTCCCGGACATCCAAGTCATATAGCAGCTGCAAATTCTGCCAATGCTGAACGAGAAAGGGAACGGGAAAGAGAGCGTGAGCGAGAGAAGGAGCAGCGGGATAGAGAGCGGGAACATGAAAAGGATCGGGAGAGGGAGCGAGAAAGACATGCTGTTGCTGCAGCCAATGCAGCCGCTCAGAATGAACATTACTTGCGCACAGGTAAGCCGTAAAACATTATTTTTTTCATTTAGTACCTATTCCTCTAAATATCTGTAGGGAAACAGTCTTTCCTGGAGACCCTGATTCATTTCTAGGAGCTCAAAATGTTTGGTGTTCGTTAGTGCATCACACATGTCCAAAGCAGTTTGTTACATCCATTGTAGATCCTACTGTTGGGGACAATGATTAAATGATGGGCCAGCGATAGATTTACATTACTGGACCTCATTTTATCCGGTGGGCACAAATGTAGTGACTAACACCATCAATTAACTATTTTCGAGTAGTTTTGAGTCTGTTGTATTTGCTGAGAGATGTATTTTCAGATCCCTTTGTTGCCATTTGCGGTGAATGCTGACGGCACCAGTAACCTGTGTTTTAAATTGAAGTAATCATGTTTTAAAGTAATGTTCTAAGTAACTTTAACTTATACTATGATGAATTAACCTTAACTTTCTCCATCAAGATCCAACCCTTAACCAGACTTTTAGTCCCTCCAAAAAAAGTGACCCTTATTTGCAATATTGAATGGTATGAGTTTATATTATTTCAACAAATAGATGGTATTGTGCATGATCACTCATTGTATCATTCTTTGACATTTATTCTCCTATACATTTGTATTAGCATCTTTATCCTCGCATTTAGTGCAATAATTTACCGCTAAACTGTACAACACCAAATCAGGATACAATTTTTGGGGATACACAAAATACATCCATACATAAAGTCGTTCATGTTCCTTTTTTACATTTAAAATTTGTTGCCACAACAGAGTAACACAAAGACATAAAACCCTATATTCCAAAGACAAAGCACTGAATATGAGTCAATATGCATGAAGCAGATCTGTGACAAAGCACCATGTAGATATGAAACCTTCATGTTTTTATACCATTTGATTATTTTGTGCAGTGCCTTGTATTCATTACTACTAACACTGTCTTCCTTTGTAGTGGCCGAGCAGCCTGGCAGGCCGTCCAGTCATGGTTATGTGCGGTCACCCTCGCCATCAGTAAGACCCCAGGAGAGCATGATACAGCAGCGGCCAAGTATATTCCAGGGAACAAATGGCAAAAGTGTCATAACACCTTTGGATCCTTCTCAGCTGCGCATCATGTAAGTACATGCTGTCTCTGGAAATTAAATATCTGATGTAAGATTCAGAGTGTTTTTGTTTCTCTTTGTGTATAGACCCATTTGGCTGTATGTACACAGCCATCACCCTGCCTGCTTATGTAGAGCATCCCATAGTTATAATACAATAACCATAGCCACATACATTTTATCATTATTTTTGGTTATCTAATGACATTTTGCACGCTAGCTTATGACATGCAATATTACAAGGTTTCCATTATATGTTTTTTTGTTCCATCAGGCCTCTCAATCCTGGAGCACCCTCCATTACACAAGGGACGCCATCATCCCGTTACAGTACCGCTGCAGATGCACTGGCAGCTCTAGTTGATGCCGCTGCGTCTGCTCCACAGATGGAAGTTTCCAAGCCAAAGGAGAGCAAACATGACTCTGTACGGTCAGAAGAGAACATGGCCAGACGTGCAGCACTGGAGCAACAGCAGCAACAAATGGAGTCTGAGCGTAGGATGGTGCAAAGCCCCTACACCTCCTCCAGCTTTTCTAGCAGCAAGTCACAGAGTCACAATACACCTGCTGTGTATTCGGAAGCTGGCAAAGATAAAACCGCACACACTAAATCACGCTATGTGGAGGAGTTAAGGACGAGAGGAAAAACCACTATCACTGCAGCCAATTTTATTGACGTCATCATCACTCAGCAGATTGCGTCTGATAAGGACGCCAGAGAGCGAAGTTCGCAGAGCTCTGATTCATCCAGCAGCTGTATGTGGATTTCATTTTGATTAGGCCATTTTAATGTCTTTACACCCAATTTTGTTTTGCTGGAATAGATCTCGGTGGGGTTTGGATTGTGTTGAATGCTGTACTTGTTTAAATGGCATATGAAGTAAAAATATCTGGGATTTTATTTAGGAGCCGGTTGGTAGTTACACTGATGATCTTTTTAGTTTTCCTTTAAAAAGTGAAAAAATAATTCCAGTAAATTCCTGGCGGTTTCCCTGGAATAACTAATGTTGGCTAACGTAGAAAGCTTACCTAATCCTTTTCAGTATGTATGTTTCAAAATGACCTCCCAGAAAGCATTAATTATGCCTTTATTTTTAAAGGGTAAACTATTATAGTTTTAAAGGGTAAACTATTATAGTTTTGAGTGCCTATTAGACGAGCAAGGTAATTATTATACATATCTGTCATAATATCTCTTATTCACAAATGACAGTGGTGCTATTATGTCTAATACTGATTCCTTTTTTCCTCTCTTGGACCTTTATGATATAAAAAAATGTCAGAATAGCTTTTATATATAAGAAAAAAGGGCCAAGACCACCGCGACTTTTATCTGTGTGCGACCTCTTGTTCATTGCAGATAACATCTGATTAGGAAATAGTTGTCCAATACATTTTTAAACTTATTTTATACACACCCTGTAGCAATAATTGGATATTTTTATGATTTCTGTAAAGCAAACAGTTAATTTTTTTCTGGAGCAAATCAGTTTATACATGGGGTAGACATTAATTATGGCACAATTGCGCTACATTTTTATACATAAGCCCCTATGTGTGTTTTTGCATAGGTTTGTGTAAGTATGTTTATATATGTGTGTGTGTATATGTGTATATATATATATATATATATATATATATATATATATGTGTGTACACACACATATACATATATATATATATATATATATATCTCTGTTTTGCTATCATGTTATAATTTTCTTTCTTTTTTTTTTTTTTTTTGTTTTTTTCCAAAACTAATCCTGTTTAATATATTGGTAGCTATTCACTATTTAGGGGCAGGGGAAACATCTCACTAAGTTAACTATACCTTGTGCAGGGACAACCGTCTCTAGCAGGAGGAACTCCCCGGGTTTTCCCTTTACACTGTATACATTGCCAACTACATTATGATCTATATTCATGAAAGGGGGAATCTCAAACTTTTTCAAACATATTTCTAAATCTTATCTCTTGGCAATTCCTCCAAAAATGTCATCACTATTGATACTAATTTGTTTTGATCTTATATTCAAGTGCAGAAGAAATTGGTCTTTAAATTATTATAATTTTTTTTTTTTTTTTTTTTTGAAGCTACACAGATTTCAAATGTCATAAAACTAGTAATTATTGAATTGGTATCCATTACACTCTACTTTTGCACTTTGATAGCAAATATTTTTTTTTGATACATTGAGCAAGTCAATCATCCCTCCTCTATGAATCATTAACTTCTGTTTTAAAACCTATGTAGAATGAAAGCCATACCATAAGAACGTTTTTGTTTTTTAAGTGAATCCAAACACTTGTAAGTCCTGGAATGATGCTTTCTTTGCAATTTTATGAAATTGGGGATTGTTCCAAAAACATTTCCTTGTATTTTGCATTCCCTCGCTCTCCACAAAGCTGCAACTATCCAGAAACGCTTATCTCCAAATATAGGCTTACAAGTATGTGCCTCTCAGCACAAAATGCATAGGCAACTGGCATGCTAGGGTGCCATGTGAATTTGTATGCACATTTTTGATTAAAAACTTATTTTTTCTACTATAATAGAGCACCTGTATTGTTTTTAAATAAATATGCATATTGTCTGACAGCAGCTGTCCTTCTGTGACACATTTTTGTTGGTTATACGGGACAAGAAAACAACAAACAAAAAAAGAAGTACAATAAACTTAGAGCTGCGTAAATTGTTGGCGTTATATAAATAAATGTTAATGTAACTGTTCGGTGCATTGCTATTAAGATTTCTATAAACTGATTGAAAAATGAACGAGTCATTGAATATACTTCTGCCTGTCGGATCCTTGCAGTATCTTCTCACCGTTACGAAGCTCCCAGGGATACCATAGAGGTGATCAGTCCTGCAAACTCCCCAGTGCAAGTTCAGGAGAAAGAGTCCTACCCACAGGAGATCCCCAAACCAAGCCAGCCTGAAAGTAAGCATCTCATTCAATCTTTATTTGGCTTTTTACCCACGCCAAATGCAAATGTCTTACTTGCAATAAAAATGTTTATTAGAGATTTACTAAATTATTATTCATAAAACAATGATACTGAAAAATCCTGCCCTGCCATGGAATCTATTCCTTGCTTAACAAATGGTTGGATTTTTAGGACTGCGCATGCTAAATACCGTATTTGCTCGATTATAAGACGAGGTTTTTTTCAGAGCAAATGCTCTGAAAAATCCCCCTCGTCTTATAATCGAGGTCTCTTATAATCTGACCTCAAATTGAGGTCAGATTATAAGACATGGATCCAGGTCCCCAGCAGAGCTGCAGGGGACCTGGATCCCCCTCTCTAGCAGCAGGGGATGTCTGCGCAACGAGCGCAGACTCCCCTGCTTCCGCCCGGCACGACCGCCGGGGCTTCTGTGAAGAAGCCGGGAACTTCCGCTTTCGTCACAGAAGTCCCGGCGAGCATGCCGGGCGGCAGCAGGGGAGGTCTGCGCTCATCGCGCAGACTTCCTCTGCTGCCCCACTAGCCACCAGGGACAATCGGGCAGCTGGGGGATGTCTGCACGATACGTGCAGATATCCTCCATGCTGCCCGACACGGCAGACTATTATGACGGACAGCTGTCCGTCATAATAGACTGCCGTGTCGGGCAGCATGGAGGATGTCTGCAAGTATCGTGCAGACATCCCCCGGCTGCCCCCACTAGCCACCAGGGATCAAGGTAAGGGGAAGGGAGGGAGGGGGGCAGAGAGACAGGGGGGAGTGAGGGGGGCAGAGACAGAGTCAAGGGGAGGGAGGGGGTTAAGAGACAGACAAGAGGAGGGGGGAGAGAGAGAAAAATGGGGGCAAGGGAAAGAGAAAGGCAGCATTGGCACATAAAAAGAAATAAAAACTAGAAATACATTTTTTGATATCATAATTTTTTATTAAAAAAGCAATTTACATTTAAAAGTTTAACTTTTTTCCTATAGGGTAGTCTTATATTCAGGCTTTTAGTTTTTTTCCTAAAGGAATATCCAAAGTTTGGGGGGTCGTCTTATAATCAGGGTCGTCTTATAATCGAGCAAATACGGTACATAATGTGGTGATGAGGTTTAAAGCAAAAGTACATTTTTGTATTTTCTTTTTTTGTGGTTGCTTTTTTGCTATATTAAACAAACAATTGTTGGCATAACACCCTAAAACAGCATAATATAGCGTATAACTGACTACCGTATTTGCTTGAATATAAGAGATTTATTTTTCCCCCAGAGCTCTGTAAAAGTGATCTTGCCATGCCATTGGCAAGATCAGTTGCTTATAATTGGGTTGGCTTATAGTAAAACCTCTACTGAGATTTTATTTATAAGGCAGAGGTCCAGATCCCCTACAGCCTCATACCACTGCAGGGGACCTGGATCTTACTCCCTAGCCATTCTATGTGCTAGCACTGAGGAGAATTTACTGAGATCTTCCAGTGCCGATGATCTTGAATCTGCTTGCCCTTAGTCACAACCAGCAGCCAATCTCAGCTCCCGATACAATGAAGGGCTTCACACTAAGACAATGCTGTGTCTATATGCAACAGGCTTGGCTGGGATGGAGTTAGACTGATCTCTCAAACCTGTGAAAGGTAGTGTGGGTAAAGTGTGTCTTTGTGTACATGGCTCTGGCCTTACAGGACAAAGGTGGTTTAATAGTGCATGCTTGTGGATGAAATTTGCCAGTGATGCTCAATTGCTGGCTGAGCATATTGGGAATAGCAGTCCACAATACCTGTAGTGCCACACTATTACTAGGGCATGATAGCTGGACAAATAAACAGCTCTGTGTGTACAGAGAGGAACAAATACAGGCAATTTTAATAACATATTTATTAAATATGAAAAAGGGTACTTGTGAAGTAACATTTACTCGCAAAACTTTTAATACAGAGACACTTTTATATTTAGTCTTTTTTTTTTTTTTTTTTTCAGTCATTACGTTGCAAACATTGGGGTATTGTCTTATATTCAAATAGAGTAGTTACATTTTAAAGTGTACATTGGTCGTCTATAAATTAATTTTTAATTTCCTTGATACTCAGGTATGCATTCTGGTGCAGGTGAGAGCTCTAGGCAGTACGAAGGACAAGTTAATCGCTACCGGACACCACAAGAGTCCCCATCTCCACAGCAGCCTGCACCGGCACATGTTCCCCAAACTCACCGGCTGATTACACTGGCCGACCACATCTGTGTAAGTTTTCACCTCCTCACGAATTATGCTCTGTTAATATGTGACTATTAACCAAGATGTGTGTTCAGTGGTAAAGAGTGCATTATTTGCCAACAGTCCTAAATTTTCCGGGACAGTCCTGTTTTTTGGGATCCTGTACCATGAGATTTGGGTCTGTGTGAAGTGAGGTCCAGGTGCTCAGTACCTTTACCACTGCGCAGGCAGGAACTTAATATTGGGGAGTCGCATAATCCTGCCTTAGGCTCTCACCCCTGCCACGTTTTCAGACCCTGTCCCAGATATTGGTAGTTTAATTTGACGTCACTGGCTTAACTCTTTAAGCACAAAGGACGTTCTTTGATGGCACCACATTCTGTGTATTAAAGACCCTATGCCAGCACAGAATCCCCTGTTAGATGGTATATGTTGGACAAAACTGCTGTTTCAAGATAATCACATGTTGGAAAGTGAAAATATACAACTTTGTTATATGCTAATACAACACCTTTTAAAAAGTTTTTACCCTGGAATGTCCAAATTTATAAATGTATAAATGTTTGTAATCTCTCCTCTTCAGCATATTATAACACAAGATTTTGCCAGGAGTCAATCAGCATCGCAGGCATCACAGCAGCCCCCCACATCAACATTCCAGAACACCGCCCCCTCATCTGCACCCGTCCGATCCAAGCCATCCAACAGGTTCAGCCCTGACACACAGCCACAGCCTGTCCACCATCAGAGACCGACCTCCAGGGTGTCGCCTGAAAACATGCCCGAGAAGCCAAGGGGAAGGTAATATCTGCTTTACATGGTCATGGTTTATTTGGATGTGTAGACACACTCAAAACAGGTGGGAAAGTAATTGTCACTGACACCCTTTTATAAATGGAGGTTTGTATTGCAATAGGCAGCTCTTAATACAGGTAGAAGGCAATCCTCAACTAACACTGGTTCACATTTACACTGTGCACTTAATCTGTGTCATGTAGAACCTGAAATACAATGTCTTGTTCCTGCCTTACTGTGAGCAGTAAAAGGAATGCATCTCCTCTTCCATTTAACATCATTACCTCTGCATTATGAAAGTGCTCAATTAACAAAGCTCTCACTGTACTCTTCAGTACATTCTTACGTTGTACTAATAGTACAGCTGATTATATATTCTAAATGTATGTGTGAGTGTCAACCCCTTGTCCAGGAACACATGTCCCTAATCCTCCTCAAAGAAAAAAGCATTCATTTGAAGTTGCTGTCTAAACATCACACTCCACTTACATTACCTTTTGATATATTGTTACATACATATAGCTGTACATATAAATGATGGGAACATCCAGACCTTGGTTATAAAACAAGCAACCATAAAAACGTCCATATGAAAGTGTCACAGCAGAAAAAACACCAATCTACATATAAATGTAGAGAAAGATCTCTAAGCTTTTTCTGAGGGTTTAGTGTTACCTGATACTGCAAATAACCACATGTGGGAACTGGACACATGTACCAATGTCTACTTGCTTCTAATATTTTGGCCTGGACACACTGGTACACAAACTCAAATCTTTTATGGTTATTAAACTGAGAACACACAGATTATGATTCAAATAAGAGGCAGCACACTTGGAGAGTGATGCAATTACACCTATTTATTATGCTTGTGTTAAGTAGTTTATTATCTTTAGTGTGATTTACTAATAAAAGGAAGAAAAACTACAAAGTTGTTTTGTAACAAGCACTTTATTATTATTATTACTACGACTACTACCGTCACACATAGGGATCGGTCTTTTCTAATCTGTGTTTAATTATTATTCTGATTATTGCAGACCTGGTAAGTCTCCAGACAGAGGGCACATTGCTGAGCCATATGAACCTATTTCACCTCCACAAACCCAGATTATGCATACAAAGCAAGACAATATTTTATTACTTTCCCAAAGAGCTGAGCCTGCTGAACAGAGGTAATTGTAAAAAGGTAGTCTAGAGATAACATATGACCGTGCCTAATTGTACAGTTCATGTGGATATTAAAGCATTTTACAACACTACACTTTTATGTTTTATCACAAATATTGGCATCTGCTATAATTCAACACAAAATAACAACAATCTCTTTTGGGAAAAACGACAACAACAAAAAAAAGTTTCTAGCTATTTGCATCCTGGTTTATCATCCCACAACAGATTACATTTTTTCTGTTATCTTTTCTTGCGACTTTATCCATTATACCTGCCATTATTAAGCATTCCTTGAGACAAATGTGGGCTATAGTGGGTGTGGTCCTGGAGGGTGTGTCAATAGTACTGTACATGCTCCTTAGTGCTGTCAGAACAGCATTTTCTGTACATGAGCAGAATTCTTTCACCTCCGGTGTCCCAGAACATCGCAACACCTGGGGATGAACATGTGAAGGCAGAACAGTCTCACATTAAGGCCTTCCAATTGGGAGGCATCTCTTCACAATTATGTTATCTGTGGTATCCGTTTTGAAGTTCCGGATGTAAGTTGAATGGGCAGGCATCAGATATACTAGCATCAAAACAAATTTCATGTGTGCTTTTTATTTTGCAAAAAATGAATGTCTCAGGAAATATGGTGGCTGATCAGTGATGCATTGTGTTTCCGAATTATGTGCAGGAATGACTCTCGCTCCCCTGGAAATATAAATTATTTACCTTCCTTCTTCACCAAATTGGAAAATACCTCACCTATGGTGATGTTCAAGAAGCAGGAGATTTTTCGTAAGTTAAACTCCTCTGGTGGCGGTGACTCTGACATGGGTAAGTGGGACTTCTGTCATTTCCTCTGTCTGGTTTCTAATCTTAATTTTGGTGAAAGTATTGGAGCTTCAGTATTTGTTGCAGTGCACATAACAAATCATGACTGCAACAATAAATCTGTAACACTTCCTTTTCTTACGTGAACGGATAACATTTCAAAAGCATGTAACCCCTGGAGGGCTAAAAGGGTGAGCATTGCAAATAAGCACCACTTTTGTAACACCCCAGGTCCTCAAATAATTATGAAAAATATATAAATACACTAAATTGACAAAATATTGGGACACCTGATCATTACTTTTATGACATTGCATTCTAAATACATAGACCTTAATATGCAGATGGTCACGCCATTACAGCCATTCTTCTGGGAAGGCTTTCCACAAGATTTTGGAGTGTTTCTGTGGAAATATTTGCTTGTTCGTCCAGTAGACCATTTGTAAGGTCAGGCACTGTTGATGATGGGGTTGAGGTCAGACCTCATCCAACCATGTCTTTATGGACCTTGCATTGTGCGCCTCTCAAAAAAGAAAAGGGTCTTTCCAAAACTGTTCCCTCAAAGTTGGAAGCATAGCATTGTCCAAAATATTTTTGAATGCTGAAGCATTAAGATTTCCCTTAATTGGAAGTAAGGACCCTAGCCCAACCCATGAAAAACAGGCCCATACCATTATCCCTTCTCCACCAAAAGTGGCACAATGCAGTCAGGCAGGTAATATTCTCCTGGCATTCACCAAACCAAGCTCACCCATCAGACTGCCAAACAGTGAAGACAGAACACATTTCCACTGCTCCAGTGGCCATGTGCTTTACACCACTCTATCCAACGCTTGGCATGTACTTGATGATGTGAGGCTTGCACGCAGCTGCTTGGCCATGGAAACCCATTAAGCACCCACCACATTTTTTGTGCTGATATTAATGCTTAATAATATTAATGATAAGGAATCAGCAGAGCACTGCCAACTTTTACACACCATGCACCTCAGCTATCTGTGACTTTACATGGTCTTCCGCTTCCTGGCTGAGTTGCTGCCTAAACTCTTCCTCTTTCCAATAATACCACTTACAGCATACTGTGGAATATCTAGCAGGGATGAAATTTCACAAACGGACTTATTGCAAAGGTGGCATCTTATCACAGTACCAGGCTTGAGTTCACACTCCCTTTTTTCCAACAAATGTTTGTAAAAGCAGACTACATGGCTAGGTGCTTGATTTTTTACACCTGTGGCAATGGGTCTGATTGAAACACCTGAATTCAATCATTAAATGGTGTATCCCAATACTTTTGTCCATATAGTGTATATAGACTTTTTACAGAACATTCTGGACCATTTGTATTTCTTGCAAATAATAGTGCAATTATTTATACTGAATTGTTTGTCACTGATATTTATTTTAAGATCTATTTTAGAATTGAAGCTCCAGTACCCAATTATATATTATTGTTTTAATCCAGTAATATCATACTATCTTTTATTTATGAACCTCAAATTCAAAAATGATCGAACCATGGAAAATGATATCTTTATTGTAATTGGACTTAATTGCTTTCTTCCTCCTACTGTGTGGATTTCATCCCATCATTCTGGTCATCTCTCTCCTGCCTTTTAAATATAATCTCCTAGTTTCACCCACTGTGAAACTCAGCCTGGTTAAACCCACAGAATGCTGACTTTTCTGGTGCAAGAATCAGAACATAATGCCCCATTCATTCTTCATTAAACATCAACATTTACTAGAGCGTAAGCTCTTTTGAGAAGATCTTTCATCTCCTCTTATAGCACATATAGTTCTGCATCGTATTGACGTTTTGGACCCTATTTAGAACATTTGTGAACACAAAGCTTCTGGATAGGAACCGAAACATTGATATGATGCATGACTGTTTTGTAAATAAATCAAGCCTTTTTCTACTAGTGGGCCTGTGAGTGTGTGTACTACTTTTATCGATGTGTGTGTGTATGTGTGTGTATATATATATATATATATATATATATATTTATTATTTAAATTATTATTTAAATTATTATTTTCATACGTTTCCCATAAAAATGTTTCATGAAACCATCGATATGTTCTAAAAATATGTTTCAGGGCATTTTTAATATGCTCTGTGACATTTTAGTACATGCATGGCTGGTGTGACTATTCTCGATGTTTAGTCTTACAGGCTGTTACCCTGATTTCTTTCATGTGACATTAATGAAAATGTAATTTGTATATTGCAGCGCCTGCTCAGCCAGGAACAGAGATATTTAACCTGCCAGCAGTTACTACTTCGGGTAAGATCATAGCTAGCTTCTTTTTTTTTTTTAGTTAGAAATTTTTTCTTGATTACAGAGAGTTAATTTCTTTTGCGCCCATGTTATGCAGACAGGAGATTTATGGACATTACACATTGTTTGTTAGTTGTTGGTTTTTTTTCCATTTTTTCTAAATGTAACATGGCTTATTTGTACTTAACATAAGGAAAGTAATGTTAATACTCGTTGTTATACTTTAGCTCTACTTTTAATAATTAAATTAAATATTTAATAATAGGTTTCTTTTGCCTTTCTTTAAAAGTCAGATGTAGGCGGCAGTGCTCAGAAATACAGTTTTGTAGTTCCACATTAAGTTGTTTTTTTTGGTGCATATGATTAATGTTGTGATTTACAGTCAACATTATATTTGCGTGTATTAGATTTTTTTTGTTCCTTTTCATGCACACCTACAATTGTCCCATTCTCATGTTCTGTCCCTTCCACAGGCGCCATTAGTTCTCGGAGTCATTCCTTTGCCGATCCTGCCAGTAACCTGGGTCTGGAGGATATTATTCGCAAAGCTCTAATGGGCAGTTTTGATGATAAGACAGAGGATCATGGAGTACTGATGGGAGTAAATCAAGGAAACTCTACAGGGTCTTCTAACAATGAGGCTCGCAGAGAAGAAGCAAACCCTTCACCCAACTCAGGTTGGCATTTTGCAGAAAAAACAAACCTTACCTTTGGTTCTTACAGATTCTCATTAATAGGCCCTTACCTGGAAGGCACAGTATTTCTCCAGTACTTAAGTGCTCTATATACATTTTACATACTCCTTTATTAAGGCCACACAGGGGATTCTAGTATTCATATGCGGATGGAAGCAAATAATCTTGACAAGGATCCAGTAGGAACCTCTGCGTGATTAGTTGACTTCCTTCTGCCTGTGTATAATGGTATAAAGCTAGGCAGCACTTTGCATGGCTGTGTACATGAAAATATATATGCAGCCAGTAAAAATCAAGATGGCAGCCAATTCTGTGAACATTTACACATATGACAATAGTTTCGTATTCACCCAGCACGTGTCCTCTATAACTCTAGAGGGCGTCTCTTGCTGTTCCTACGCAGGTAATAATATGGAGGTAAACATTACTTTCATTTCTTAATATTGAGGGCTCACAATTCTTCAGTATGTTGCAGGGTTTCCTGCACAGACATTGTTCTCATTCTGACCAGCCCTTTCAGACTACCTTTTATACAACGTTCTCCATGTTACAGGCGGAGGAAACACCAAGCAAAAGCTGATAAGCAAATCTGGCAGCCGGAAAACGAAGTCTCCCCTTTCTGGCAGTCAGGCATACATGGGGGCTGAACGGCCCTCTTCTGTCTCCTCAATTCATTCAGAAGGAGATTACAGGCAGGCTCAAGCATGGGCTTGGGAAGACCGACCTTCTTCCACAGGTGAGAGTGAGCACAACCCACTCCAGTGGCAAGTATTCCCAGGTTTAAAGTGGGAGTATTGCCCCGATGGAAAACATTCCTCATCAATTGGTTGTGTTTTGTGGTTTAAAATGAAATGATGAGGGCTATCTATAAAGTTAGTTCTGGTGCAGAGTTCAAAAAGTGATCTTATCAGCAGGAACATTCAGATGTTTTCCATGGTGACTGCCCTTCTTTCAGATCCTTGCCCCATAATTAAATTTTACAAATAACCCCCTATTTATTGAACAATTGGGGTGAGTGCTAGAAAACAATATAGAATAGTAAAAGTAAGAAGAAAAAAGTAGTTTAATAGCTAAAACATGGCATATTCCATATCACAATTACATACCGGGTATAATGGTAATAGAAGTGTACACTTGACAAATTGTGGTAAGGCCCGTAATGTTTGAATTGTTGTATATCAGATGTGACAATATCAGAGGTAGAGGCCAAAATAAATGGTCTTTCATAAGACTTCTTGGTTTTAGGGCAATATTTGAATGATTTTGCAGGGATGTCCAGAAGTGCAGATTGATTGCAGGGATAACTTGTTTCATTTAGATGGCACAGTCTGTGTGCGGGTACTAGTGCAGCTAGGCTTGTGCTCAAAAAGCCAATTGGTTTAGTAGCTCTGCTGAGGTGTGTGGGAGCTGTATCTGCTGTGAGCACAGGCTCTGGCAGAGTTTTGTGGTCATGTAGATTCAAGCAATTCCTCTGTGATAACAATATATGTCAAGTGTACCTCATTATTGCAATTTTTACTACCATTATTCCCTGTATGCAATTGCGGTACTATATATGCCATTGTTTTATCTTGTTTTAGTCCTGAAACCATTTTCTTTTTTCCTCCATACTTTTACTATTGTGTGTTGTTTTCTAGCGCTTACACCAGTTTTTCCAGTATTTTGACCTATCTCCTGTCCTTGTGAGCATCCAGGAACCCGCCCTCTGGTGGTTTGTCTTATTTTCTCAGTACCATTTGCTCTCTTCCCCATTGGTGCAGACCCACACCAACCTCCATATAACCCTCTATGTACCAGTAACACTTGCTGTTTTTGATATGTTAAGTTCAGCACCAGAGATTTTATCTTCTGATTGCCATGTTCTGTTGCCTTCCAATTAATGCCTTTTTTGGGTTTTCAGATCATTATTAATGATATAAGCAAATATATATACATGTGCTTGTATATGGTAAGAATGTAAGATTTTTTTTTATGCTATTTAATATGTGTAGTGTAATAATATCATTTATGTAAATGAAGAGGTGCATTGTTCTTTTTTTTGATGACTCAATTAGCAGAACCTTTGGGTGTGAGTGCATTTTGAGCAGAAATCTGCGCCTGCCCTGGTTAGTTCAATGCTGTACAGTTTGTGAATGTGGCTATATCTCCATATCTCAAGGAAAAGTGCTGCGCACGTGCGTTTTTTACTTATCTTAAGGGACTGTATCACCGTTGTGTGATCTGCTTATCAAGTCACAGGTGATGTCATACGCAGGAGATTCCACAGACACATTTAAAACACCTTTCTCCTAATTTAGGCATTTGTTTGCAATTCTGGTAACAATGCATGTTCACATGATAAGCAATGTTTACGTGATACAGTCACTTTAAAAAGCTTGATAATGGCAATTATTTCAAATGCATGTAAAGAGAAAACACAACAAATAAATGTGACACTGTATGTAAATGCCTTCCTTTGAGGATGAACTCACATGGAGCAGAGCCCAAAAACCAACTCTGGTATATGCACACCTCGGCTGTGGTATATAGACAACCCGGCACCTCAGTCCCCATTCTCTAGTAATTACCACAACACACTGAAGGTGGGATAGGAGAAGCAGACCATAGCATAGCAAAGAAACATACAAAATGTACTGGCCCCCAAATGTTAGGCTTGCGTTAAAAAACAAGCTAAAAATTTATAAATGAACATTCACAACTTGCATCAATTTTCTTGAGTGCAGCAGGAGATCGTCCAGACATTCATTGCTTGTGTCCTCCCTGTTGGTCCTCACTGAATTCACCTGCTGTCTGGAAGCCGTACTAGGTTCCTGGTACGCCTTTCTCTGCCACCAGACCTCGCGCATGAAAATTGACACAAGTTGTGGATGTTCGTTATTCATTTTTAACTTTTTGTAATGTAAACCTAACATTGGGGGACAGTAAATTTTGTGTGTCTCATTACTATGCTATGGTCTGCTTCTCCTATCCCACCTACAGCCTGATGTGGTAATTACTGGAGAGTCCCGGGTTGTATATACACCAGAGTCAGTTCTCAAGCTTTGCTCCATTTTGGGTTGGCGATTGCTTCATGATCCCGGTTTCCGAAAGTGGGGATTATAGTCCCGAGGCATGCATATACCAGAGCTGCTTTTTGCGCTCTGCTGATGTGAGTACAAGGGGGTGCGTTCATAAGAATGAATATTTACATACAGTGTCACATATTGTTGTATTTGTTTTCTCTCTCTTTTTTTTTTTTTTTACATGCATTTGAAATATTTTCTATAATGCTTCTTAAGAGAAGTACAAATTACTTTGTACAGCACTTTTTTTGCACTTTTACTTTTGTTTTTTTGGGGGGGTAAATCCAGTGTTTGCCGCATATTGAATATTTTTTTTGAGTGTTCATTTACTGATTTTTTTTTATTGCTCTAATAAGAATAATAAGAATGCACCTCTTTGTTATACACTTTTTCTTCATATATCAAGTGTCTTTGCTTTGGTTACCACAACACATATCAGTTTAAGTTATTGCTGATGATTGAGGAATCATTTAGAGTTTAATGTAATCTTATTTTGTATCATTCTTTGCTTCAGGATCCACGCAGTTTCCATACAACCCCTTAACTATGGGAATGCTGAGCAGCACCCCTCCATCTTCTATGTCATGTGCACCACCCTCCATGACCCAAACGTCTGCTCACCAGCAGAGCCGCATGTGGGAACGGGAGCCAGCACCACTTCTGTCCTCGCAGTACGAAACCCTCTCAGACAGTGATGATTGATAGCGTCTGGACACTGTGCAGAACATATGATAGGATATGTTTAAGGATTTCAACCATATACTCATCATTTCACAGCCTGAAAGACTTTTCCTAAAGCATAGCATGGGCTGCGGAGAAAGGAAGACACCTTCCAACACATGGGTTCAAAAGCCGTGTATAAAACATTTTATAAAGGAGTATTGGCCTGTATTGCACAGGTCTGCTGTTAGCAGATTGTAATTAATAAAGAGCTGATGTTCTACATTAAATATGTAAAGAAGTTTTAAAGAGGACAGTTGGACAAATTACCAATTTACATTTATTTGTAAAGAAAACCATAATGTCTTTAAATCAGTTCTTTTTGTAAATATTTGCAGTGGTTTATTTTTCCCTTTTATTATAGTACCTGGTGTATGTATGTTATAAACAATGCCTCACTGCCCACGAGGAGTTTATTTTTTAATTTTATTTTCTTCTTTCTTTTTTTTTTTTGGGTTGTTTGTTTTTAATTTTTCTTTTCTCCAAGTGTTAAATGATCCCAAGCTTGCTTCCTTAACCCATTGTGTGACGAAGGGAGACTCAGTGTAGTACAATGCAAGAGTTCACCTCTTTGGCACTTCTAGGCTTAACACTTTCAGTTTGTCAGGTCTTGAACAACACATTGCAAAGCAGTGCGTGGCTCATCCCCTAACTCTGAAAGTGCTCATAGCTGTGTGACCTAATTATTTAACCTGCACCTTACTATGGATGGTAGGCCCAGCTCAGATTGAAGGCTATCATCCTCTGTTCCATTTGAAACATATAGTTCCACTCATCTGTCGGCTGTACTCTGAAAAGATAAAGAGCACGGCACAGTTTAATGCCTCTTTATTTCCTTAACAGCTAAAGTTTTTTTCTTTTATTGTTCCTATTATGAAATCTGTCATATGAACGAAGCTTTGCTGCACTAGCAATGACCATTGCAAACTTGTGTCTGTGAATTTTAGGTTCTGGGTGTTTTTATCCTCTGCAGGAATATATTCCCATGGGAAAATAATAGATCTATGTGTGTATAGGCAGGATTGTCACCAATCTACAGACTGGCAGGTTGGTAATTTTAGGTTGCTTTTTCTCACAGCTTCATTTAATTCTATACCTTAATTGTAATAAAACTGGTTTCCTGCAGAACAAGATTCTACTCTTTATTCTTGTGTATGTGTTTATTTTTACTAAAAATGTAAATGAATTACTCACGCACACACATACACATTATATATATATATATATATATATATATATATATATATATATATATATATATATAATGTCAATATTGGTTAGAATTGTTTGTGGGTGGTGCTCCATACTTTAATGCTAGTTGTAAAATAAACCCAGGGATTATTGATAGCTGCAGAATATGTGGTCCAGGGGTTATTTGGGAGAACAACAATGCCTGTACATGTACAGTTTCGTAATACACTGGGGACAGTGCCTGTATATGTACAGCGTGTTTTTAAATCACTGCCAACCACATGATCGGTGTCTTTGAAGCTTTCGTGGAAGGGCTATCCTGGGAAGAAAAATGTCTGCCAAACTGTCCAGTCACAGTGATGGCTGGTTAAAAATGATAGGCCAGTAATGATCATCATTGGCCTTTCCGTCATACCCCCAAACCTGATGCAAATCGGATTAGTGGTGTTCTAGGTTGCCTCTGGATTGAGGCACGTCTGGAACTCCCAAAAAATAAGCAGTCTGAGGATGCAATTACAGAGACTGTCTTCGCAATTGCAGAGAGGATTTGACAAGCCTTGGGGCATTGCCACAATCTACAGAAAACCACCCCCATGGGGAGAGGAGTGGATGGGTTCAGTTGATCCTTGTTGCATTAAGAGTTGGGCAGCCCTGGTTCAACCATTATAATTTTTTTGTATTCATGTTACCACTGCAATAAATGACAATTTATTTACATGCACATATAGCTAAAGTTGTAAAATTTCTCTTTCCCCAAACAGACATCAAAACAAAACATTGTCCTGAAGGAGTTAAAAAGATTTTGGTAAGATTTAGTATTATAAACTAGTAAGTAAACTATGATTAAAATAGTCTTATCTAAAGAAAGCCATCTTGTCCTAAACAAAAAATGTGCAATTTGTGGGTAAAATAGATGAGAGAGAGGAATGTTATAGCTAAGCACAGACAGCATGGCCAAAACAGACCAATCATGAAGCATCAGAATCCATTTATTGATGCCTTCAGATGAATGGTCCAATCTTACCCGTGTGCAAACCAGGATTCAAGGAAATGCCAGGTAATAGTGCTTGTAATTCATTGCTTGCCAATAAGTGTTCTTCTGTTGTATTTCAGTTGTGCAGTGTTTCCATCTTTTTTTCTTTTTTTATACAGTGGTGATCGTACCCCTGGTATATCATTATAGAGCAATAATAATGACATTAAACAGGATGTAAGAGCAGTTTCAGTATGACATTAGATATAAACAATGACAAGGGGGAATAACAAATTACATTTTTATGTTCTGTACTGGTGAGGAACGTCCTTTAACACGATTCTATAGACAACATTTTTAATCAAACATTAACTAAATAACCTAAAACAAAGCAGTGCTCCTGTGTGCATGACGGTATCAGATGTGTTCGTTAAGATTAAACCTGGGAGATTGTAACTTCGCCAGTCACCTTCAGGACTTGAGATGCTTTTTGTTGCGAGTTGTGTTCTGAGTGACCTCCTCATCTGTTGTGAGTCCCCGATAGTAAGAATTAGACAGACAAGCTTCCTGGGTTTGCATTCATTCATTCATGTACCAGGGTGTGTTTTGGAAGGTTTGTTTAATTTGGGTTCTCAGATCTAGAGGTAGCTTTCAACCCCCCTGGTTTTATTTTGCCTGGTCGCCAATTTATGCGGAATAGATAGAATAACTTTTCCTGACAGACTGACGAGGAGGGTTCTTCCTGTCTAATCCAACACTGCATTGTAGTTTTGTTTGTGACAGCAGGAATTATTCGGGCGTGTGGGGCATGTGTGTTGGAAAGCCTGAATAGGGTGAATTCCGGTGTTAGAAGTAGTTTGATATTGAACAGTTGACATAGCATTGTACCCTTGATCTAAACGGGCCAATTATCTTGCAGCGCCATGTGCAGTGGAAAAAGTCTGCGCCTGGCACCTTGCATTTAAGACAATAAGACAATTATGCTATTGTGTGTAAGCCTCAACTTTTCCTCTGGTGGGAGAAACGTGCTCTGTGGAGAAATTTAAAAAACCATTTCTCTGTGCACTGTAGCTTTGACTGTTTGACACATTGTTATGATATGCCTTCAGTATATCGTCTAGAGACATCTACGTATAGCTGCAGTGTTATATCTTCCTGTGGAGGTTCTGTCTACTAAATTCTGTAATGGGTTTTTTTCATGTATTGCCGTAAATTTGCATAATAACTGGTTGCTAAAGCTTTTTACTTGGAGGTATACAAAGGTGGAGATAAATAATATCTCCGAAAGGCCTAGACTTGAGGATTTCTAATGATATGGGCCCAAGAAACTCTATCAAATACCTTGCTCGCATCTAGATGCACTAGCGGGTTATGATGGGGGCAACCTCTGCTTCTGGCTGAATATATATATATATATAGCTGCCATTGTCCTGATTCCTATGGTGGGGAAATTAGATTTTTTTTTTTTTTTAAAGCCGGTTTCAGATTGATGTAAGTTTGTAGGTAGGATGAGTTCACTGATTCCCTGTTTTTCCACTGTTTCAAAATAAGTATTGTTTATGATGCTGATTGTAATATCAGGAAGTATTACTTTACTGAGAGGGTAGTGGATGTATGGAATAGCCTGCCAGCAGAAGTGGTAGAGGTAAACACAGTGAAGGATTTTAAGCATGCGTGGGATAGACACAAGGCTATCCTAGCTATAAGACCGGGAACGGGGGACTAATAAAAGTACTCAAAAAATTTGGGCAGACTAGATGGACCGAATGGTTCTTATCTGCCGACACATTCTATGTTTCTATGCCAGTAGGGAGGTCGCCAGTGATGTAGATCTTATTATACAAATAGGTCAAAGTCAGGGTTATTTCTTGTTTCAGCAGTTTATAGAATTCGTCAGAGTAGCCATCTGGTCAAGGAGATTTGTTGTAGGCAAGGATCATAATCGTTAGTCTAACTTCCTCCTCTGATATCGGGCTATTTAATAATTCTATCTGTCTATTGGTGATGCGTTAGAGCTTTGCCTCTTTAAGAAAAGATACTCCTAGGGAGTTATCGTTGGGATGTTTGCTGAATAATTTAGTATAGTGTTGTTCAAATATATGTAGAATGTCTGTGTTGTCTGTATGAGTTGAGTTTAGATGTTGTAATTTAGTGACTGGCGTTCTGTGTTGCATGTCCTTGGCCATTTTAGCTAGAAGTTGCCCTGATTTTTGTTTGGTAAATTCCATGTATCTGGTAGATTTTTAGCATAAAACGAAGTGAAGCTACGTAATGGAGGTAACCGGGGGTAACCCGAAATGATAATATTTAAACAAAAAAATTTTTTGTTATTCTTAATATATTTAAAAGGTGGACGGCCACCAGCAAAATGGTTACAATACGAAAACTGGAGGGGAAAGAAGAGCAGGAAAATGTGCCAAATATTACCTAAGTGGGTACATGTACGTACACACACATTATATTATATATAGATATATATAGATATATATATAGATATTATAATAAAGGAAAAAAAGGTAAGGTAAATAAGATATATTAAATCATATATCAGAAATTATAGCAAAACACACATACATAAGTAAGACAAGTCTGGTAGATTTTTCCACTAAAAAAGTTTCCAGTAATTGTCTGGTTGTCCGATAGTCCCATTCCGTGTCGGCAGTGGCATGTTGGGTGAAAACTAGTTGTGTTTGGGTAACCGAATGTAGAAGTATTTTTTTTTTTTTGTTCCAGTCTTTGTGCTCTAGCAGAATGTGATGAGATGGATACAACAAAACCAAATTGGCGGTATTCCACATCAGCATAGGATTCTCTATGTGGGCCAAGTTGTCGTCAACAAAGTTGGCCCATGTCGAGGACTAAAATGATTTCAAATCGGAAATTAGGGGAATCTGCAGCAATATGGGTAAGGAGGTCTTCTACTCCTCTCCAAGTCAAGGGAAAGAGGGGAGTGATCAGAAATAAGGCAAGTCATGATATGGGCCTCTGTGTTAGCTGATAGTAGACATGGGGAAATTAAGAAGTAATCAATGGGAACTGGAGGGAGAGCAGTCCGTTAAGCCTGTAAAACGCTGAAACCAGACAGGACAGCGGGGGAGAGAATACGAAGGAGCAATAAAAAAAAAAAAGCACCACATGCTGGAGCGGAGTTTTTGGACGTTTTGGTGGGACAATCTGAACCGTCGTTGGCGGCACGTTTGGAGACTGGAGAAGGGACAGAGAAGTTTTTTTTTGTATACATCTATCCAAAACGTTCTTTCAATGTTGGTATAAAAAGTCATACATCCAATAACCCTACCATCTGCGGTAAATACTGCAATATTGAAGTGGAGAAGGGGAAGGAAGAAATGACTGTTTTGGTTTTCGATTTTCTCTTCACTGTGTATGCTAAAGACTGTCTCCATACTTATATAATTTAAAATCAAAAAAATAACCGTGCTGTAACTGAAGTTAAAAAGGAGTGAGAAGCCAATGCAGGAGCTGAAGTAGGGGAACTGAAACAGTGCTTGTTGATCTTTTGGAGACCCTCCCCCTCCCTGTATTATACAAAAGCGTGGACAAAACGGCTGATAAAAGTGCTCAAAAGCAGAAGTGAACCAAAAACTGCCTTTTTCTGTGTGGTAACAGCAGCTTACATACGGGAAGAGAGAAACAACTGCGGCTCTCTGATATTCTCTGTCCTCTCTACCATTCTGACTGCTTATCCCTTTTGTTCAATTGTAAAACCTGTATTACTCGGCTGATTTAACTGTATGGAAGAAGAGCCTATAAGGTGAGAACGAAAGAAGAAGAGGAGGGATAGAGGGGTAAAAACAGAACTAACCTCTCTGAGACTGTCCCCTTCTTAATATAATTGCAAACTGAGAATAAAAACAGCTGATAAAAGTGACTAGAATACTCCCCCCTCTGTAGTATTACATGCAAAGTGATAAAACAGAGGCTACCGACTCAGCACTACAGCTCACTTTGAAAATTGCCTCCCATACTGCTAATAAATAGCAGCATTGATATACCCTGATTATAAACTGATAAGAATAATCAAAGTAATATGTAACAAAAAAAATCGAGAACAATGTATAACGTCTAAAATACCTTCTCCCTTGGTGGTATTATACGCTTTCCCGTGTAACCAAAAAATAGGGCTCATTGACTCATTTTTGAAAACCGCTCTCCATGCCACGGATCTATAGTGTACTTTCACAAGTCTGAAAGTGAAAGAAAAAAGGGGGACAGTAAAACCCACACAAACTTGTGAAGTAAACCAGGATAGGGGGTATACCAACTGCCTAGCTTACAAGTGGACAAGGTATAAGTAAAGGAAAGAATTCCAAAAACTGAAGAAGACCGATTGACGAATAACACAGATAAATTGACCCCAAAGCTCCCCCTTATTAATGAAGATCTAATATAACCCCAGAGTAGAGATGTCGCGAACATAAAATTTTCCATTCGTGAACGGCGAACGCGAATCTCTGCAAATGTTCGCGAACGGTCAAACCGGGCGAACCGCCATAGACTTCAATAGGCAGGCGAATGTTAAAACCCACAGGGACTCTTTCTGGCCACAATAGTGATGGAAAAGTTGTTTCAAGGGGACGAACACCTGGACTGTGGCATGCCGGTGTTCTGACAAATTACTGGAGCAAATTCTCCTGCGCAATCGCAGGAGAATTTGCTCACTGCGCATGCGCATAAAGTTACAGCTGATCACTCAGCTGTAACTTTGTGCCCACCGCGCATGCGCCAGCTGCGCAACCCACATCCCGCCCCCCGCACACCCCTTCTTACCAGATGATCGGACAACGGCGGTACACAGCGCATGCGCGCGGCTATCAAGCCGTGTGGGAATGCGCGCGTCCATTGAATTAAAAACGCTGGTAAGTAACACGGGGCGGGGGGGGACATAAGGAGCCAACAGAGAGGTAAGCACCCTGGTGAGGGCTGCCTCATGTTCATGGGAGTTGTGATCCTCCTGCTGTATTATTGATGCAGCAGGGGGATCAGAACTCCTATGAAGATGAGGCAGCCCTCACCAGGGTGCTTACCTCTCTGTTGGCTCCTTATGTCCCCCCCGCCCCGTGTTACTTACCAGCGTTTTGAATCCAGCCACGGACGCGCGCATTCCCACACGGCTTGATAGCCGCGCTCATGCATCTGGTAAGAAGGGGTGTGCGGGGGGCGGGATGTGGGTTGCGCAGCTGGCGCATGTGCGGTGAGCAAATTCTCCTGCGATTGCGTAGGAGAATTTGCTCCAGAAATTTGACAGAACACCGGAGGGGGATCCATTGCAAAACTCCCATGGAAAATTACATAGTTGATGCAGAGTCTGGTTTTAATCCATAAAGGGCATAAATCACCTAACATTCCTAAATTGTTTGGAATAACGTGCTTTAAAACATCAGGTATGATGTTGTATCGATCAGGTAGTGTAAGGGTTACGCCCGCTTCACAGTGACAGACCAAACTCCCCGTTTAACGCACCGCAAACAACCGCAAACTCCCCATTTGCACAAGGTTGGATACCAAGCTAGCCATGTCCCGTTCCTTGTCCTCACTGATGTCATTGAAGGTCTCTTCCTCCACCCAGCCACGTAAGCCCCCTGGGACGCCTGCTGTGTTTGGTCTTCCACCTCCTCAAAGCCACCTTCCTCCTCTGACTCCTCTTCTTCAGACTCCTCTCTCTGCGTTATTATAAGGTGTGTTAAGTAGTACTATTCCCATCAGTTTAATCCCTGTTACGTCCCCTAATGCTTGGTCGGTCCTCCTACTTCAAATTTGGGGCACTGCGCGTGCAATCTAATGTGCCACCAGATAGGAGTGGTGTGTTAAGTAGTACTATTCTTATCAGTTTAATCCCTGTTACGTCCCCCTCATCAGGCCTTTTTTAGTCGAATGTATCGCCCACTGTCAGTCCCTTCGGGATCCATCCCTCATTCATCTTAATAAAGGTGAGGTAATCTAGACTTTTTTGACCTAGGCGACTTCTCTTCTCAATGACAATACCTCCTGCTGCACTGAAGGTCCTTTCTGACAGGACACTTGAAGCGGGGCAGGCCAGAAGTTCTATCGCAAATTGGGATAGCTCAGGCCACAGGTCAAGCCTACACACCCAGGAGTCAAGGGGTTCATTGCTCCTCAGAGTGTCGATATCTGCAGTTAAGGCAAGGTAGTCTGCTATCTGTCGATCGAGTCGTTCTCTGAGGGTGGACCCCGAAGGGCTGTGGCGATGTGTAGGACTTAAAAAGCTCTGCATGTCCTCCATCAACAACACGTCTGTAAAGCGTCCTGTCCTTGCCGGTGAGGCCGTGGGAGGAGGAGGATTACTTCCACCTCTTCCCCTGTTAGATTCCCGTTGTGCTGTGACATCACCCTTATACGCTGTGTAAAGCATACTTTTTAATTTATTTTGGAACTGCTGCATCCTTTCCGACTTGCGGTAATTCAGTTACATTTCAGGCACTTTCTGCTTATACCGGGGGTCTAGTAGCGTGGACACCCAGTACAGGTCGTTCTCCTTCGGCCTTTTTAAACGAGGGTCCATCAACAGGCACGACAGCATGAAAGACCCCATTTGCACAAGGTTGGATGCCGAGCTACTCATGTTCCGTTCCTCGTCCTCAGTGATCTCACTGAAGGTATATTCTTCCCCCCAGCAATGTACAACACCACGGGTACCAGATAGGTGACAACGAGCACCCTGGGATGCCTGTTGTGGTTGGTCTTCCTCCTCCTCCTCCTCAAAGCCACATTCCTCCTCTGACTCCTCTTCCTCACAATCCTCTTCCAGCATTGCCGCAGGTCCAGCAAGCGATGCTGATAAGGCTGTTTCTGGTGGTGATGGTGACCACAACTCTTCCTCTTCATGCTCATCTACGGCCTGATCCAGCACTCTTCGCAGGGCACGCTCCAGAAAGAAAACAAATGGTATGATGTCGCTGATGGTGCCTTCGGTGCAACTGACTAGGTTTGTCACCTCCTCAAAAGGACGCATGAGCCTACATGCATTGCGCATGAGCGTCCAGCAACGTGGGAAAAATTCCCAGCTCCGCAGAGGCTGTTCTAGCACCCCGGTTATACAAATAGTCGTTAACGTTTTTCTTGTTGGAGCAGGCGGTCGAACATTAGGAGTGTTGAATTCCAACGTGTCGGGCTGTCGCAAATCACCTCCCATTATAAGGGGGATGTCAGAAAAGTCTGAGATTTTCTCAAAGAGGGAGAAGAAAAAAGAGTGAGTAGGTGAGTTTGGGCCATATACATTTGCTTATAGTAATCGCATATCTTCAATGGGCACCTCTAAAATAAACCCATAGTGACATTACTTTTTTGGCTTGTCTGACGCTTGGTGACATGGGCTGTTTTAACATTTCTTCGGTGTATGTGTTTTGCTGTAATGTATTTCTTTCTCATTTAGTGTACCCACACAAAATATATATTGGTTTTATCTTCATAAGAAGGGCTTTCTTTTGATACCATTACTTTGATAATAGCATATCATTTGATATAAAAAAAATAATAAAATATGGAAAAAAATCAGACTTTTATATAAAAAATCGTTTACTCATCTACAAGAGACAACAACAAAAAACACTTCTAAATAGTTTCTAATATTTGTCCTGACTTCAGAAATAGCCCATGTTTTATGTTTTTGTGCTTTTTTTTAATTCATGTTACAGAGACAGAACTATAAGTATTGCAAAGCTATTTCAAAATCCTTTTTTGTTTTTTTTCTAAATTAGCCATAGTGATATTGTAACAGCATGTTCAGCATTTCCTGAGTACAGGGATACCACCCATGCAGGTTTGTTGGAATTTTCACATGTAGTCAGCCTGCACCTATGTTCCATTTGGAACATTTTTGAAGCCGACCAATGTATTTTACCCCATCAAACCATATATTTTTGGAAAATAGACATCCTAAGATATTTAAAATGGTGGTGTTTTAATGCTGTATCTGTACTAATTCTACCACCAGCCTTTGTCAAAATTTGTGGTAGTAAATGTTTGGAGTTTTGTTTCCACATACATTGTACTTCAGGCATGAATTCACAGATTCTGGTAAATGTCACTGCCAAACAACACCCCAATATGTGTTCAGCAACATCTTCCAAGTACAGCGATACCATCCATGTATAGGTTTGTTGGGTTTTGAGGGGGTAAAAAACAACATTTGTGAGGTGCGCATCTCAGTGTTCCAACTTGGAATTTTGACATGTAGTCAACCTGCGTCCATGTCCTATATGGGATATGTCTTTGAAGCCAGCCAATTTAATTTACCCCCATCAAACCATATATATTTTTAAAATAGACACCCATGACTCCTTGTGGCAAGGGCTCAGCAGCCACTGATACATCACTAGATGATGGATCAGACCACTGACCAGGGTCAAAATCAAACCCTGAGTCAGCGGCCTCAGAATCAGTGTCTAAGCAGTGATCTATGGCAAAGAAGGGGTTGATAGCTCTTAGAAGGGCCTATCTATTACTGTAATACAGTACAAAGTACAAAAGAATTAATCCATAAAAATGCGCAGACAGCAAAAAATAGTGTTGCTGTGCAAGATTACTGCTTATACAGTGATCAATGGCAGGGAAGGGGTTAATACATAGGGAATGGCTTTCATTAAACCTGACAATTTTATAAAATGTTGTTTTAACACTAATAGTGATCTGTCTCTGGGGGGGCAGATCCAAATTGGTCAGATCAATATTCACAAATATTGATCTGACCAGGCGAATGGTGATGCTCATGGTCACCATTCGCATGGTGATGCTCATGGTCTGCATCAGCCACTGCTACAAAAAGGTTGATTATGTTAGGAGTTCTATTGGATGTGACTTGAGTAGCACCCACAGAGGTGTAATCTTTTCTGGTAGTGATTTGTTAGTCTGTACAGAGTTTATGAGAATAGGGAGTGCACGAAGCTGCAAATCAAGAATATATCTATGGTATAAAGTAATGACTTTTGAAATGATGATGCCCCCTGTGTTAAAAATATTATCTTTTGGAGGCCTGAGAGTCCTCTAGGGTGGGGCAGTGTCTATTTATTTTGTGCTGTGATGAAAAGGGAATTATTCTCATGTACTCTGTTATACAGGCAATAAGGTCTGAACATCAAACACTGTGTACACATTAACCATGTAAGACATGCAATTTTTTTTTTGGTAGGCTAGTGTTATGCTAGATACAAAACACAGGAGGGCTGCTCCCAATCGCGGATAGAGGAGTCCCAGATGCTGTCAAAAAACACCAGAACCAGGTAAGTGTCCAGTTAAAATGTTGTTTATTGAGTACAAAAAAGTTAAAAAAACAATGATGAGGAGCTGGGTATGGTGAGAGGATCACCCGGTGAGGGAAAGAACTCTGATAAGCCTACGCGTTTCGCGCCTAGCTTGGCGCTTCGTCAGGGGCTTAATTGTTAGGTTCACAGAATCTTGATTGAATAGTAAAAGGGAGTGACAATTACTTTAACCCTTTAATGTGCAAATCAAAATAAAATGTGTTAAAACAAAGAGATGAAACGTAACAGGGCTCAAAGTGGAAGCAAAGGCAATAGATTGTAGTGTCGAGCTAGATTAGCACATGTTCTATAATTTACTATGTAGTATATATAAACAAGTATGAAGAAGCCTATCTATAAAAGTCTGACTCTATAGTCGTTTCTGGGAAAGAGTTAAATGTATCTTATGGGAGGAGGACTGTCTGGGCTTTGTGCCAAACCACAAGAAGCTTTGAAGTGGCGTTATGCTAGGCCAAGGAACCGGGATTTTCAAACAGGCTCTGTTAGTATGGGTCTCACTGCGTGTGATGCGCAGGGGTTTTCCCGCCAAAGTCTTTGCAGGGTAATTGATAAGTATCTGTCTCCCCTGTTTGCAATGATGAGAAGATCAGGCCGCAAAGGAGTACCTGAGGGGTGAGGTAAGGTCCGTGGTTGACCCAGAGTTCTCGCCCATAACCCCATAACCCCAGTAACTTACTGGAGTCTCTGGTCTGGGCGATGGGGTCTTGCAGCTTTCCACTGTTGTCCTCAACCGTCCGGCAGTACAAAGTCAGTGAGGCCTGGGAGCCTGCATGCCCCGCTTGGGCTTGTGCGACTGTGTTATCCTGCCGCAGGGAGACTCGAAGGCAGGGAGCGTGGAGGGGCTACCGTTCGTTCCTCTGGGTCTCAGTTGAGGATTGGATCACTTGAAAAGTGAAATCTCTAAACTATGTATATGGAGCCAATGAGCAGTAAATAAAATTCATAGAATATCATGTCAATCATGGGCACTAAATACATAAACATGCTATACCATGCCAATGAGCAGACACAGGCACACTGCCACACGTCATGCTGGTGTTGGCTCTTTTCTAGTGAATAATGGGATGTCATGTGACAGCTGGCGCTCTCACTCAGAAGGGAGGAGCGGTAGTGCAATGCTCCTTCATTAGGTTCCGTCCAGTAAAGGAGGGACCGTACACTAACGATCAGTGAGAGCTGAGTGCTGGCTCTGCTCTCATTCTAGTGTCCCAGAAGGAGGAAAGCTCTGCGGATGGGGAGTCTCCCTGTGCAGAGGAGATTTACTGCTTCAGCCCCAGTAGCTCACCCCTACTGACACCACTGCTCAAGAAGATAGGTGCCAAGCCTCCTGTACCCGTGTTATGAAACCTACCACATCAACTTTACTGACGTCCGCTAACAATAAGTCTGGACTCATAATGATAAAAAGTTCCCACTTCAGCTGGCACACTGACAAGCTACGCATCGAGCAGACATCCACCAGCTGCTTGTGAGGGGCACCTGGATCCAAGTCTTATAGTCAAACGTCTATTTGATGTCTGATTATAAAACGAACCTCGAATGTAAGACGAGGGACATTCTTCAGAGCATTTTCTCTGAAAAAAACCTTGTCTTATATTCAAACAAATACAGTACTTTGAAATGGTATTCCTTTTGTGTCCTGACTAACCTTTCTAGCCACATTGGTTATAATTTGCTTATTTTCATTTATTTCATTCTTATTTCTAATGAGCTGGCACTGTATGAATGAAACGTAGAAAAAATGCTGCCCTCAAAAGCTACTTTTGAGAACAGACAGTGGTGTATCTCGGTTTTGTGCTGCCCTAGGCAGACAAAATTTGGGCACTTACGTTGCACACCAAGGACATGCCCCATCACCCAAGTAGCACACCCCGGACATGCCCCATCACCCATGTCGCACACCCAGGACATGCCCCATCACCCACGTTGCACACCCAGGACATGCCCCATCACCCACGTTGCACACCAAGGACATGCCCCATCACCCAAGTAGCACACCCCGGACATGCCCCATCACCCATGTCGCACACCCAGGACATGCCCCATCACCCACGTTGCACACCCAGGACATGCCCCATCACCCAAGTTGCACACCCCGGATATGCCCTATCACCCATGTTGCACACCCAGGACATGCTCCATCACTCACGTTGCACACTCAGGACATGCCCCATCACCCCCATTACATGCTCCCATCACCCCATTACATACACATTACATGCCCCCATAACATGTCCCCATCACATGCCTCCATCACCCCATCACATGGCCGCTTTAAGACCCTAGTGGGCCCTGGGCAAAGTCTTTAGCAGTGGACCCCCCTCGACCCAATTTAAATAATCACTTAATTTTTTATTATATATATAGAGAGAGAGTAAAAATGCAAGTATATATATATATATATATATATATATATATATATATATATATATAAAGTAAAAATGTAAGTGTGCAAATAATGTGGTGTCAATATGCAGCTATACACAGAATTAGCTGCTTTTTTTTTTTTTTACAGTAGCGACAGTAGTGCTTTCAGGTGACCTCTACCCATGAAAGACACAGTGGACAATTAGCCAATTAGAATTATGGTGACAGTGTTGCTCATCGTGTGGTTTATATAAAGCTAGATGAATCTTTTGTGCAGGAAACAATTATTGACTCGATTCAGGACGTTTCGGCTGCATTTGGACGCCTGATAGTTGTCTTGTAAAAAGCTGCAATGTTTTCTTATTGTAGAAAATGTGCTTTTAGTACAGTGTTCCTGATTTTCAGTCTTCTTTTACTGCCGTCTTCCCAGCATGGTAAGCAGTACTATTTATTACCTAAGTATGTATTATTTTCCACTGCTTCTGTAACACAAGCCGCTACCATGTCTTTATATTAAAATAAGCGCCTACTGGAGGAATTTGTTACTAATAAAGTCATTTAATGAGACACTTTTAACTTTGGCTTTACTTAGATAAAAATACTTTGCCACGTCTATTATGTACACCAAAATATTTCTATTACCCAAATACACACTGGGTAAACAGAGGAAGGGGTGATCAGACTGCGGCACACAATGCAATCAACCCTTTGTTTTTCTATATAATCAGGAGAGGGAACCTTCTAATGATTCCTTCTATTAAGTCTATGCCAAAATTCAGATCTCAGTGGAGCGTGGAGGTTCAGATAATGTAAGATAAGTCTCACTGCAATTTAATAAAACTATTAGAGGACAGCTGTCTCAAAAAGTTACGCTTTAAGCATTTATCAATGTTTAATTGATAGATTGAATCAAGTGTAAGCATTTTAAATAGAAATGGCTTAATGAAACAATACAAATAACATACCTAATATTTGCTTGTTTAGCTCTATCAGGAGGTGGATATGTTATTTAGAATCTTGGTCAGATGCACGAAGATCTAGCCGAAGATGTCTGCCCCCAGTAGAGCTTCATGGAGCAAAATGGGCTCACACAGCACTTTATTTACATTCTTAATTTCTATTTAAAATGCCTACACTTGATGTAATCTTCATTTTTTGCTGACAGTAGTCATTTAATGGAATGGAAGCCTTGAACACCAGATTTACATTTGGGGGTGGGGGTGGTGGGTTGTTAAAACATATAACAGGGCTTTTACCTGAAAATGTCTTTCTTCTTTTTCTCTTCATTCTTGGTTAGCAAAGCTTAAATAAATGTTGGTTTAATTACCATTATGTCTTGCTACTCCCACCTCCGAATATGAGGTAAGAGTATGACTTTGGTAAGAGTGAAATGTGTGGAATTCAGTTAAATGAGCTTTGAGATTCTTACATTTTAAGGCTTACATGACATGGTGCTATAAGTCCTTCACACATGTATTTATGAAGCGTTATACCAGTAAGCACACTTCGATTTCTCTCATTTTCAAGTACATCCTCAGGAGAAGCAGGGTACGCTAAATACTCATGTTCTTTCATGGTTAGTAGTCCAGTCAAAACCCAATTTACCTAAATGTTTTTTTAGAAGCAGGAAACAAGTGAGTTAAAATGATGCCATTTATTGGCTCTCTGCGAGTTTGATTGCAAGCTTTCAGGACCAAGTTGCTAGGTCTTGTGACAAGCCCGAGAGGCAGCATGGAAAGATGGGCAGCGCACAGACACCATGCTGCCTGACATTAGGGAGCTGTCGGTGCTGACTAGGGTAAGTCCTAGGTCTCCAATGTGGGTGATGGGGCAAGTCCTGGGTTTGCAATGTTGGTGATAGGGTTAATCCTGCGTGGACAATATGGGTGATGGGGCATGTCCTGGGTGGGCATTGTGGATGATGGATCATGTCCTGGGTTGCTGGGGTAAATCCTGGGTGTGTAATGTCAGTGTTGAGGCATGTCTTAGCATGCTAGGGCAAGTCATGGGTGTACAATATGGATGATAGGGCATGTCCTGGGGTGCTGGGTCAAGTTATTGGTGTACAATGTGGGTGATGGGGCATGTCATGGGTGTGCAATTTGGATTATGGGGCATATCCTAGATCTGAAATGTGGGTGATGAGGCATATCCTGGGTGTGCAATGTGGGTGATGGGGCATGTCCTGGGAGTGCAATGTGGGTGACAGGGCATGTTCTGAAGTGCTGGGGCAAGTCCTAGATGTGCAATGTGGGTGATGGGGCATGTCCTGGTTGTGCAATGTGGATGATGGGGCATGTACTAACAAAGTTTAAATCATTGCTGTATTTTTTAAATATTATTTGTCCACCTTTTAAGAATCGTAGAATTCAAATAATTGGTAGATAAATAGAACTATTTATAGTGAAGGTGGGGAGAGGGAAGGGGCATGCTCATGGGCGGGGCCTCTATGTAAGTGTGGCTTTTCCAATGAGGCCACCCCTGTTTGAGGTTCTGTTGGTCCGGATTTAACCTTAGTCTTTAAATCAAGCTGAAGATATTGGGAATTATTTATAAAATTGAATTATGGGACAAAGTTGTAAAAATGGTCTAATCAGCAGGAACATTCAACTGGTTTCTGTAGTAGGTAGGTGGTACATGTCAAAGTAACATCCACATAAATTGCAGGACCCAAGGTTTCCCAGCAGAACATTCCCCAAAGCATCACATTGCCTCCACAGGCTTGCCACCACCTGTCAGGGAACTCCTGGCACTTAAATGAACTAAATAAAGGTGTATTTAATTTTTTTTTGAAAAGGACGACTTGCAGGTCTTTAAATTAAAACTTGAATTATAAGTTTATTCTGTCAGTCAACATTTCAGTCTTGGGGACTTTTATCTAGAAACCCCAAATGAATCCATGAAATGGGTGGGAAAGTGATTTCTTCATGACAGAATACAGGGTCACCATTCTGATATGAGAATCAAATTACATAATTACATAGTAGTTTAGGATGAAAAAAGATTTGCATCTGTCAAGTTTTACCCTTTTTCCATTCCTTGTTAACCCTTGTTTATCCAAAAGAAGGCAATAAAGTCTCTGCTTAAAATGTAAAAGTGTTTAAAATGTCATGAAGTAAAATATATGATATTGTCTCTTGTGTTTTCAGCTCTGAGCTCTGCCTGTTCCACTCCTGTGACACAGAATCTGACCGTATTTCTGGGTTCCAATGTATTGCTTCTCTGTAGCTTCCCTCTAGAACAGTTCGATCACTCCATCTTAATCAACAGTTCTGTTGTATGGATTAGAAATGAGAGGGAGTATTTGGTGGAAATACATCTTTCTGGCACAAGTCTTTATTGGAAAAGACATAATGTACAGTTTAAGAGTTTTCCAGCTTTAGCCAAGACTGGCAACTTCTCACTGCTCCTAACCAACACTCGTATTGAGGATGCTGGGAGTTACCACTGCAATCTTTACAATGGATTCAACTGTATAGCAGCGCATACTATATCCGCAGTACATGTGGTGGCTGCTTTACCTGGAGGTAAGTGTTTGGCAATCATGCAGTGTTACTATATACAGTCTTAATGTCGGTATGCAGTATTAGCAGTCCGGCAACTTGTTTCTGGGCTTCCAGGGAAGTGCAATGGATGGAATAAATTATAGGAGCTTTGCTTAGTTAAAAAGACACTCCTCTAAGAATTTCTAAGACAGAGTTTAGTATGCATAGAAATGTGCATGATCACTGCTTACCCCATTTGAGAGGCATTAATCTGTAGAGAAACAGGACACCAGTGTGCATGCCAGGGCCGTCTTTAACGTGGGGCAAACTGGGCAGCTGCCCCGGGCCCACTTACTCCTGGGGGGCCCAAGGCAGCTGCCCTGTGGGCCCGCTGCCCATGACCATCCGTAACTGCTACCTGCACTATGCGATCAGCACTGATAGCATAGTACAGGGGTACCCAAAATTTGGACACAGAGGTGCACTCTGTGTGCATCTGCCTGTGTCACGCGAGGGGGGAAACCTCTGCCCCCTCACAGAGCATGTTAGAGCACCGGATGTCCGTGACATACTGGTGCTCAGAACGCATGGTGCCACGCACAGAAGAAACAGCCCCCTCCCTGCAAATGTAAGCTAAGCAAGCAGGGAGGGGGACAAACTAAAGTAGTGTGTGTGTGTGTGTGTGTGTGTGTGTGTGTGTCTGACTGTGTGTGTAAGTGTGTCTGACTGTGTAAGTCTGTGTGTGTGTATCTAATTGGGTAAGACTGTGTGTGTAAGTGTGTCTATCTGACTATGTAAGTGTGTGTATCTGATTGTGTAAGTCTGTGTGTGTAAGTGTGTCTATCTGACAGTGTAAGGTTGTCTGTGTGTGTAAGTGTGTCTATCTGACTGTGTATGGTTTTCTGTGTAAGTATGACTGTGTGTATATGTGTTTGTGTTAGTTTGTCTCGCTGTGTGCAATTGTACAGCCCCACGCCCAAGCTATATTATATAAATATTAAATGTACCTGATTTTATATATATATATATATATATATATATATATATATATATATATATATAAATAATATTACAAGTCATATGGTTAGTTTATATAATATTTCGTATAATTTAGTCATATATATATACACGCACATATTTAATGTAAATATTATATAAACTACCATACATTATATATATATAGTTTTCTATAATTATATAATATTTACATAATATATAGCATATGGTTTATATGATATTTTATATAAATATACACGCAAACACACACTCAGAGCAAGTGTGTGTGTTTATTTTTTTGTAGGGAGGTATTAGGGTGGAGGGTGTGATTGCATGCCGGGTTGAGGGGTGGGGTCCAGGGGCCCCAAACAAATGTTTGCCCAGGGTCCAGTCAATGTTAAAGACAGCCCTGGTGCATGCAGAAACAGGAAGGCCTCCGGTGCCTGTTGATGGAGACTGAGGACAGTGTCCTTCCCATCTTGCTGGAAAGGCCAAGAGAAAAACTTTGTTTGTGTACTCTCTGGATCTAGTGCATGAACGGGGTGGACATCTGGAGCCTGTGGGGACAGTGGGGGTTGATTTTCTCAACATGTGCAGCCGGTTCAAGGGTTCATGTTGCTGTGTGGACCCCTAACTGTCCTTATTTTTCATGTACTAAGTCTGGAGGGTGAAGACACCATTGTGTTGGCCTAGTGAGACAAGTGAACTATAGCCCTACCGGTTAACTTACCAGCTTATTTGGGCTTGCTCCTGTACTTATTTTATTGGGTATTAGGTTGGCATATTGCTGTGAACTCGCCTATAGTCCCACACCCAACCACCACCAGTCTACCCTACAATAGCTGCCAAGTCTTACCCCTCTGGGGTCACCTCATACCTTGGAAGGGTTTACATCATGTTTCCATTTCCCATAGTGGAATCCATCCGGGTATTTATGGATGCAGTGCTCTCCTCTCAAGATCTACCAAGTATTACAGGACATATGTATTGTTATTCACAACACACACAACAATTTTCTGTGTTGTTTCACTTCTATTGATATGTTCAAAAGTGTTTATTTGACCACTTCCTTTTTCACAGGTTTACCTCCACTACTGTAACATCCTTCTTCGATTCTCCATGTGAGGTTTTAGGTGCCTGGTTACTTGTTTGCTGCAATATAATTTAGGGCCCTTATCTTGCCCAACCCCATTCTAGTAACTATAATTAATAAAGACACGGAGGCTCCTATTTTGCATATCTCTTTCTTTTAATCCCTCAGCAGCAAAGAAGAGATTAACAGAAAATGAACCATTCAGGAACATAATAATGAGCCCTCCCCTCTATATAAACATATAACCCCCCAAACACTTCCTCTTTCTTTTGCTGCTTCCCTCAGAGATAAGTAGTTTTACAAATTTTTACTATTATACAATTTACTATTACTCAGATGTGTTAATTTTTATATTTATCATGTTTATTCACATTTATTGTTAGTTTATTTCTCTTCCCCATTCAGGGGTCAGTTGTGTCCCCTTCCCTCTACCTTTTCCCTGTTTCTGGGCTTTTTCCTCCGTCATTTCCACCATTTTCTGCATTTCCCTGCTTTCTCCCTCACTGTTAGAACCGATATTCTGGCATTGTTGGTTGACCTGGTTTTCCAAGTTTTTGTGCTTAATGGGATTCCTAGTCCCTGGCCTGCATAAAGCCCACTATGGTCTTTCATGAAGCCATTCGGTCCTTGTGTATTTTTACTCCATTGGGAATTTTGCTCACCATTCGCCTCTTGCATAAACTGGTTGCAATTGTATGTTGTTAAATTAACTGCTCTCGTAGGATCATAATGATTTGACTGCCCCAGGGCCGTCTTTAACGCGGGGCAAACGGGGCAGCTGCCCTGGGCCCAGTTACTCCTGGGGGGACCCAAGGCAGCTGTCCCGTGGGCCCCCAGCTCCTGCTTGCCGCGTTCACAGCGCATTGCGCTTGTGAACGTTTTTTTCCGGCAAGCCGCATCCGATGGATGCGACGTCCGAAAAAAAAACACAAAAAAAAACTGACGCCGGATGTGACGTTGCGTCACATCCGGTGACTGTTTCCCTCCTCCGTGCAAGAGGGAAGACTGCACGGAGGAGACATCCGGCGGGGGACATGGAGCAGGTTCATGTAAGTACTAGGGGGTAGGGGGGGGGGCTTTACAGGCATCTGACTGGCATAATATTACAGGCATCTGACTGGCACAATATTCCTGGGCTCTGACTGGCACAATATTACTGGTATCTGACTGGCACAATATTCCTGGGCTCTGACTGGCACAGTATTACTGGGCTCTGACTGGCACAATATTACAGGGCTCTGACTGGCACAATTTTCCTGGGCTCTGACTGGCACAATATTACTGGGCTCTGACTGGCACAATATTACTGAGCTCTGACAGGCACACTATTACTAGGCTCTGACTGGCACACTATTACTGGGCTCTGACTGGCCCAATATTACTGGGCTCTGACTGGCCCAATATTACTGGGCTCTGACTGGCCCAATATTGCAGGCATCTGACTGGCACAATATTGCAGGCATCTGACTGGCACAATATTACTGGGCTCTGAATGGCACAATATTGCAGGCATCTGACTGGCCCAATATTACTGGGCTCTGACTGGCCCAATATTGCAGGCATCTGACTGGCACAATATTGCAGGCATCTGACTGGTACAATATTACTGGGCTCTGACTGGCCCAATATTGCAGGCATCTGACTGGCACAATATTGCAGGCATCTGACTGGCACATTATTACTGGGCTCTGAATGGCACAATATTGCAGGCATCTGACTGGCACAATATTACAGGCATCTGACTGGCACAATATTACTGGGGTCTGAATTTCACAATATTCCTGGTATCTGACTGGCACAATAGTCCTGGTATCTGACTGGCACAATATTCCTGGTATCTGACTGGCACAATATTCCTGGGCTCTGACTGGCACAATATTACAGGCATCTGACTGGCACAATATTACTGGGCTCTGAATGGCACAATATTACTGGGCTCTGACTGGCACAATATTACTGAGCTCTGACAGGCACACTATTACTGGGCTCTGACTGGCCCAATATTACTGGGCTCTGACTGGCCCAATATTAGTGGGCTCTGACTGGCCCAATATTAGTGGGCTCTGACTGGCCCAATATTACTGGGCAATGACTGGCCCAATATTGCAGGCATCTGACTGGCACAATATTGCAGGCATCTGACTGGCACAATATTACTGGGCTCTGAATGGCACAATATTGCAGGCATCTGACTGGCCCAATATTACTAGGCTCTGACTGGCCCAATATTGCAGGCATCTGACTGGCACAATATTGCAGGCATCTGACTGGCACAATATTACTGGGCTCTGACTGGCCCAATATTGCAGGCATCTGACTGGCACAATATTGCAGGCATCTGACTGGCACATTATTACTGGGCTCTGAATGGCACAATATTGCAGGCATCTGACTGGCACAATATTACAGGCATCTGACTGGCACAATATTACTGGGGTCTGAATTTCACAATATTCCTGGTATCTGACTGGCACAATAGTCCTGGTATCTGACTGGCACAATATTCCTGGGCTCTGACTGGCACAATATTACAGGCATCTGACTGGCACAATATTACTGGGCTCTGAATGGCACAATATTACTGGGCTCTGACTGGCACAATATTACTGGGCTCTGAATGGCACAATATTACAGGCATATGAAAGGCACAATATTACTGGCATCTGAATGGCACAACAATTATGGCATATGTGTGTGTGGGGGGGGTAACATTGCGATGGATGGCGGGATTGCATGCAGGGGAGGGGGCAGGGTCCAGGGGGCCCAAGCAAATGCTTGCCCAGAGTCCAATCACTATTAAAGACGGCCCTGGACTGCCCTTTGTTCGATGAAGTCAATGAGGCTCACTATTAACCTGTGATTTTATAACACTTTTATTAATTTACCATTTTAACTCTGTGGTGACTATTCCCCTCGGTACTTGTCCTACTGTCCCCCTTTCCTCTGTTTCCTCTCCCTACAACCTCCCATCTGGCACTGCTGGCTTTGTGTACATCTTCTCCATCTGGAGTTTCTACTCTCATTTGTGCCCTCTGAATCCAGTCCCCAAATGGAGAAATACATAGACACAGCGTGGGAAAAATGGAACTAAACAAGGGAAGCCTAAGGAGAAACCTGGAAAGGACTTAAGTCCGATGCTCACCCTCCATTGGAACAAAGACAGTTGACCAGATCCCAGCTTAAGTCTAGTGATACTACTTCAACTATCCAGTCTGCTTCCAACTCTACACAAGATCTGACTGCCATTCTATCTACCTTGCTGGATCAGATGGAAGATGACACTGAAGCTTTAGAACAATCACATGAGGAAACAATTACGTCTTCCAGGACATATCGAAGACCTGGACAACCAAAGTCAAAGCAATCATTTAACAATTTTCAGGCTACCAGAATCAGTCAAGACCACCTCTCTATTACAGGTGGTCTCCATGTTATTGACGTAAAAAGAGCAGGTCTTAAAGGAGTACTGAAGCAAACAAAGTTCTCTTTAATTGAAAGATGGCATCAAGTGTAAGCATTGTATATAAAAATGCTTTAATGAAAGAATACAAATAAAGTACCGTATTGAGCCAGGTAGTTACTCTATATAACGCTACCAGGAGGCAGACATTTTGGTTAGAATCTTTGGTAAGATCTGTGTTCACCTGAACCAAGGTGAGTGAAGATCTGACCTAAGATTCTAAACAACATTTCTGCTTCGATTGAACCATATGGACCAAAGAAGGCTCAATAGGGCACTTAATTTGTATTATCTCATTAAAGAATTTCTTTATAAAGAATCTACATTAGACACAATGTTTCAAATAAACATAAGTATTTTTTTTGCTATTGCAGTTGTCCTTTAAGCATTTAACATACTCAGGCTTAATCATAGATCAGATGTTTCCAATGGAAGTCATTCCTGATGCGTACTGGACAATTGCATTTTATTCCTCAATAGACAATGTCTGTGAATACCAGACCGTTGTGATATACAGTATATCACTGTAAAAACATTCGCTGATAGGTCCAGTTTATTACCGGAGTGGCAGTAGTGAGAGATAGGTCCAGGGGAGTGATTTTGAGGACTGTCAATAGATCTGGAAAAGAGGGAACCGTGGCATTTTGTTGAGGTTTGTTGGCCTTTAAGTCCCTTTCATTAGTTAGTATAGTGATTGTCCTATTGTCAACACATGGTAAGATATTATTTGAGAATGGAGCTTACGTAGATGATCGTCCAGTAAGATGATACAGCAAAATGAGAAGTTTCTACTGTATTGAGATAGCTACATGATGTGTCTAGACTGATGTATTATATTTTTATTATTCAATTTCAGGTAAAATCCAGTACAGTGCTACCATCATGGTTGCCATTGGCTTAGCGTGCAGTTTAATCACTGCACTGATCATCATGGTTTCCCTTCTTGTGGTTTGTGGAGGTATTTAGTGATATTCTGGTGTTTTAAATCTTAATATAGTTAAATATCAAATCACATAAGAGGTGCTGTCCGTGCTGAAGTAATTCTGCCTGTGTTCTTCTCTTTTTCAGCCTGCAAAAAAAAAAAAAGAAATTGTCGAAGGAGGTGTGTATCAATGGATTACTATTTGTGGGATACCATTGCTGATATTTGTAAAGCAGCAGTCTCCTCCCCTGCCAAAGGGGACCAGCTGAAGGGGTTTCTAGGACGGGCAAGGAATTAGGTCTCTCACATGCCAACGGGCCCATGCCTTATGCGATGATTGTATAGCCAGCAAGTAAAAACAGAGCAATTCTGAGTGATGGCTGAGCTTTTACATCATCCAACAAGGTTTACGTTCGTTAAGCACCACTTTAACTAATAAATACATCTGCCCCAGCAATTTTTCCAGGTCTGGCAATACTTTGTAAATTACCTTGTAAATGTAGGCATTTTAAATAGAAATGTTTCAATGAAAAATGACGAATAAAGTAACTTATTGAGCCCTCTTTGCAGATTTGTGCAGAATTTGGGATCAGACTCAGCAAGGAAGGCCCATTTAGTTACTTTCAACATTCATTTTTTGTCAACAGTTCTCCTTTAATCTTCAGCTCAATACAGAATCATACTGTAATAATTCATTTTTTTTTTCTTTTGTCAGGCACCAACCTTCTACACAATATCTTGAGAATTTAACTGCAAGCCAGGAGTATGAATATCAAGAAATGTATAATATTACCTAGGTGATTTAGGGTGGTTATGGAGTGAAGAAGATTCTGTTGCACTCAATAAAATCATACAGTCTCCTTATTAAACAAATAAATGTTTTATTTCTACTATAACTTCTCACATCAGAAAGTCCAAACCACACGTTAAATATACATTCACCCTGACAAATTGAATGGGACACAGCTTTGTGCAACATGGTTCCTTTGCTACATGGAGTTACCCTAGTAAGAGTCAATGTATAAATTCAGTATTTAAAATAAAATTTGTGCTCAGTCTCAGACATGGGCTGTAAAGATGCGAACATATCATTAAAATAAATGAATTTGTAATTTCATGCAACACCTTATAAACATGCGTGCATCTTGCCATAGCTGTCACTTTATGAGAATCGCCTTACAGTGCTTTAGCCAGAGTTAATAACTTTAATCGTCTATAATGTGTTTGGGGTTTTTTTTTTTTGTATGTGGGGCAGATTTAAATGAGTTATGCAATTGAAAAAAAAAAAAAAAGAAAAAAAAAAAAAAATTATATATATATATATATATATATATATATATATATACACACACACACACACACATTTTTTTGTTTAAGTTCAGGAAGCATATAGCTAAGACAAGAGCATCTAACAAGCAGCTCCAATTAGTCTGATTAGCCTATGACTGTGCAGTTTTCTATTACAGCTAAACAACCATTTTTCCATGGCTATTTATCATCAATACCGTCTAAATGCAGTCTAATGTACATTTCCTTTTTTAATCATTTGGCCCATAAAAATAAAAAAAAACAGCTCACACCCCAGCACTAGAGAAGAGATATCTTTTTGTGTTAGATTTCAATGTTTCACTGGAATCCTGTATAATTCAGCATTCTGCACACAAAACCATTACACGCAGAATGGGAAAAGAAAAATATTGGTGCGCTAAGCTAGTCACAGGCTCAAATAATATAAATGTATAAAATGATGCTTACCAAACATGCGTGAGCATGCTGCAAATACAGTGTGATTGGCTGTACAAGGTATACAAAAAAAAAAAAAAAAAAAGTCTGCGCTTCTCACCCTAATAAAGTTGGCAACAAATATATAAATATAAATGAGAGGTTTTGGTTCTATGAATTGGCCAAAGCATAATTAAGCTCGCCCACCACGTCAAGGCACACTCTCAATAGGGTGAGAACCTAACCTCACCTCCTATCTAGTGGGCACACAAAGCAGTTTATCCTGCCACCAAAACCGTTTAAATGTATTGGAAGAGATGCAATTAAACCTCCTCCTAATTAACCTTATAACACCAAGTTGCAACCAGACAATGAGGAGCCAACAACCTCAAATATCTGCAAGCAGGGAAAAGACATTTTTTAAAATACCTCTTATGCAAAATGTTTGGGACTAAAAGTATCATGGATGATGGATTATTTCACCAATAAAATATATTAAAGTCTCTCAGCACTCATGGAATACAGTATTATCAATACAAATACTGTATAGGGCAAATAACTTCCTTTTACTGTGATGGGAGGCATTTTTGGGAACCTGCCATTGTATTGCCCTTTGTGGTCATGGGGGAATCTGAGAATGCATGGAAAGGCAACGGACATGATTTCCACCTCCACAAAATATATGTGCAATATACGAATTGATCAGCAATTCATTGTTTCTTCTTCTTCTTCTTCTCCAGTTCAGATAATCCTTCTTTGATGTATGCAATAGATGCCGAGTCCTCTTTCTCCCTCGCTTGTCTAAGAGCTTCTTTCAAGTTTTTCTCCACATCGTTTAATTTTTCATTGCCTAAAACCCAAATCCCATAAAAAGGCAGCAATTAAGGAAAGGAAGCAAAAAGGAGCAGGGCACAGTGTGCAGCATAAAAAAAAAAAAAATATTTTTTTTTGTTAGAAAAAGGTATTTGGTATACTTATGTGTTTTTGGATGTCAGTGTAAAGTGCCTGTTATTATCAACATTTTCTAGATATTTGTTCATAAGCATAATATAGATCACAGAGATTCCTAATGATTAAACACTGTGCCTGGCATGAAACAGATAAAGTCTTTAAACACGCTTGTTTGTAAGAAATGTCTCCCACCTTTCAAATGAATCACATTTCACTCGCCAGCAGTAATTATTGTAAAACTTTGGTTCTATTTTTTATTCTACACCATGATAGGTGCTGCAGGGGTGAGGTCTTTATTAAAGTAAGTGTTTTGTTCTCTAATTTCCAGGCTTTTGTTGTTACATAAATTGCAATGGCTATTAAAAGTGTAGTCAGGAACATGATTCAGAAATGGCTATAGGTGGGATTTAGAATAAATAGGGATTCGAACAAGCAGAATATGTAGAGAATTTGTGTTTCCACTGTAACAAGCTTATTATTAGGTACCTAAAACTTTGGTATAACTGGGTGCAGCTCAGGTCCACTTCTTAGCGAATGGATAACTCCATAACATACACCACCGTTAGAATTCTTAACACACTCCTAATTAGCTGGGAATAGGCCCACTTGCAGTAGTTACCTTTACACATAAGGATCATTGCCAAGTTGCTAAGTACCACATGCTGATCGGGATGCTCTGACTTTTTAGCTAGCTCCAATGCTTTGGCCACCCACTCATAGGCCTCATCATGACGACCTTGTGATTCCAATACAGTTGCTAGATCATTCATCAAGGTCACAGACTAATAAGGACAACAACAAAAAAAAAAGTTATGAAGAGCAGCGAAGATAATCAACTGGATGACACAAATAAGAAATTACTTGAGCGACCTATAACATTTAATTCTGTTTCTCCACTATCCCCTTTTCCACATTCCTCACTGGAAGCATGTATATCAAAATCATCCCCAAACCTTTTTGGACTAGCTGCTGTCGGATTTGTGCTAGAAACCCAAGACAATTTTGTTGGTTTATTTATTTGCTTTTATCTGGTTTTATATTACAACCATCAAGCTATTACTAGAGTGGTAGTGCCGTGTTTTCAACCTTTCAGTCGTACTTTTCCTTAATATTAACATACTGGCACTTTTCATTTATTTCAATGTATTCCCATGTGCTGGTTGATTGGCTCTCCCGCATATGAAGGGGTATTACGAGGCAGCACTACTACAGAGCATGGTGGATTGGGTTTCCAAACCACAACACAAATGTGTATTTATAGAACATGCTCCTGCAATCAAAACTGAGCACCGTAATAGGACAGCCTACACTAACTTCCCAATCATATACACCACATTACGCTGTGACACAGACTTAATGGAATGGTACTACATGAACCCCTACCTCTCTAAGCCCACTCAGCTATAACCCAGACTTCCCTATAGACACTCGGGTATGTGCAATAACAATAATTTAGGAAACTCCAGACTCTAAAATCTGCCACATACTCACCGCTGGTACCCTACTGCTTCTGACCACCGTCTTTGCTTAACCTACTCTTTTGTCATTGGAGACATTTAGATATCACCAGCTGACTATCACCTCACCGAAATCACTTGGTAATCTGAACAGAACCTTTAGCCCTTTAGAACAGCTGTGCCTTACATCTGACTCGTTTTTACAACAAAATGGGAGACTATTTTAAACCTCCAACTATCTAAGGATCAATGGCAGCACATCTTCATGCTCAATCACAAAGGATCAATTTTGATCCTTTGAGCAAGAAAAACACAGGGGATGGCTTATAAGCAGTTAACTCACAACGCCTGCCAAAGAACATGCAATCAACCATATTCCAACTACAGATAGATTTTTATCTTCTTGAAATGATTCATGCATTCTCTCATCAGCTTTAATCAAACTACAAGTAAATTCAGAATGTCACTTTAGGCAGCTTCTCCTCACTCACCTGAGGATGCAGCTCTCCCTGCTCCTCCTTACAGATCTCCAATGCCTTTTCATACATTTTTTGTGCTTGTGGAAACTTTGATTTGCTCTTTAAGTAACGTGCGTATGAATCCAGACAAAGTCCTAGCAGAAGACGAGTGTTGGTTCTTTCACCTTCTGTAAATTAAAAAGAAAGAGTACATTCAATACAATGTATTTTCACAAGGATCATGATGATTATCCGAGGCCCAGCACTTTCCTGAATCTGTAGACACATTATGTTCAGAGTTCTCATCTTCCAGATTCTCCACTAGATTTGTATCCTTAACGTCTTTGTTTAGCTTGAGCTTTTCGTTCAGAGTCAGAATGCAGAACTGGAAGCCTGCCACGGCCAGATCGTTCCTGGGACATTTAAGAAAAATCAGCTTGTTTGAAAAGGAAAAGGATGGGTGGGAAAAAGGTCCACGTTGAGCTCACGTCAACAAGTGCCACCTTTTGTAGCACAGAATTGTAGCATGCCTCCCAAATGTATGCGGGACAGTCCACCATTCCCCTCCGGTGTCCCACTTATGAAGGTGATGAGTAGGAGTATCAGAGAGCTCATGAACCCTAAAGCGTGTTTAAAATGCAGTAAATGTCTTTATAGATTAGTTTTGAAACTAAAATGATTCACATTCTAAATGACTAACCAAATAATTTGACCATAAAGTCACCTAAAAATAATCCTTCCCCCCCGCACCTTCATCCATTTACCACCAAAATAATGTGTCCCTCTTAAGCCATTTAAAATGTTGACAGAAATGTTGTATAGAGGCGTCAGCATGCTTGTACTCACTTATTCTGCTCAGCATATATACAGGCTAACTTGAGGGATAATTCAATAAAAGAATTATCATCCTGCAGAAAGAAAAAAAAATTAAAAAAGGGATGAAAAGGTTCTGGAGTTTGACAGGGAGATTTTGGGAATAGACAAATCAAATAAAAACTACCTGTTTAACACCTTCATTAAGCATGTAGATCATTGTAGTTTTAAAAAGCCTTTCTGCCTAAAACAAACAAAGAATTATTAGCTATTCATTTCTGAAATTCTGAGCATGACATCAGCTGAGAATTAGAAAAATCACATTTAACATAGACAATTTTCCAGAACTTGTGTATTACTGCTACTGGGTTTATAATATGGGACATTTATTGTTGGGAACAAACAAATCACAGTGTAGATTAAAAGTATGTTTTAAATGTGTCTGTGTCATCTCCTATTTTTTATCACTTGCTCCTGGCTTGGATAAACACTGTGGAGCTACCTATGTTGTTATTTTACCTACTTTTTCTAAATAAATTTTTTTTTTTTGGTATATTTTGTTTTCCGACTTGCTCCTATTATATGGGCTGTTCCTAAGAGCCTCTGAACTATTTTGTCTCTTGCTTATGCTGCCGGTGGAAGCCAAGTGACATATGTAGAGAGCTTTTGTTGTATGGATCCATGAGTTGGCCTGTTCAGGCCTCTACAATAAATACATATACTTGATCATCAGTGTTAAACTGCTAGAACCAGTCTAAGACACAAATAGAATGAGTAGATAAAATCACCAGAGCTGGGGGGCGGAGCCACGACGCGAATGTGAGCAGACGTGCTTTCCAGGAGCTCCCGCCCGACGGCCGAAAAACCCAGAGAAACGAGCCACAACTCAAACCCAAACATGGGCAAAAAACAAAAAAAACCTTCCTTCACACTCTCCTGCACCAAGGGGAAAAAAATCGGAGGATACCCGTCGCTACAGGACTTTATATACCTGCCGCAAACTTCCTCGACGGGCCTACCCAAAATGGCGCCCGCGACTCCTAAGCCAAGCATAGCGGAAGACTCCTCTGACGATCAGGATTCCCAAAATGAAGGCGACATGGAAGACTTACCCGCTCCACTCACGAGGGCTGACCTGAGCTCCCTCTCCGCTCACCTACTGACTCAGCTGAAGGACAATCAGCATGACCTAATGACACAACTCAAGCAAACGATAAGGGATGAGCTAGCAGATGTGAAAGCTGACTTGCAGGATCAAGGTAACCGGCTTCTCAAAGCAGAGGAGGATATCTTGAGGCTCACAGGCTCTATATCAGCCCTCGATGGCCACCTACACCAACACTCTGTTACCACACACAATCTCCTTACCCAAGTGATGGACCTCGATAACAGAGGACGTAGGTGTAATTTACGAATCAGAGGCATCCCTGAAGGGCCACCAGACGAAAACCCGACTGGCTTACTACAAGGCCTGTTCCAATCCATACTGGGCCCGGAATACACAAGAGACATTATTCTGGACAGAGCTCATCTGGCACTACGACCAAGAGGTCCACCGGACTCCAAGCCACGTGATCTGATCTGCTGCTTCCATTATTACTCCCAAAAGGAAGAAGTGCTAATGAAAACGAGACGCTCTAAAGACCTACTATACCAGGGAATACCTTTTATTGTCTTACCAGACGTGGGCTGGATGACTCTACAGGCAAGAAAAGCCCTGCAACCCCTCACAAATGCCTTGCGTAAAGAAGGCATCCTATACAGTTGGGGATACCCACTAAGCCTGACAGTCCGACGCAATGGGACAGTATTGTCGGTATCGGACCCGAAAGATGTGGAACACTTCTGCAAAGGGCTGAACATCCCTCCAATCCAACTCCCCGACTGGCCGACACCAGCCCAGATGGGGTCTCTGGCAACCAGGACACATACCCAGGACTGGCAACCTCGTCCCCAACGCAAACGGCGAAACCCAATAGGACACCGAACCCGCATGCCTAACACCACGACATCGCTGGGACTACGAGACGGGACTGACACATGAAACCCCGATTGGACTCTGGGCAACCCTTGAGACCCAAAGTCTAATACTCCAACGGATACAAGCTGCCCAGGACTTTGCTTTGACACTAGCTGGGAGCTTCTAGAAACAGATATATACCCACCATGGGATAAGTATTATACTGCTTGGTTCAGGAACATTCCCCCACGTTTAAGGGGACCTCAACCCTCTCTACTCTCAACAACCTAAGTATAATACACCTCCCCGATACCCCTAAGATAAATATATATCCCCCCATAACTCCTTCATAAAAGGGGAAAGGAGAAGGGGAGAGAAAAAAAAAAAAAAACAACCCTATTATACACTTCTATATCCCCGCCTTATTCTCTCCCCCCCCCCCCCTTTTTCAAATATTTCAAATATAAGGCTCTCTATCTCTCCATAAATGCTAAATTTATTCACAACCCCATCGGGCGGGAGCAGACCTCCCCTGCACCCCCCAATTATATGTTCAATAAAATGTTATTAGCTCAGCCGATATTTCACCAAGCCGCCCCCAAACAGCCGATGCCCTGTATGTTGGGTTCGGGAACCACCTCGGTAGAGCACACTCCGAGGCTCCCCCTCCCCCGCATCTTTGGCTCGATCGCTCTCTATAGAGCAGCAGATTATTATTCCACACGTTGTGGACCTCGTAATCTGATGTTGATATCGATTTTAATGTGTTCTTGGTTTTTTGTTATTGTTTTATATACTGACCAAATCTCTGACACCACCGAAACTCTTGTAAGGGAAATTCAACCTACCATGTATGACATCACGGATATTCTTGTAAGGGAAATCCAACCTACCATGTTTTATCTATTGTATATAACATTTTCACTGTACCGCCCTAAATATGGCTAGTACAACCGCTCGACCCCTAAAAATATACTCTATCAATGCCAAGGGTCTTAACAATCCAAGTAAGAGATCCAGGCTGTTTGGTGACCTACACAGGCTTAAAGTAGATGTTGCACTCATCCAAGAGACCCATTTTAAAAGACATAAAGTGCCAAAACTTTATGACAAACAATACAACACCATGTTTTTCTCACACTCTCCATTTACAAAATCAAAAGGAGTTGCCATATTATTATCCAAACATATCCCTTTCATATTTCAAGACTCTTGGTCGGATAGCGAAGGGAGGGCTGTATTTTTAAAAGGTACACTAGGATCAGATTTGGTCACTATTGGCAACATCTATACTAATACTAACCAATCACTATTTCTCTGCAATCTCATTGATAAATTTTCCTCCTTTGCAGAAGGTATATCTATTCTTGGAGGAGATTTTAACATGCCACTGGATCCTCGTCTGGACTCTTCCACTGGAGCAGCCCACCTCAGATACTCTATGATCCGAAAGGTAAAACACAAATTACACAAAACTCAATTAGCTGACCCTTGGAGAATTATGCACCCGACAGTTAAAGACTACACTTTTTATTCGGCCCCTCACACTAAATACTCTCGTATAGATTATATACTAATATCACACAGACACCTACACTTGATTACACATACCCATATTGGAAACATCACATGGAGCGACCACGCCCCCATACTGATGACACTAAAAATACCAACTATACCACCATATGCCCCAACCTGGAAACTGAATGAAACTATCCTTAAAGATCCCTCCCATGTATCATCCCTAAACAAAATTTTACTCGATTACTTCGAGGAAAATGCTACCCCTGAGGTCAAACCACCCATGATATGGGAAGCACACAAGGCTGTCATCAGAGGCCATATAATCAGTCTCACCTCTTTTATTAAAAAATCCACCAAGGCGTCTATGACGTCTATTCTAGACCAAATAGCAACTATTGAACTTAGACACAAACTAACTATCTCCCCGACTTCGTACCAAGAACTCATACTCCTTAGATCACAACTAGCAACCCTATGCACGCAACACACCCAAAGAAATTTTCATATACTCAGAAGTAAAATGTATGAGTATGGTAATAAACCTAGTAGATACCTAGCTAGAGCCCTTAAAACCAGACAATCACTGTCCTTTATCCCCAAAATTAAGACAAAGTCCAGAAACCTAGTACACCAAACTAAACATATTGCTGACACATTCCAAACCTTCTATGAAGATTTAAATAACCGTTCACCGGAAGAAGAAATACAATTTTCACAAGAGATAGACACATATCTTAAATCTAATTTTAAGTCATCACTCACTGATGAATATAGGTCTTTGCTCGAACGACCTATATCTTCAGAAGAAGTAATGGGTGTTCTAAAATCGTCCCCGACAGGGAAGAGCCCGGGTCCAGATGGACTTACACTCCCCTATTATAAGACTTTTGCAGACACCCTACTACCACATTTCCTATCCGCATTTAACTCCCTTATTTCCAATACATACCTACCACCACAAACGCAAGAAGCACATATTACAATCATCCCGAAACCTGGGAAGGACCCCTCCCTATGCTCCAGTTATAGACCTATATCCCTCCTCAACCTAGACATTAAGCTTTTTGCCAAGGTGTTGGCCAATAGGCTACGAGATATACTCCCAGAATTTGTTTCCACAGACCAGAGCGGTTTTGTTCCTGGCCGAGAGGCCAGGGACAACACCACCAAGATGATTAACCTGATCCATTTCGCGAAATACAATGATATCCCGACTCTGCTGGTATCAATAGATGCCGAAAAAGCCTTCGACAGGGTGAGCTGGCTATATTTACGCAAAGTATTAGAGGCTCTGGGGCTTGGCCCTAACATGAGAGCCTGGATCTCCTCCCTATATCACAAACCCACGGCCCGCATACGGATTAATGGAACTCTATCTGACCGGCTCACCCTGTCGAACGGTACGAGACAGGGATGTCCCCTCTCACCCCTACTATTCGTTCTTGCTATGGAACCTTTTCTAAACGCTATTCGATCAAATACACAGATTTCTGGATTGGAGATAAGAGCTAGACAACACAAGGTGGAGGCCTTTGCAGACGACCTCCTGTTCTTTGTTACAAAACCCATAGAATCGTTTCCAAACATACTTACCGAAATGACCAAATACACCCACATATCCAACTTCAAAGCAAACCTCTCTAAATCAGAAATATTAAACATAAACCTCCCACTACCTGAGACGTTAAAATTACAAACCACCCTACCATTCCACTGGGCACCTGATGGTATCAAATACTTAGGAGTACACATATCTTCTGATCTAAACACCCTCTATGCCACTAATTTCGTACCTCTCCTAAATCGTATTAAAGCCGATATGTCCAATTGGAAAAAAAAATCCCTTTCTTGGTTTGGGAGAGCTAACTCGGTCAAAATGAATGTCCTGCCCAGAATATTATACCTCTTACAGGCTCTACCCATAAGTATCCCGACCATGTTCTTCAAAGAATACAAATCAGTGGTGACAAGGTTTATCTGGAAGGATAAAACGCCTAGACTAGGATATACTTATCTTATAAGACCTAAACGTATGGGAGGCATGGGACTCCCAGACGTGGAATCCTACTGGAAAGCCACTCATTTAGCGAGGATCACGGAATGGTCGAAACCTTCTGGAAAGCCATGGGTAGCAGTAGAACAACAAACACTAGACGTCCCAATTCCCTCGGCAGCATGGCTTCCACGTAAACAAAAGATAAACCTCTGCCACCACCACCCCACAGTCACACAAACCCTCTCGATATGGCACAAACTTAGCACCACTAAAGGACTTATTAACTCCCCGTCCCCTCTTCTTTCATTAATCTACAACCAAAATTTTCCTCCTGGTTTTCACGCTGGCACCCTGAAATCTATCCTTCCACCAGAAGTTAGATACCCTAGATTAGGACACGTACTGTCAGACAACCGAATCAAACCACTGGAAACTCTCTCTGTTACCCACCACCCCACAGTGGCCCAGAGATACACATATAATCAACTCTCTCATTATGTTACTTCACTACTGTCCCAAACGACCTATCCTGATTCTCTCACACCCTTTGAGGCACTTTGTACTGGCACAAACACGCCTAAAAAACTCATATCTACAATACAAAGCATACTTACCAACATATACCCAACCTCCAAGCCATACTATATCAGACAATGGGAAGCAGACTGCTCTACCATTTTCACTGATGCTCAATGGCAGAAAATGGCTATCCTTGCTCACAAGGGATCCATCTCTGCGCTAGCTCAAGAAAACGCATTCAAACTACTCACCAGGTGGTATAAGGTCCCAAAAACTCTAAAACAAATATTCCCTTCACACACCGACATCTGCTGGCGATGCCAATCGCACGTGGGGTCCTATCTACATATATGGTGGAGTTGCCCCTTAATATCTCCGCTATGGGACGTAATTATCCGCACTATCAGGGAGGTAGATGACTCCGAATTCCCACACGCCCCTCTACCAGCACTCCTACACCACACCACACACCGTATTGGAAAATACAAACGCTCCCTTACCCCCTCACTACTGACAGCAGCAAAGACACTAATACCAAAATTCTGGAAACAATCTAAAACCCCAACATTTGCGGAATGGGCTGCTTCAGTGGAAGACATCCGAAGATCGGAGGAACTCATTGGTACCTCGAGAGGTGAGGGACTTAAAATATCGACAAAGTGGCTCCATTGGTCCCTATTTCTTGGCTCCTCTAAATGTCAACAAATTATAACTCCACTTATTGTCTAAACCCCCTGTACATACATATTTATTCCAGACCCATCTACAATTTGGGCGAGGATACATTTTGAAAGAAGATGAAAATACATGGAGTATGAAAAAGAAATTCTTTGTCATTTTACCCCAAATATCAAGGTGTCAAAATAAGTATATGTCAAACAGTGCACTTGGTCACAAATGTTGATGTTACATTACCCCTCCCCCCCACTGTTTTTTTTTTTTTGTATTTTTTTTTTTCTTCTCTTTTCCCTCTCTTATATTATTTTATATATTATATGATGTCTAGATCTACCCAATGTAGATAAAATCTATAGGCTACCAACACTTCATGACCATAAACTGTATCATGGGATATTGTTCAGTATAGCCTCAACGATATATAACTCGACAACCATTGCTGTTGCCGTACAGAATGTATGCTAGATCTTAACATCCATACTTACCAGTGGAATAGATTATACTATGTTAACATATATGCCCCCTTCTTCGTATGTGTTTTTTTTTTTTTCTCTTTCTCTCTTCTTCCTCTTTTCTCTCCCCCACAAAAGCTATAATCACTGTTTATTGTTTAAAACAATTTTGTTTTAATTTTGTTTTAATGTTCATTGTAATGTACAATGTTGTCTTGCGGATAACTCAATAAACAGATTTAAAATAAAAAATAAAAAAATCACCAGAGCTGAACTTAAGGCATCATAAAATGTCCTGAAACATCTGCTCTGAGGTGGGTTATTCAAGGCACAGTGCACAATAGGACATATGAAGAATGTGTTTTAAAGATTGTTAAAAAATAACATTCATTTAAAATGCAGGTAGACGTGTTCCGGTTCCGAGAATGGCTACTATGCAAGCAGTTAAACCCAGCATGTTTGATAACCATATATCCACATCAATATTTATGGCAGGGTGCTGTAAATTGAATGTTTTGGGAAGTATTTTGCATGTAAAATCTTCACTAGAGTCCACTTTTTTTAACATTACATGTTCAAATAATCAGCTCCAGTCTGTGTTCTCTAATGAGAACTCACTACTTTCTTCTCATTCTCAGGTAGAACATGTTACAAAAAAGGTGTTAATTATACACGTCTGATTAATAAGGAGATTAGTTTTATACTGTAGTTCTGTTATTTGGGGTAACGCAAGATAAATGGATGTAAATTCTTGGCAGCGGCTGCAAACTGTAGTACTGGGGTAATGGTATAGGAAGGGTTTCAGGGTTTAAGTTGGTGGTTGCTGGGAATAGTAAACCTGGTGTTGTTAATCCTTTCATTCCCACACTCTCCACTGCCTGTGCCTCTGACAATAATATCTGCATTCCCCCCCCCGGAGGGAAACTAAATCTAAATTCTGCTAGAAAGGAAGCGGTAAGGAGAAGTGCAATACTGGCATTTATAGCTCTTAAAAGCTTCCTACCTTGGCTGGTAAAGAGCTGCAATCTCAAATGCTTGGTGAAGGAGGGAAAAACCCAATCCATCACAGTGAGTAGAATCTGTAGTGTGTTCATCTCGGACTGTTAATAAAGCTTTCCTCGTCGCTCCATTGATTTATGCACCTTAACTCTCAACACCAATACTTTAATGTCATTTACATAGCTGAAATCCCACAGGCCTGATGTCATTCTCCAGGGTACGGGACAGTGGAGAATACATACTGTGCATGGGCAGAATTGTGTGCAAGACAAAGCTGGTCAGAGGCTTGCCCCCCTTAACTTTTCAGTTACTGCCGACTGCTCTCTACTGAACAGCAGCAGTAAAGAGAGCCTCTGGGGGCTATTCACTATTCAACAAAATAGGTAATTTAATTGAATTGCCTCGCTCTCTAACTCATGAATCAGTATGTTCTTGTTAATATGAGTGAAATCATTTCAGCAGAAAGGAGAGGAACTGAGCAAGGGGAAGAAAGCCACAAAAGTTACTTTTTAGGTATAAGTATTTTAGATATGATTAAATGAATTCATGGTAATTTGAGTCTTTAATGTGATGTAAATAAATAACAAAAGCTCACACAAAAACCCTGTCTCCTCCCTCCCCCCCCACACTACACAGATATAGTTTTTTCCAGTGCTCATCTAGCAACACCAGGAATTTTATTTTTTGCACTTGTTTTTTTCCATCACATTTCCAGAAACATATCTAGGGTATGCATGGATGACCACATAATTACATATAATCCATCCCTTCTTACCCACAAACATGTTGCATCGCATGTTGCTCCTATGAGGTTATCAGGTAACATCCCAGGACACACTTGAAACATAGAATGTGTTGGCAGATAAGAACCATTCGGTCCATCTAGTCTGCCCATTTTTCTAAATACCTTTATTAGTCCCCAGTTCCCTATCTTATAGCTAGGATAGCCTTGTGCCCATCCCACACATGCTTAAAACCTTCGCTGTGTTAACCTCTACCACTTCTGCTGGAAGGCTATTCTATACATCTCTCAGTTAAGTAATACTTCCTGATGTTACTTTTAACCCCTTCATGACCAGACTGTTTTTGGAATGTTGTGCGTTCGTGACCGAGGCTGTTTTAACACTTCTGAGGTGTTTGTGTTTAGCTTTAATTTTCTTCTTTGTCTGTTGCTGTACCCACACAAATTATATATTGGGTTTTTTTCAGGACAAGAAGGGCTTTCTTTTCATGACATTATTTTGTTCATATCATTTATTGTATTGTGAAAAAAACAGTAAAATATGTTTACATTTTCTTTGTAAATTCTTTTACTAAGCTCCAAAAGCTAATGAAAAAACCTGCTAAATAGATTCCACTATAGGTCCTGAGTTTAGAAATACCCAATGTTTAAATGTTTTTTTGCTTTTTGTGTGTGCATGTTTTAGGTTAATAAATACAACTTGGGCAGACTAGATGGACCGAATGGTTCTCATCTGCCGACACATTCTATGTTTCTACAAGTAGCATATAGCCGTTTTAAAACAAATTAGCGTTTGTGACACTGTAACACAGATATCGGTCATGAATCGCTGAATAACCCCGCACATGTACACATTTTTATAAAGTAGACATCCCAGGGCATTCAACTTGGGGTATTTGGACACTTTTCATTCTGTCATTTTACCACCAATCTATGACAAGTTTTGGAATAGTAATTTTGTGTGTGTTTTATTTTCACACACTTTGAAACTTAGGTATGAATTTAAAGGGGTTGTTCTATTTTATTACCAAACAAAACCCCAATATATGTTCATCTACTTCCCCAGAGTATAACGGTACCCCAAATGTATAGGTTTGCTAGGGTTATGTGGCAGGTACAGGGCAAAATTTAGGATACGGTCATTGCAGTTTTAAAACGTGTATTTGTTATGTAATGCTTGTTACATTTCCTATCATGCTCAGCCAGCCAAAAGCTACCGTAGCACAATAGGAAATGTAGTCTATAGTAGGAAGCACCAATTTTTGCTATCCTTGCAATTCTGCGGCTGCATGGATCATATATCACGCTGCTGCGAGCCCCTATCTAGTGCTGGGGGCCAATGCAAAGCACTGGCCCCACTAGAAGTAATTTTTTTTTATAAATAAAATATCCCTAGAGGACCACAGACATACATAACATATCATTGGTCCTCTACGGAATAATAAATTATATAAAAATAAGAAGTTATTATTATTTTGAATTTGTTTACATTTTTTTAATTTTTTTATTTAACTCTAACCTTAACCCTATGGTTAGGGTTAGTACAAACCCTAATTCTAACTCTAGGATTAGGGTTTTGATGAACTCTAACCCTAGCGTTAGGATTAGCACAATGATAATAATAATAATAAATACATGTTTTTTCTATTTTTTTATTAAAAAATCCTGTGGGGCTGGTTGTGCTTGGGGGGACCATGGGGAGGGTTGAAACACTATATTTAGTCTCTCCCTGCCCCACGATCGCCGTGGAGCAGGGAAGAGACTAAAGCTATCAAAGCAGGCACCTGCTTTGACAGCTATTAACATCCGGGCGCTGTGATTGGCTATCACAGTGCCCGGATGTTTCCAGGGGGGCATCAATGGACATGGCTGAAGTGTCTCGGTATCGAGACACTTACCCATGTTGTTTGTTGTGCGATCGGAGTATGCCAACATGCATAACACGATCGAACCTGCATGACGGTCCTGGACTGTCATCGGTCACGAAGGGGTTAAACCTTTGCCCCTCTAATTTAAGACTATGTCCTCTAGTTGTGGTAGTTTTTCTTCTTTTAAAATTTACTTTCTTCCTTTACTGTGTTGATTCCCTTTATGTATTTAAATGTTTCTATCATATCCCCCCTGTTCCGTCTTTCCTCAAAGCTATACATGTTAAGATGCTTTAACCTTTCCTGGTAAGTTTTCTCCTTCAACCCATGAACCAGTGTAGCAGCCCTTTTCTGAACTTTCTCCAAAGTGTCAAAGTATCTTGAAAACAAGAGAAATCTCAAATGCATCCTTCTTGGTAAAATACAAATACATTCTCTACAAGAAGTTGAAAATGTTGCAGTTGCAAGTGAAAAGCAAACCATAGTGCATATTTTATAAAATAATTAAAAACAAGACATTAAAGAAGCACCAGACATTTCTTTGAACAGAAGCCAAAAAAAAAAAAAAAAAGCTAAAAACATTATGTGCATGTCTGGAAAAAACATGTATACACTGGCACACTGATACAGCCAAATCAGAGAGGAGGTGCTCTGTCTAGGTCTGTCAAGTTCAGTGGGTTTGCTCTGCTAGTGCGGAGACAGGCCATTTTTTTTTACGTGGAATCAAGAGAGGGGACCAACTGAAGGTCCCCTCTGTTGTTGCCAGGTAAAAACAAGGGTCTCCCAAGTGCAATAGCAGTAAGAGTTGTGTTGTATTTCTGCCTTAGGCCAGGTAGGCCCAAGTCAGAAGATTGGAGGTGGCAGCAGCAAAGCCAGTGCTTACCATTGTAGTGGTACATCTTCCCTCACCATCTTGCGCTGCCTGCACAGATATCTGGGTCTCCCCACTAAATTACCAGGGAGTAATATGTTGCTGCGCAAAGGAATGTGGGGGCAATCTAATGTGGTAGACTGTGATCACCGAGTAAGAGACTGTGGTGACCGTTTCAGACGCTATCATGTTAGTTTATCCTCATACTAGGGCGAGTGGATACTTAGCTTCTATTTGAAGCACAAGTGAAAAAATGTTTAGTGGCTCTTTAATCCCTTCACCCATTTGGACATATATACGTCCTGCAAAGCATGGTCCTTGAGGACCGTAAGCTATAATGTAGTATGTGCTCCTTAGCGCAACGCTACATGCCGGCATTCAGTCTCAGAGGCTGCTTCGGATCGAATATCACGGGTTCCATACTGAATAGGAGCATGCTCCTCCAATATGGTGCTGCCCTGTGTGCAGTAGAGAGCAACGGAAGTGATAAAAATCTCTTCCGTCACTCTGTTACTGTTGCTTGACTGCGCCTGGAGACAGCCAGCGACATTACATTGAAGAGAAAAAAAAAAAAAAGTAAAAAGCGAGGGGGCGGAGCAGGAAGTCTGTGCAGCCGGTGCACTCACTCTGCTCCCTCGCGCACCGCTGCTGAAATAGAAAAAAAAAAAAAAAAGTTCACCTATCAGTGTCCCCCCTCCCTGCGATTACACCTCAATGCAGAGAGGGGGGGGGGCGCGGTTTCCATTGCAGCCCGGTGTACCGGTGGCTCTGAGCAGCTTCCCTGCTATGCTCCCCAGTGATCAGTGCTAGAACGCGGTGCGCGAGGGGGCGGAGCAGGAAGTCTGTGCACTCACTCTGCTCCCTCGCGCACCGCTGCTGAAATAGAAAAAAAAACCCGATCCCACTGCCGAGGGCACCACGCAGGGCTCACGATACCTGGGCGCCAGGTCTGATTTCCTGGTCGCCATGGCGACCTGGCGCCCGGGGTTTGTCGAGCCCTGATGGAAAGGCTACATTGCCGTGCTTAAAGTTGCTGGTCACTGAATAAACAGTTGTGTGGTGGAATTCGGACAGGTGTGTGAGGAATTGGAAACTTGTGGCAAAATCCCCCAAATCCCTGCATACAGGATAAGGGATACTCACCTTCTACAGCCCTTGACAGTTTTACATAGCATACCTTTATTTACATAATTTAAACATAGGTTAAAAAAAAATGTCATCAGGCCCAACCATATTCCCACCCTAGTTCATGTTGTACATTCAAAAGAAGGCAAACCCCTCATAGAATTGGATGTAAGTGCATAGATAGATAAAGAGAAACACACGTTTTTCCTTCTTTAAAAAGTCCCTGTGTGGTCTCCTGTTTTGAAAGTAGTTAATTTGCATCTGTCTATAAAAGCTGTATTGGAGATGTCAGACACATTGAAACACTGTCTTAATCTTTCACTATGAAGGATACAGTTTGTCACATTTACCAATTTTGCTACATAACTCAAAATTACATGGTGTAGCATGAGATATTGCATGAAAGTTGCCTGGTAGGCACAAACTGCAGCAGGCTAGAGATTCCTATACTTGGAGTCTCTCTAAAGTACTTTAAAGCAAAACAACATTAGAAATTAGATTCCAAATAGTTTAAAGGGTAGTAACGTTTTAGCCAGGGGAAAAAACAGGAAATTAATAATAATGACCATTTTGGCTAACAGAGTTTGATTGCAAACTTTCAAGACCATGTTGTTAGATGCCTTCTTCAGGAATTAAAGGAACTGTCTGGTACCCAAAATTCATCATCCAAAGTAAGTTCTTTCAATGCATATTTTGCATTGCTTAAAATATGAAAATATTATACTTCGATGAAATTGTGAAATTACAGCAGTTTGCAAGAAACCAGTACTGCCCACACTAGCTGGGCAAAAAGTTAGTTTCCTCAATTTTTTTTTTTGCTGTTGGAACCAATCTGAATAATGTCATTCAAATGAATGGAATATCCTTTTTCTCTTGTGACAGAAAATGTGTTGCACTGTTAGGAGATCCTATGTGTACAAGAGCAAGTTTACTTAAATTCTACATGCAGATTCCAATGCATTCTATTCCACTAGCACAGCAAGTGACTAATTGTGTGCAGGCACTGATCGTGTATCAGTCTTATAACAATCAGTGTGGCAATACCTGTATGATAAGATGCAGGGGAGGGTTTGAGCAGAATATTAAAAACGTGATATATGCAGAATACCTGCATCAAATCACACTGGAAAAAGTCTGAGCACTATTCAGTCAGTAGTCTTCCACTTGCACCAAAGTGAGTTTGGGGACTAGACTTTAATGTCTGCTGAAAACATAATATCATAACTACAAAGCACAGCAGAGATGTAATGGATCTAGAATGCTCTGAATAAATTAAAATGCGTCTATTACTTGATTAGGGGCCCATCAAATCACATGAAAGTGTTCAAGGTTGGCAGTAATCCAGCGTTTGTAATAAATGGTATAATCCTAACCTTTCATGACATAAAATGTACATGTACTTCCTCTGTCTAAATGACAGGGGGCAATCAATAATCGCCTCCGACGATCAGACAGTTTTCCCATGATGCCTCTGTGCGGAGTCATCAGGTAACATGGAAGAATCTCCTCTGGCACATATATGATGTAGAGGGGAGTTAATATCACACTCAGAGGACCAATTTGGTTTATTGGAGTATATAGCAGACCCGTTAATCCGTGCTCTCACGCACACCTAAATATTTCCACAATCACTTTTTCCGTGTATACCTTAACCACAAAGTGGTTAGAGGTTTAAACGATTTTTCAGGTAAAAATTGTTTTGTTTTTTAAAGTTTTTCCATCATTATTATAATTTTTTAATAGTAAATGATGATGAAAATAATGGATTCTTAAAAAGACCACTATTCTGTGTTTTACAACACGGAGTCAAAAATGTACTTATTTGAACTCTTATTTTGGGTGATGGAGCATTGTATGAATGTTACAATCAAACTGCATCGCTGCCAATTTTGTCGGCAATGCAATTTGGAATATGCCCAATGGTGAACTGTGGCAAGGCAGTGACTGCTGATTGCCGTCTATGCGGGTTTCACCCACTAACGTGACTGCTTTTCTGTGAGGTACATGGTACATTAATGGTCACAAAAGGGTTAATTCTTTCCCATTTACTAAACTGGCTGCCGCAGATATGCCTGCTAATATATGCAGATGGTCTGAAAACAGTCAAATTTAATCAAAATCTGATTTCATGTGTATACTCACCTGATCAAGTTGGCCCCTGATAAAAGCCAAGTTAGCCATCTGGAAGTAGAAAAGAAACCAAAGTCTTTCAGTAACTAATTACATACAGTATACATCCTGCTTTTACATTATATATGGAATGGGCAGTGACAGCTTCTCTAAGTTAAGAGACTCTTGCCTTGAGAATTAGCATCCCATTACATATAGCCTCTGGGAACAACTCTGCTCTGGCCCAAACATCTCTCTGACTGGATCCTTTATGTGCTGCATCAGTGGATTATGTATTTAGTAAAGTTAGTGTACCAGGGGTGATAAATTAGTGTTCTTGGAGTAGGCAGTGTAGAAGCAGCGCTTCTGAGTTATTAGCTGGGTCTGGCCATCTCTAGTCTGTTACTAGCAGATTCTGTGTGGCAGAACATTAATAATAGGATAAGATTCCGCTGCACTTTGTAGTGCCACCATTTTAAATGATTCCATGATGCTCAGCAAAGCATTGGACTGGTAGATCATGGCAACTGATGTTCATACCACCTGAGGTGCTAAAGGTTAGATTTTGGTGCCCTAATTCACTGATAACATTGGTTAATCATTGTCCCCATGATATTCAACAAATTATTTGATCAGTACAGATCAGTTTCAGTGCTACTGCTAATGTTTCAGGGACGAGACTCAGACAAAATACTAGTTCAATACACATTGAGACTGGTATAAAAGGGATCCATGCACTGCTTGGTGGGCGCCTTCACCCTGCTCAGTATCTTTACAACCTAGTTCAAGCCCTAGATGAGGTCACATGACCCCTATAAGAGGATACACTGATTACAAACATATTTCTTTTAGAAACAATACTTTCTTGATGCTTCCACCAATATGGCCACTGCTACATAGCGCAATGTGTAGAAAAATCTTTTAAAATTACACATGGCCAGAACACGATGGGTGGGGGGGGGGGGGGGGGGGCGGGTTTGGGGGCAGTAGATGCAAAACACCTGGATCTATCCCCTTAAAGGGGTTAATGACACACTATCCAGTATCACAGTTTGCCATATGGGCCGGGGGCAGGAATGGTTTGTACACCAGGGCCCTTAATCTTGTTCTGCCCCTGAAGTAACACCAGGTTATATGACAGTTGCACTTTAACACAGAAAAGTAAAGTTGAGGCTTCTGTGCAAATCAAGTGTAACAGATTTTCATGGACCCAGGATTAAATACTTATATATGATCCCCCCCCCACTTTTAAAACTGCAGATAGATCCCAACTTTCATAGTACAGAGACCCACAAATACATTTCCTAAATTAGTACCATCAATAGACCATTTTATACAGGCCAATCAGCATGAAAAGGTGTATAAATCAAATTTACAAAAAAAAAAAACATTTTTAAAAAAAATTACCAAATCATAGGTGTAGATAATGGCTCTGTTCCTTTCAGACTCCTGAGCCAGAGGAACAGCCTCATGTAAAATCTCCTCCGCTCTCTCCAGATCACCATTAATAATGCTTACCTGTAAAAGAACACAACACTGAAGGGCCTTTCATACATAGAATACAATAACTGTAGCAGGTTGACTGCATTTCTAATTCAGATAAGTTGGCTGGCACATTTTTGTTACAATAGCAACTGATGGCTAAACATGTTATGTTTAACTGAAAGATTTCTGTTCCTTCATCAAAACATTTTGATCTGAAATGCAAAAACATGATGCAAAGTATTCAAAGGTAAAGGAAAAGAGTATTTTATTAACAGTCCTCTCTTAGACTCTTCTGCAAACTCTCTCTCTGCTCTCTGGAAACTTCTTTGCCCTAACCTTAAAGGACAACTGTAGCAAAAAGTTGTGTTTAATTAAAATGATTGTATCAAGAGTAGGCATTTTTTATAGAAATGCTTTAATTAAAGAATACAAATAAAGTACCTTATTGAGCTGTCTTTACCCCATTCAACCTGTAGGCAGACATTTTGGTTAGAATCTTTGGTCTGACCCAAGATTTTAAACAAGATGTCTGCCCCCTGGGAGAACGATATGGAGTAAACAAAGCGCAATAAGGAACTCTTTAATACTCTTTGTATTTTTAATTAAAGAGATTTTCTGTATAAATTGTTGCCACTATTTAAATAAATGTTAATGTAATGCAATGTTTTTTTAATTAATTAAATTAAAGTACATTTTTGGATACAGTAGTCCTTTAACCCCTTAATTCTGTCATGCACAATCCTAACACCCCCTCACATTTCTAAATGTGCCTTGGCTTATTAAATAAACTGATTTTTTAGATCTTACTGGAAATATTCTGCGTTTTTGAGCAAACATTCAAGCTGTATTTTTTAAGTGCAAAACTCTAAAATGGAGGTGAATCTATTTGTCCTAGTAAAATACCATACAATGGAAGTTAACTGAAACTCATCTCTCCGTCTTGGGAAAAAAGATTTTCCCCGCTTGTCCAGATCCTTTTACAATTAATACAGGAAGAAAGGACACTATAATTACAGTAGCTGCAAATGCTATTCAGTATTCTCAATAGATTTTAGAAACATTATATACACGTTATGTTGTAGTCACCTTCTACCATACCTTGGCTTCCTTTATAAGAGATATAACTTTTTTCTCCGTTTCAGGAATATCTTCCTCCTTTTTCTCCTTGTAGAGACCCAATTTATAGAACAAGGAAAATGCTACAAAACAAAAACAGATTTAAAAGATGTACATTTGCATTCATGTTGTAATTTAGTATGTCTATAAATCAATGTTATTTTTTCCTTTAGTTTAATAAACCATAAACTGAACCCACGATTGCTTGCTGGTTTATGTGAGCCACATCTAAAAGGACAACGGATAGCAAAAAATAACTTATGTTTCATTTTAAAATGTCATCAAGCATAGATCATTTTGAATAGAATATAAAATAACTTATTGAACTTCTCTCCATTTGCATAGAAGAAAAAGGGGGCAGATATGTTGTTTGGAATCATGGGTCAGTTGAAGGACCACATATGTCTGCACAATGGTGGTGCTATACATCATAGAGGGCTCAATAATATACTTTATTCGTATCCTTTCTACACTTGATACAATCCTTCAATTAAACAGAACTGAATTTTTCCATGGCATGGACTGGCAGAGTGACACAGTAGCAAACTCACCTGCTGCACCAGCAATAAAGGACCCATTGCCATTCCTTCTGCCTTTATATCTCCCACATCCGTCCCACTGGTTTATAGAGGTAGACCATGACCTTCTGACACAGGCTGCAGTCTGTTTGGAGCAAGCAACCTTGCAGGATACGGTGAGCGTGCTCTGCTCTGTCCATGAGCTTTTCCCTATGCTTGATAGGACGCCGCGATACACACCACGGGCAACATACTGAAACATTCTGTTCCTGAGTGAACTTTCTTTATCACGTGACTCTTTCTCGTAATGTGACCAGCTGACCACATGACGTACCTAGACCAATGGAATCTCCGAGTCGAAAACGCGGCAATTAATGATGACGTAAACTAGAAACCGGACCATACTGGCTCGCTGTCTAGTTTGAGGATCGCAGTGCTATTTACTGTACTTACTATTTCATAGTCCTGCTGTGTTATATTGCCATAAATGGCTGGCAAAGCATCATGGTCTAATCCATTAAGCCTAATATTCGGGGTCCTTTTTTTAAGCAATGAAACAAACATTGCAGATGTGTGTGAAGAAAAATTAGTAAGTTTTATTTATCTGTGAGCTTTAAAAATGCTTAAAATATAATCCAGTCACTAATATGAACAAATCTGCACATCAGTCTATAAATAGGTAATAATTTAGTTGAATAAACGTTTTTTTTTTTTTTGCACTTCTATGACAAAGGAAAGTAGTCTAAATAAGTGTAGTGCCAATTAATTTCTCTTGAAATGATACATAATCGTTATTCTAGTATGATCTGCAAGGTTTTATAATTATTTGGTTAATGTTCTCATTCCTATATTTCTTTCTTTCTTTTTTTTAAATTTTTGTATGGTTTGATTTTTGTAAAATATATTTTATTTCATTACCATTTGTTTGAAAGGTAGGCATAAAAGGGCAAGAATTCAGCATTATTTGTTTTTATTTTGCAGAATACATAAAAAGCAAAAGGCCAAAGTTACTACAAGCCAATATGATGATTATTGCTTGCTTATTGCAGTGTTAAAAAATAAGTATGCAGACTCCCACAATAATTAGCACATTCAGTCTCCATTCTCCAATCTACCTTTACAAAAAGAGGCAGAGCGATAATTTAGGTAGAGAGCCCTGCTTGAAAGTTTACAATCTAGAGATGAGGGGAACAGTAGACACATAAGATTGGTGCTATATAAATAAATGTTAATGTAATGCAACAACAAACTAAACTAAAAAACAACAACAACAATAGTACTCTAGATGGCGCTCTGATGATAAAGATTGAACAAAAAATGTTCTTTAAGTGACATAGTATTAAGGGACAACTAATTTGTCTTTCATTTGTTCTTCTAATATAGAAAAAAACATTGTCCATTGTATGAGGATAAATGGGCATGTATTTTTTTTATACTTCCAAGCAGTCTAGTCAGTTCGTGCTAGTGCAGAGAGAGACCCTCATTTTTACATGGGATCAGCAGAGGGGACATTAATGCTACACTAGCAGAGAGAGACCCCCTCACAGTGGTGTGATTCAGCCGGTACGCACCAGTGTGTGTGGGGGTGTGTGACTGTGCGTAAGTGTGACTGTTTAAGTGTGAGTCTGTGTGTGTAAATGTGAGCCTGTGTGTGTGTAAGTGTGAATCTCTCTGTATGTGTCTGTGTAGGATTGCCACCTTTTCCTAATAAAAATATTGGCCATAGCAGTGGGCGGATCAACAAAATGGTGGAGTTACTGAGGGGCGGATCCACTCAATGTCCCTATCGGATTAAGCTTCTGGCTCCTTGGTACAGGTATCAGGCTTAATAATTATTATGCATATATTTCTCACTGACACTATATATATATTTGTATATCAGAGACAGTCAAATAGGTCTACTGACAGACAGTACTACATTTACAGGATCATTTACATTTAAGGATACTATGTTTTAGCTAGTTAATTATATATGTAATTTTGCCACTGATGTTATAGTGCTTTATGCAGATATTGTGAAAGAAATACAGGGTGCGCAAGTGATATATCTTATCTTGCGGCTGACTATAAGTAAACAAGATTAACCCCTTTAGGACAGAAACTTTGAAACATTTTGACAATGGCTATTTTAAAATTTCTGTGCTGCTTGTGTTTAGCTGTAATTTTCTTCTTTGTCATTTGCTGTACCCACACATATTAAAAAAAACAATAAAAAAACATATTGATGATGGACAAGAAGGGCTTTCTTTGGATGCCATTTTGATCAAATCCTATAATATTATATAAAAAATATGGTAAAACAAACAAACACATATTTCCTGACTTTTATTTGAAACATCTTCTCCTCATCGAAAAAAGCGAACAAAAAAACCTGCTAAATAGATTCTACTATTTCTCCTGATTACAGGGATACCACCCATGCATAGGTTTGTTGGGTTGTTTGGGGGCTAAAAGGCCACATTTGGGAGGTGCAGTTTTTGGTTTTCCAACTTGAAATTTTGACATGCAGACAACATGCGCCCATGTCCCATTTGGGACATATTTGAAGCCAGCCAGTGTATTTTACCCCATCAACCCATATATTTTTTAAAAGTAGGCACCCTAGGCTATTTCAGACGGTGGTATTTTAACACTTTCCATGCACTAATTCTACCACCAGCCTTTGCCAAAGTTTGTGGTAGTGATTTTTTTATGTTTTTTTCCCCATACATTGTAATTCAGACGTGAATTTACAAATTTTGGTATGTGTCACTGCTAAACAACAACCCAATATGTGTTCAACAACATCTCCTGAGTACAGGGATACCACCCATGCATAGATTGGTTGGGTTGTTTGGGGGCTAAAAGACCACATTTTGAAGGTGTGCATTTCCAACTTGGAATTTTGACGTGTAGTCAGCCTGCGCCCATGTTTCATTTGGGACTTTTTTTGAAGCCAGTGTATTTTACCCCACAAAAGTATATATTTTGTAAAAGTAGACACCCTAGGCTATTTTAAATGGTGGTATTTTAACACTTTCCATGCACCAATTACCACCAGTCTTTGTCAAAGTTTTCACAGATTTTGGTATGTGTCACTGCCGAACAATACCCCAGTATATGTTCCGCAACATCTTCCGAGCTCAGGGATACCACCCATGCATAGGTTTGTCAGCTTGTTTCGGGATTGAAAGGCCACATTTGAGAGGTGTGCTTTTTGATTTTGCAACTTTGAATTTTGACATGTAGAGCAAGGAAGGGATTAATAGCTCTTATAAAAGCCTTTGTAGTACTGTACAAAAAAAAATAACCCCTAAAAATGCACAGACAAGAAACAATGTTCTGCTGTGCAGTGATCAGTGGCAGGGAAGGGGTTAATACAAAGGGTATAACTTTTATAAAAGCCCTTGGGTCTCACAATTTTGTAACATTTTATTTCATTTATTACAATTAAAAACTTATTATACAGATCTGTCTCTCTCCCTCACTAAAACTCAAGTGAGGAGAGGGAGGCAGATCTATATGGGTCAGAACAATATTTGCCAATAGTGATCTGACCAGGCGAATGGTGATGCTCATCTGAGCAATCACCAAACCGCCTTTGCCACTGATCGGCTGTTACTGATCGCTATACACGCGCTCAGACAGCTTCAAAAGGAATATACTTAATCCCCTAGTGGGTATAATTTACCCATAGTGAGTGTGACAAAAAAAATGCCAATAGCAACAAAAATTCTTCTGCAGCCAGATCGCTCCATTTGCGCTGCTTGGGCAGTGACCATATGTGCTACTTAGGTAGTGATATACGGCAAGCAAGGGGTTAATAGCCCTTAAAAGAGCCTTTGATATACTGTAATAAATGACAGTAAAAAAATGAACCCCTAAAAAATGCACATATAGCAAAAAATGTGCTGCTGTGTAAGATCACTGCGTACACAGAGATCAAAGGCAGGGAAGGGGTTAAACTCTGGAAACGTTTTTTATAAAAGCCCTTGGGTGTCAATTTTATTAAATATATTATAATTACAAACTTCATCAGCTGTTACTGATCGCTATACATGCACTCAGGCAGCGAAAAATTTTTTTGTACATTAAACATAATCCCCTAACGGGTATTATTAACCCATAGCGGGTGTCATAAAAAAGTTTAAAAAATGCTTTTGCAGCAAGATTGCTTAGGCAGTGATCTACAGCAAGCAAGGGGTTAATAGCTCCTAAAAGACCCTTTGTTATACTTTAATGTATTACAGTAAATAAAAAATATCCCATAAAAAATGCACAGACAGCAAAAAATTTGCTGCTGTGTATGATCACTGTGTACACAGCGATCAATGGCAGGAAAGGGGTTAAACACGTGAAATGGCTTTTATAAAAGCCCTTGATTTCTAAAATGTTATTAAATATTTTATTTTTTAACAAAAAAAAACATATTACATTATCTGGTCTGTCTCCCTCACTAAAACTATAGTGAGGAGAGTTGAGGCAGATCAATACTTGTCAAAGGCATATTCATCAGAGCACTTTCATACATGCCTGCACACAGATCACACTGATCTGTTGTGCAGGCATCGATTGGCGCCCCCTAGAAATAAATTCACTTCCGATGCTCCTGCCAGTAGAAGGGAATCGCTGCCTGTTCCCTTCTGCTGAGCCAATGGGGTCATTCAGGATCGCTAGCGAGGCACTTTAGCAACACCTGAGATGCTTAGGAAGCGAACAATCGTTTGCTTCCTAAGCACATGTGTGCAGCCAGCGCCGCCATTTTTAAATGGCAGCTACGATCACTCCGGGGAGTGATCGTAGCGCGCCCCTGCACTTTTTTTTTGTGTTGTACTATGCCTCTACATAGAGGCATTGTAGCAACACTGAAAGAGTGAAGAAAGCGACTCTTGATCGCTTTCTTTGCTCTTTTTAGTGCCTGACGTGACAGGCTCGTCACCTGTCACCAAGTCCTCGATTTTCAGTGACGTGCCTGGCAGGTCATCTGTCGCTAAGGGGTTAAAGTGAACAAATATTGTGTAGTATATTTTTCACAAAATAGTGCATATATTTCCCCAAAAGAAACAGACTTATACTTATCTGAGCCTTCAATGAGTAGGCTCACATTATTCTCAGTGAAGGCAAGGCTTCTTGATCTTGTGCCGATGATAATAAATCCAGGTATGGAGAACAGGGAAATAAAGAGAATCGACACATTAACCCCTTAGTGACAAGACATTTTCACCTTGACTTTCCCTTGGTGACAATGGCTGTTTTGACATTTCTAGGGTGTTTGTGTTTAGCTGTAATTTTTTTCTTTCTCACATACAGTACCCACACAAATTATATGTTGTTTTTATCGTCATAAGAAGGGCTTTCATAAGATACCATTATGTTCATCATATCTTATAATTTACTACAAAAAAAATCATAAAATATGATGAAAAATTTTAAAAAACCCACTTTTTCTAACTTTGACCTAAAATATAATTTACACAAATAAAATCATTAAAAAAGACCCCGTCTAAATAGTTTCTAAATGTTCTCCCGAGTTCAAAAATATGCATGTTTCCATATTTTTCGGTATTTTTTTGCGAGTTATGGGGCAAAAACCAAAAATAGTGTTTTTTGTTTTTTTCCTATATTGATCTTTTGACCCCAACCCGAACCCAAAATTTAACCCTAACACTAAATTTAACCCCAACTCTAATCCTTATTATATCCATTAATATTTTTTAACCTTAATTTAATTTTAACCCTATCCCTTATGCTAAAAAATATTTAATTTTAACCCTATAGGCTAATATAGCTAAATAACCAGTTTTTAATTAATTAAATATGTATTTTAAATATTTTCCATTGCAATGCTACTAAACTACTACTAGGGGGAGTCAAGTAGCATATTCAGAGCGACGGAAGTGAAGTTACTTTCACTTCCGAAGCTCAGACCGGCAGAGGGCATAGCCATATTGACAGAGCAGCATGCTCCGTCATTATGGCTCGCCACGATCACTCCGTGGGGCGATCGTGGGGGTCCCAAAATAGAAATTTTGGTGCTGGCTATTGCCTCGATGTCGAGGCAATAGACCAGCACTGTTAAAGCGGTTTTCATTCACTGCAGGACGTGCCAGGCACGTCCGTTGTCGATAAGGGAGTTTCTCCCAGGACGTGCCTGGCACGTCCTTTGTCGTCAAGGGGTTAAAGGAAGAGAGTATATTGAAAAGAGGAAAAACTACCACAACTAGAGGACATAGTCTAAAATTAGAGGGGCAACGATTTAAAAGTAATATCAGGAAGTATTACTTTACTGAGAGGGTAGTGGATGTATGGAATAGCCTTCCAGCAGAAGTGGTAGAGATAAACACAGTCAAGGAGTTTAAGCATGCGTGGGATAGGCACAAGGCTATCCTAGCTATAAGACCGGGAACGGGGGACTAATAAAAGTATTCAGAAAATTGGGCAGACTAGATGGACCGAATGGTTCTTATCTGGCGACACATTCTATGTTTTTTTATGTATAAAAACGATAATTCATGTAAAACAGGTGGAGGAGAAACACTTTTAAGTAAAAGCATATCTTTAAATTAATACTGTATTATTTAACGATCAGTTACCACTGTACAGAGCCGAATTTTAGATGAACTATATCATGGGGAGTCCCCAGTTTACTGGACAAATGCATATCAATGTAAATCTAGTGTACTTGACCATTGGTTTACTAGTATTTTAGATGCATATTGATCTTGTGGACATATCAATAAATTGAGTCTACAACACTTCACCAAAAGAAACATTTTAGATCTTAAAGTGACATACACATAAAGTGCCTTTTACATACAGAAAAACAGAATAAGTATATATACACAACTCTTTTAAACAGTGGAATAGCCTTTTCTCTATATAGGGCAAGATGTGCACACCCTTAAAAATACAGGCAGGACCCCTCTGCATACTCGCCTCCGTATCACACACATCATATTTGTATTTAACCTGTATGGGTGTAGGATATTCAGAGAAAACATCCAGCGCATCTCTGTCTGGCCTATTTCCTATCCAGTGTCGTTTGATGTGTTTTATGCCCATAAAGGACAATTCATGTGGGTTCTTTGAACGATGGTTCACAAAATGCAATGGGACGCTATCTTTCATACAGTGGCGGCTCTAGACTTTGTGAGGCCTTAGGCGAAAGTCGAACATGAGGCCCTCACGGACACACATTATTAAATAAAATATATGCAAGTGATAATAAAAATGAACTGTAGAAATAGCATATTTCAAGATCAGACTCAAATCCCAGCTTCTAGAAATGAACAGCTCCTAGAATTTTATTTGTCTCATAATTATTCTACAAACATCTATAAACATTTGGTATAGATAAAATTGTGTGCGGCTGACTAACTCACATTGTTATTGCTGTGTCCTAAATGTGAACACTAACACATATCACACAGTCATTCATAGACACACTCAGTGAGCACACACTGACTCACAGACACACTCAGCACACAATCACACTCAGCCAGCACACACTCACAGATACACTCAGCCAGCACACACTGACTCACAGACACACTCAGAAAGCACACAATCACACACTAAGAGAAACACTCAGCCAGAAGGAAAGGTGATCAATGTTGAAAGTGGTCTCACAGACCACGTTGTGCTAGAAGATTGGCACTTTGTTCTTCCTCACAGCACCGGATGCACTGTGATTTAGCCATTCAAAATGCCAGAATTTTGCCACTCAATATGCCAGGATTTAGCCATTTAATATGCCAGGATTAAGCCATTCAATATGCCAGGATTTTGCCCCTCAATATGCCAGGATTGTTCCACTCAATCTGCCAGGATTTTGCCCCTCAATATGCCAGGATTTTTCCACTCTATGCCAGGATTGTGCCCCACAATTTGCCAGGATTTTGCCACTCTATGCCAGGATCTTGCCCCTCAATTTGCCAGGATTTTGCCACTCTGTGCCAGGATTTTGCCCCTCATTATGCCACAATTTTGCCCCTCATTATGCCACAATTTTGCCCCTCACAATGCCAGAATTTTGCCTCTCAATATGCCAGGATTTTGCCACTGTATGCCAGGATATTGCCCCTCATAATGCCACTATTTTGCCCCTCACAATGCCAGGATTTAGCCTCTCACTATGCCAGGATTTTGCCACTGTATGCCAGGATATTGCCCCTCATAATGCCACTATTTTGCCCCTCACAATGCCAGGATTTAGCCTCTCACTATGCCAGGATTTTGCCACTCTGTGCCAGGATTTTGCCCCTCATTATGCCAGATTTGCCTCTCAATATGCCAGGATTTTGCCACTGTATGCCAGGATATTGCCTCTCACTATGCCAGGATTTTGCCCCTCACCTCATTATGCCAGGATTTTGCCCCACACTGTGCCAATATTTAGCCCCTCATTATGCCAGTCTTTGCTCGTTTGTTCCCCCCTCCTCCCCCCTTCCCTAGTACTTACCTCCATGCTGCTCTCCGTTGTTTCCTCCGTGCATCTTCTCTCCTGCACGGAGGAAGGAAGTTCCGGTCGCGTTTTTTTTTTTTTTTAAACTTTATTGAAGCTGCGCGGGTTCAATAAAGTTTAAAAAAAAAAAAAAACGCGATCGGAACTTCCTTCCTCCGTGCAGGAGAGAAGATGCACGGAGGAAACGTCCCAGGTTAGTGTAACAGGGAGCTTAAAGGCAGCGTTAAGCTCCCTGTTACATCAAAGGCAATAAGGTGAGTTAGGCAGCCGCGAGGCCCCCGTGAGTGCGAGGCCTTAGGCGGCTGCCTAACTCGCCTAATTAGAGAGCCGCCTCTGCTTTCATACAACCTCTTTTCATTCCCCTTATGTGTTCTTCTATTATTAGATGTACTGGTCGTATTGTTTTTCCTACGTATTTTAAAACACATGTACATTCTAATAAATAGATTACATTTTGGTTGCGACACATAATTAACTCCTTGATTTTATATTTGTCCTTCTTGATCCCAGACAAAAAAATCTTTATCTGTCTTTTTTTGAATGTTGTTTCCCTGCAAAATAAGCAGATCCCACAGCTGTAAAAACCCATGGAATCATTCAAAAAAAGGCATTGTCGTTATTATCTTTGTTTTTGCCCGTCTGTCTACCAGCGTAGACTTGGGACACCTCTAAATAAAACTTTATTGTAATAAAAACTATCAGGACAGGGATTTTCCAATAAAACGTGCCAGTGTATTTTTTATAATCTCTTTCATTTTAAAACTTTGTCCATGGTAGTCTATGAACAGTGTCTTGTGTTTTGTCACATTTTTTTTCTTTGCATTCATATTGGAGGAGATGGTTCCTTTCTTAATGATGTACTTTCTCTATGGGTACTTGACTTTGGACTTTTTCCTCATCTCTGTACAATATTTGTATACTTTGCTCTTTGGTTTATGCAACTTGAAATTGATCACCTTTAAAACTTCTATCTCTGTTTCACTCTTAATTACCTCCTCACTATCTTTGGTCACCCCCCAGTTGATTTCAGTCTCCTCCCACATTCTTCCATGTGTTTTATGCCTTTTATTTTTTCCGTCTTTCACTCAGATGTGTCCTGGACCCACATATATTCGCATCATCCCTCTGCAACTAGATCTGACTGGTTAATTTTTAGTCTGGATATGTTTGTCTAATTTTGTTTGTAACTCCCTTCTTATGCTTTGTACCAAGCGCTGCGTAAATTGTTGCCGCTATATAAATAAATGGTAATGTAATGTAATGTTGTTCATTATATTGCTTGTCGACAAAATCTTGCTTAATCTTCATTGCCTGTTCAAAGGATATATTATCCTCAGTGCAGTTGCGCTTCATCCTGAGGATTTGGCCCTTAGGGGCCTTTTTTAGCCATGGCAAATAAGGGCAGCTTGAAAACTCAATATCATCTACCGTATTTGCTCGACTATAAGACAAGGATTTTTTCAGAGCAAATGCTCTGAAAAACCCCCCTCGTCTTATATTCGAGGTCGTCTTATAATTTGACCTCAAATAGCGCGATGCACGCTAACATCCCCCGCTGCTTCCCGACACGTCCGTCGGGACTTTTATCATGAAGCCGGGTCCTTCCGGCTTCATCATAAAAGTCCCGGCGGAAGTGCCGGGCAGCAGTGGGGGATGTCTGCGCATATCGTGCAGACATCCTCCGTCTGCCCCGCTAGCTACCAGGGACTTTCGGCCAGCTGGGGGATGTCTGCACGATACGTGCAGACATCCTCCATGCTGCCCGACAATTCCATCTATTATGACGGACCGGCTGTCCATCATAATAGACAGAAGTGTCAGGCAGCATGGAGGATGTCTGTACGTATCGTGCAGACATCACCCGGCTGCCCCCACTAGCCACCAGGGAAAGACAAGGTGAAGGGGAGGGAGGGGGGGACACAGAGAGAAACAAAGGGAGGGAGGGGGGGGGGACAGAGAGTAACAAGGGGGGGGGGGACAGAGAGTAACAAGGAGAGGGAGGGGGGCAGAGAGAAACAAGGATAGTGAGGGGGGAAGAGACAGAGACAGGGAGGGGGGAAGAGACAGAGTCAAGGGGAGGGAGGGGGGAGAGAGGGAGAGAAAGGGAGGGGAGAGACAGACAACACTAAGGGGGGGAGAGAGACAAAGCTGGGGGCAGGGGAAAGAGAGAGGCAGCATTGGCCCATAAAAGGAAATAAAAACAAGAAATGCATTTTTTTTATATCATAATTGTTTTTTAAAAAGAAATTTACATGTGAATATATACAAGTTGAACTTTTTTCCTATAGGGAAGTCTTATATTCAGTCTTTTAGTTTTTTTCCTAAAGGAATATCCAAAGTTTGGGGGATCGTCTTATAATCAGGGTCGTCTTATAATCGAGTAAATACGGTATTTGTTTAAAATGTGTTTTTGTGTTGATCTTATTTTCCTCTACATCTAAATACATGCCTATCACTGTTACACAGATGACTTGTACTTTGTGTGAAATGGTCCAGAAGAAGAATTGGTATTGTTTCTTGCATATTTAAACTCCAACACATGAGGAATAACCCGAACATCAAATTATAGCAAAATAGGGGTAACTTTTCAGAATGTATATGTAAATGCCTTGTTAGAGGGAATCCCCACTGATATTTAATCTGCTATTCCTGTAAAATCTGGTTAATGGGACAGAATTTCAGGTCCGTCTATGTTCATCTGGCCCATCGACCTATATTTTCAGAGAATTTTCTCAGTAAAAAATTTTTTTTTTTAACTTTTAAGACAATTTTATTAACGTATCAAAAATAGAACACATTACATTCATCTTGAAGACAAAGACACATATGAATATATACAGGTTGCACATAAAACATGTATACAACAGATCACATCTCTTCCAGTAAGATTTGTCAAACCAGCCAGTTTATGCAGACAGTGCGTACAATCCAATTTTATATCATGTCCATCAGTCTTCCTACTGAGTATGTGTTTTTAAATTCCTGTTTTATTAATATTATTATCAGTGCTCACTAACTCCGGTATCTCTTGAATCCGTGCATCTCCTTTCCCTGTTTTGGAGATTTGCTGTCTGTTGCTTAATCTCCATGATAGTTTTATCTTTATTATTTAATCTATTTTGCACTGTGTTAAATATGGGTGCTATTTTCACATTATCTTTCTCTAATGTTGCCACTCTATTTGCTATCTCCTTTAGGAGTGAGTTCCTCTGATACAGGTCACAAGATAGATCAGAAGATAGTTGACTCTGTATGTTTCCAGTGTCAGTATAAGCATTATCTCCTGGGCTCAATCTAAACAGCACCAGTTGCCAAGTTTTTCTGAGCTGCAAGAGGGTCATGGACTGGGCCAAAAAAAGTATTTTCTCAGAGCCAGACTGTGTATGGATTTTTGGAGTTGCACCTTTGGAATTACACCACCATGATGAGAGTGTTTTCCCATCTTTAGGCTAATTGCAACCCTACAAATCCTCTATAGTTCGGCTGAGGTGAGTGTAATCTTTTAAAGAGACCCCAGCTCTTGTGTAGAACCCACTTCAGCTACATTTTCACTTTATACTTAGAGTTAGAGACAGAGGCGTCACTAGAGTTGGTGTCACCCGGTGCCGTAACTCATGGTGTCACCCTCCTGGATTTCCTCCAATACATTGCCAAACAGATTCCTTAGTAAGGCCAGTCAGACGGCCCATTAAATATGGCACATAAAGGGCCCCCACAAATTATGTCACACACAGGAGCCCATTAACTATGCCACACACAGGAGCCCCATAACTATGCCACACATAAGAGCCCCATAACTATGACACACATAAGAGCCCCATAACTATGACACACATAAGAGCCCCATAAATTATGCCACACCAGAGCCCCATAAATTATGCCTCACCTTGGACCCCAATTAATTATGCCATACAAACAAGTGCCCCTTAATTATGCCACACACAAGCACCCCTTAACTATGCCACACACAGGAGTCCCATAACTATGCCACACACAGGAGCCCCATAACTATGCCACACATAAGAGCCCCATAACTATGACACACATAAGAGCCCCATAACTATGACACACATAAGAGCCCCATAAATTATGCCACACCAGATCCCCATAAATTATGCCTCACCTTAGACCCCAATTAATTATGCCATACAAACAAGCGCCCCTTAATTATGCCACACACATGCACCCCTTAATTATGCCACACACAAGCACCCCATAATTATGCCACACATGGGGCCCAATAAATATGCCACACATGGGGCAGCCATTAATTATGCCACACACAGGACCCCCACGAGGTAACAATTCTAAAACAATACATATCTATACACACAGACATCTCTCTATCTCTCTATAACTAGTTGCATTTATACTTATTTGAATTTTCTTAAATTAAACTTTTCTTATTTAATAAAAATATTATTGAAAAAATGCATTCCTTGTTTTTATTCCCTTCCTCTGCACCCACATTGCACCTAAAGGACTTAACAAAACACCATACAGCACCCACAAAAATTTCCATGCACCTATATTGCACCCACAGCACTTGGCTTGCACTCATATTGCACCTACATGATTTGGCATGCCACAGTGTTATGTTGCCTCACATAACTAGCCAGTGTCACTTTCCTCATAGTACATGTTATTTTGCCCCACAGTCCATGCCACAGCATCACTTTGCCAATTAAAAAAAAAACAGTTTTCCCATTAATATGCCAGTGTTTGTCCATAAATATGGCACAGCCAATTTGCCCAATAATATTCCAGTATTATTTTGCCACTCAATATGCAACCATTTAACCCCCCAATATATCATTATTTTGCCATTAAATATGCCAGGATTTTGTCACTCAATATTCCAGCATTTAACCCCTCAATATGCCAGAATTGTGCCACTCGATATGACAGTATTTAGCCATTTAATATGCCAGGATTTTGCCATTCAATATGCCAGTATTAGTTTGCCATTCAATATTCCAGCATTTAACCCCTCAATATGCCAGCATTTAACCCTTCAATATGCCAGTATTTTGACATTAAATATGCCTTTCTTTATATGCCAGTATTATTTTGCCACTTAATATGCCAGTATTTTGCCACTTAATATGCCAGTATTTTGTCACTCAATATGCCAGTATTTAGCCACTTGATATTTCAGCATTTAAACCCCTCATTATGCCAGAATTGTGCCACTCAATATGCCAGGATTTAACCCCTTAATATGCTAGTATTATTTTGTCACTCAATATGCCAGAATTGTGCCACTCAATATGGCAGGATTTAACCCCTCAATATGCCAGCTTTTAACCCCTCAATATGCTAGTATTATTTTGTCACTCAATATGCCAGGATTTAACCCCTCAATATGCCAGGATTTAACCCCTCAATATGCCAGGATTTAACCCCTCAATATTCCAGCATTTAAACCCTCAATATTCCAGAATTGTGCCACTCAATATGCCAGAATTTAGCCATTTAATATGCCAGGGTTTAACCCCTCAATATGCCAGGATTTAACCCCTCAATATGCCAGGAATCAACCCCTCAATATGCTAGTAATTTTTTGTCACTTAATATGCCAGAATTTTTCCATTCAATATGCCAAGATTTAACCCCTCTATAAGGCAGCATTTAACCCCTCTATATGCCAGCATTTAACCCCTCAATATGCCAGGATTTTGCCATTCAATATGCCAGGATTTTACTTTTTTATTCCACCCTCCTCCCCCAGTCCCCAGTACTTACCTTATTTATCTGCACGGAGGAGGGAAACACAGACACCAGATTGATTTTTTTTTTCTGTCTGCCAGTAAAAAAAAAAAGGTTAAGCAGCGTGATGCCCGGTGGGTGGATGCCGGCAGCATGGGTGTCACCCCCGCTGCGGGTGTTCCCGGTGCGGTCTGCACCCCCCGTGGGACTCCACTGGTTAGAGAGCAATTATACTATACATGAAGGATGTATAGTTATCCGATACATGTTAGGAAGTGGTTATAGTGTTGCAGGAAGGGTTGCCACCCTTTGTACAAAAAAATAACGTCATGCTACTAACTCTATAGAGTTAACATTGGCCTCAAGCCAATATTCAATCAAAGAAGAACACCTGGTTCAGTATAGATCTATACTGAACCAGGTGTTCCTTCTTTGATTGATTTGCTTGTTAAGTATTGCACTATATAAAGCTGTTTATACCACTTCACGCCAAGGCTTGAAGAAAATCTGTTACAGGATTGAAACGTCGCCAAGTGTGTGAATAAAGTTTTCCACTTCACACCGAGTGCTGGTGTCTGCATTGATTATTTCCGTGTGAAAAAGTCATATGGGCAGCAGCGGGGGCACTTTTTTTTTCTTGAAAATCCAGGAGGGGGGGGGGGGACGACGACTTGTAAATCTACAAGCCTTGATATTGTTGCAACTTTCCTCATCTGCATCTGGTCTGATATCTGTGTCTCTGACTTTAAAAGCCACTTCCTGCTAAAGAACCAGATGTGTTTTCCCCTCATCCTTCCTTTCAACACTAGTAAAGAGAACAGACAATGTGAGAGGAATCTGTCCACAACAACATGAACTGACTTCACTGCTGCTTCCATGTAACTTGACCACTTTCTTACCACTTTGCCAGCCTGTTTTTCATGGTTTAGCCTCAGCTCTGGTAAACTTCATTCAACAAGCCTTGACATTGTTTTTAACTCTCCTCAGTTGGGTCTGGTTAGGTATCTGGCTCTCACCTATAAAAAACACTTTCTGTTAAGCAAGCATTGCCATATTGTTGTGGATCCAGTTTGGCCTATAATCACCAATTACAACTTACCTTTGTACCAATTCTGGACCTTCTGACTTTGCTGCCTTCTCCTACCTACTGACCTCGGCTTACCTGACTACACTTCCTACTTCATTGTTCCAGCCATTCACCTTTGCTGCTGTTATAAGACACTCAACTCTCAGGGGCTCAAACACCCAAGAAACAAGTGACCTGTGGCAGAATGGGTCTAAAAATATTGGTTGGCAGGAGACAGAAGAGGCCCACCAACAACTATAAAGCTATTATTGAATTTTTGTAATAAATAAATAACATTTTTTAAAAATACAGGAAAAATGTTTGTGATTTTTAAAAATATACATTTTTTAATAATATAAGCCTGGCTTCCGTCATTGAATTCCCAGAGTATGTGCCGGGCTGCACCGGTGGATGTCTGCGCATATTGTATACCGGCTGCATGCGAGCAGAATCCAGGTCTCCTGCAGCTCTGCAGGGGACCTGGATCTCAGTCTTATAGTCAGACCTCTATTTGAGGTATGATTATAAAACGGAGCTCGAATGGGGCATTTTTCAGAGCATTGGCACCTACATTTCATCTAAAGGACTTAACACAGCACCATACAGTAACCACAGCATTTGGCTTGTACTCACATTGCACCCACATTTGGTCATCAGAACATACCACAGTGTCACTTTGTCTTACTGAACTGCCCCTGCAGAACATGCCACGGTGTCACTTTCCGTCAGAGCACATGTTATTTTGCCCCACAGAACATGCCACAGTATCACATTGCCCACAGCCAATTTGTATTAATATGCCACTATTAGATTGCCCATTAATATGCCACAGCCAATTTTTCTATTATGCCACAGCCAGATTGCCAATTAATATGCCACAACCATTTTCCCCATTAATATGCCACTATTAGCCTGCCCAATAATATGCCCCTTTTTAGCCTGCCCATTAATATGCCACAGATAATTTGCCCATTAATATGCCAGACAATTTGCCCATTAATATGACACACACAATATACCCATTAACATTCCACAGACAATTTGCCCATTAAAACACCACCACCCTCCTCCTCCCCCTTCCCCAGTACTCACCTGGTCGTCTCCTCTGTGTTTTATTTTGCCATTAATATGCCAGTATTATTTTGCCTTCATTTGCCAGTGTTATTTTGCCATTCATTTGCCAATATTATTTTGCCCTTTATTTGCCAGTGTTATTTTGCCCTTCATTATCCAGTGTTATTTTGCCCATCATTTGCCAGTATTATTTTGCCATTCATTTGTCAGTGTTATTTTGCCCTTCATTTGCCAGTGTTATTTTGCCCATCATTTGCCAGTATTATTTTGCCCTTCATTTGCCAGTGTTATTTTGCCCATCATTTGGCAGTGTTTTTTTTTTGCCCTTCATTTGCCAGTGTTATTTTGGCCATCATTTGCCAGTATTATTTTGCCCTTCATTTGCCAGTCATATTTTGCCCATCTTTTGCCAGCTTTATTTTGCCCATCATTTGCCAGTGTTATTTTGCACATTATTATGTCACCCTCCTCCCCTTTCCCCCAAACCCGGCGAAAGAAGAAGAAGAAAAAAAAGCTGCTGATGTGAGCATAGCTCACACAGCCATGCGTATGGTCACGTGACATCGCGTGGCCCGCCGCGATCGTGAGACAGACCATTTTCCCAGGACTGTCCCGTAATCGTGATATACAGTGGATATAAAAAGTCTACACACCACTGTTAAAATGTCAGGTTTCTGTGCTGTAAAAAAATGAGACAAAGATAAATCATTTCAGAACTTGTTCCACCTTTAATGTGACCTATAAACTGTACAACTCAATTGAAAAACAAACTGAAATCTTTTAGATAGAGGGAAGAAAAAAAATAATGTGGTTGCATAAGTGTGCACACCCTTAAACTAATAACAAGAAACCTGACATTTTAACAGGGGTGTGTAGACTTTTTATATCCACTGTACGTGGGATGTTTCCCATGTTGCCGGGACTATCCCAGCAAATCCGGGACAGTTGGCAACTATGCCATAGCACCCACGTTGCACACCCAGCACTAAGGAGACTAATGAAGACTAATGGGTCTTTTGATGCATGTAAGTTTACAGAGGAAGAGGTTTTACTTTAGCTGTCTAAAAAAAAGACAAATAAGTTGATGGGCCCTGATGGGATACATCCAAAGTTATTAAAAGAACTTAGTGGTGTTCTTTTTTGTGCCCATTCACAAGAAAGGTAGTAGGGAGGACGCAGGTAACTATAGACCAGTAAGTCTTACTTTAGTAGTGGGGAAAATAATGGAAACCTTGTTAAAGAATAGGATTGTTGAGGATTCTAAAATCACATGGGTTTCAAGATCAGAGACAACATGGGTTTACTTCAGGGAGATCATGCCAAACTAATCTTGTTGATTTTTTTGACTGGGTGACTAAAATAATAGATCAGGGTGGTGCAGTAGACATTGCTTACTTAGATTTCAGTAAGGCATTTGACAGGCTTTAAGTTTGGATTTCAAAATTGTTGAATGGATTAGACAGTGGCTGAGTGACAGGCAAAAGAGGGTTGTATTCAATGGAGTATATTCGATGCAAGGTCTTGTTACTAGTGGGGTACCTCAGGGATCTGTTCTTGGACCCATTCTCTTTAATATTTTTATTAGTGATATTGCAGAAGGTCTTGTTGGCAAAGTATGTCTTTTTGATGATGACACAAAGATTTGCAGCAGGGTTGATGTTCATGGAGGGATAAGCCAAATGGCAAATGATTTAGCTAAACTAGAAAAATGGTCAGAGCTGTGGCAACTGACATTTAATGCGGACAAGTGCAAGATTATGCACCTTGGGCGTAAAAACCCAAAAGCAGAAAATAGAATATTTGGAACAGTATTAACCTTAACATCGGAGGAAGGGGATTTAGGAGTAATAATTTCTGAGGACTTAAAGGTAGGTAGGCAATGCAATAGAGCAGCAGGAAATGCTAGCAGAATGCTTGGTTGCATAGGGAGAGGTATTAGCAGTAGGAAGAGGGAAGTGCTCATGCCATTGTACAGAGCACTGGTGAGACCTTACTTGGAGTATTGTACGCAGTATTGGAGACCATATGTCTAGAAGGATATTGATACTTTGGAGAGAGTTCAGAGAAGGGCTACTAAACTGGTTCATGGGTTGAAGGATAATACTTACCAGGAAAGGTTAAAGCATCTTAATATGTATAGCTTGGAGGAAAGACGTAACCAGGGGGATATGATAGAAACATTTAAATACATAAAGGCAATCAACACAGTAAAGAAAGAGAGTATATTTAAAAGAAAAACTACCACAACTAGAGGACATAGTCTAAAATTAGAGGGGCAACAATCGGAGGCGTAACTAGAAACCACCGGGCCCCGGTGCAATAATTGCCTCGGGGCACCTCCGACCCAACCATGCAACTTCAACCCAGAAATGCCACTTACATGCATCCCAACTGTTCCACTTTGTGCCTGGCCTCGTCTTATATCTAGGATAGCCTCATACCTATCCCATGCATGCTTAAACTCCTTCACTGTATTAACCTCTACCACTTCTGCTGGCAAACTATTGCATGTATCCACTACCCTCTCAGTAAAATAATAAAAAGTTTCTGACCTCCACTGTATTAACCTCTACCATTTCTGCTGGAAGACTATTCCATGCATCCACTACCCTCTCAGAAAGTAATACTTCCATTAATCCCTGGCCTCATCTTATATCTAGAATAGCCTTATGCTTACACTCCTTTACTATATTAAACTCTACCACTTCAGCAGAAAGGCTATCCCATGCATCCACTAGCCTCTCGGTAAAGTAATATTTTCATTAGTCCTTGGCCTTCACTTATATCAAGGATAGCCTTATGCTTATCCCATGCATGCTTAAACTCCTTCATATATTAACCTCTCATCCACCACCTGGATAATAAAGTATTATTACTTTTCTGGACACAAAAAAAAAAAATGTTAAAATATTTCCAGCCTTATCAAAAGCTTGAGGTGGACCCCAAATATATGTATATAACTAGCTGCATGTATACTTATATGAACTTTTTAATATTATTTTCGACTATTTTCATATGTAATGAAAATGTTATTGAAAAATTGTTAATTTCTTATTTTTAATACGTTTCCCTGCACCCACATTGCACCTAAAGGTCTTAACACAGCACTATACAGTACCCACAGCACTTGGCTTGTACTCATATTGCACCCACATGATTTGGGATGCTGCAGCATAAATTTGCCCTCCAGAACATGCCACAGTGTCACTTTGTCCCACTGAACTGCCCCTGTAGAACATGTCACAGTATCACTTTCCCCCATAGTACACGTTATTTTGCCCCACAGAACATGCCACAGTGTCCCTTTTACCCCATAGTACATGTTATTTTGCCCCACAGAACATGCCACAGTATCAATTTGGCCACAGACAATTTTCCCATTATGCCACGATTAGCCATGATTGCCAATATGCCACAGCCAGATTGCCAAAATGCCACTGCCAATTTTGCCCATTTGCCCTTGTTATTTTGCCCATTTGCCAGTTATTTGCCCATTTTCCAGTGTTAATTTGGCCATTTGCCAGTTATTTGCCGATGTTATTTTGCCCATTTGCCAGTGTTATGTGCCCATTTGCCAGTGTTATGTGCCCGATAGATGCGGATCTCACGGTTGCTGCCCGAGTGTGACTGTCTCCGGGGCAGCTGCCTTGGGCCCCAAGAATGAATGGGCCCTGGGCAGCTGCCCCGTTTGCCCGCACATTTTTTTTTTTTGTGCAGGGGTCAAAGGGCGGCCGGGCCCGGTCGCAGCTGTGACCCCTGCACCAGTGGTAGGTACGCCACTGGCAACGATTTAAAAGTAATATCAGAAAGCATTACTTTACTGAGAGGGTAGTGGATGTATGGAATAGCCTTCCAGCGGAAGTGGTAGAGGTAAACACAGTGAAGGAGTTTAAGCATGCGTGGGATAGGCACAAGGACATCCTAGCTATAAGATAGGGAACTGGGGACTAATGCAAGTATTTAGAAAATTGGGCAGACTAGATGGACCGAATGGTTCTTATCTGCCTACACATTCTATGTTTTCTATGTTTAATCCCAGCACATGTCCCTTCACCCACTTTGCACACCCAGGACATGCCTCAGCAACCAGATTGCACACCCAGGACTTATCACAGCCAGCACCTGGGCTGTGCTCAGACACCATGCTGCTTGCTCGCTGCAGAGAGGCTGTGAGGGAAAGTCTTAGGATCTCCCCAACCCGTGCCTCTGCCAGCAAGGTTTTATTTATTTTTTTAAAGGGCCCCCAGGACCACTAGGCTCGTGATAGGTGTATCGCCCCCTAATTGAGACCCTGCTGCTGTACACCCGCACAAAAAAGCAAAAAAAGGTGTCATACTCATTTTAAAATTTCTGTTTGGTGTGATAAACCACAAACAACATTTATAAACGTAACCTTTATGAGAATAAAACCAAAGAATTGGGTGTGATGACAACATGTACTCAAAAAACTATTTCAGCAAATTTAGGTCATAGCAAAAAAGGACTGTGGTTTCTCAAATATACAGAGTAGAAAGAGACAGGATAATATGTTTGGAAATATTTACAGACTTAAATCATTAAAAATAGAAAAACAGCTGAATACCTCTCATAATAAGTTAATTGAGGGAGGCAATGATTGAAAAGAATTGTGTATTGTATATAGTATCTATAAGGATTCCATTCGAAATATCAGGTAACTGCTATGTAGGCAGGGCTGGCCTTAGGGGTGTGCGACCTGTGCGAGCGCACAGGGCGCAACACCCCAGGGGGCGCCCGCCCAGCCAAAAAAAAGTAAAAAAAGAAAGTTTGCCGGTAGAGATCACAAGATGCCCCCTCACCAGTCCTCTGCTCAGCAAGCTCTGCTGGATCTGGGGGAGGGGGTGGAGGTCTCCGGCTGAGAGGTGTAGCTCCGCCCCCACCCTGTGAAGCAGGGCAGCAAGAGAAAGTGCTGCTCACGCTCCCCATGGGACGCTCCTGTGCTCCACAGGGTAGGGGCAGAGCTACACCTCTCACCGGGTGAGCTCTGCCCCCTACCTGGATCCACTTTTGCAGGCAGAGGAAGGGTGGGGGGGGGGGGGGGGAGAGAGAACAGAGGGAGGGGGGGAGAGAGAGAGAGAGAGAGAGAGAGAGAACAGAGAGAAGGAGAGAGAGAATGTACTAAAATTGGCGATCTTATTGATAACTTCTTGATAATACCATTTTTTTTCGAGCTACAGGATATTTATAATCTTTCCTTGTCAAATTTCTTAAGGTCTATTGTTTTGAATGTAGATACAAATTTGGATAAAATTATCCAAATAGAAAATGAATACAATTTTATATATAAATAAAAATGGGGACAAATTACATTTAATAAATAAATGGAAGGAAGAACTGGGAATGGTATTCCCTCTGGAGTTTTGGGCAATAGAGTATGTACATTTTTATGAAGCATATTTTAGGTTAACAAATTATAATTATAATCTTGCAATTCTCCCTCTTATAATGATTCCAGTGTAAAGTGTGGATTAAGAATTTGTTGTGTGACTGATAGTACATTTTCTATGTATAGGTAAACACAAATAATATATATTGTTTTTGCGATATGCAATTCTCAGGTATTTGTTTGTCTATATTTTTATTGTCAATAATGAATTGAAAAAAAAGAAAAAATAATACATTGTCGTAAATGTGATGTTTTACTGGGCTGTGCCTGGCACGTCAGGTGACACGAACGGGTTAAACAAATTGTGTTTGCAAATACTTTTAAGGCAGAAAGAGTAAACAAGGATCTACTCAATACAGACTGATCTGGCACCGAAATGCGGCCAAATCATTGTTTGTAGCCAAATGTCTGAATTTTCCAACATTCATCTACTCAATACAGCCGATTTATGGGGAATTTTGATGGGCCTGGGATTCCTATGGAATCGCCTTACTCGATATTGGCAGTAATCCTCCAAAATTGGCTAAATCAGCATTTTTTTTTTAAATGCCACCATGGGGCCAGCGGACTGCCTATGATAATCATGTGGGACCAGGCCAACTAGCCCTGACCCTTACTCAGCTCCCAGCCATTATAAAACTTATGGAGGGCCAGGGCAAGTAGCCCTGACCTACAGCCCTGACCTACCCCCATGTTAAACAGAGCAGTGAGCTGCCCAAATGGCTCCCAGCCCCCTGTTATATACATAGAGGGCCACGGCTACCAGTCACCAAAATATCTCCTAGCCTCCCTGTTATATTCATGGGAGGGGTGCACCTGATTTAGTACACCATTTCTTGTATAAATTGCTTTTATTAGAGCGCATTTTATAAAACTATTTTAATAATGAATTTTTTTTTTACATTTTGTTAGATCCTGTTTTATTTTATATATACTGTAGTGCTTGCACCAGTATTTTGCGTACTTTATTTTGAGCAAAGAAAACTTGGTCTTTTGTAATTTATAGCTGCAAATCTCTTTCAGTCTTCTCTTTTCTTTTTCTCTTTTCCTTTTGGCATGGACCTACACAGAGTTCCTTGCCATCTGTGCCTTAAGCAGCTTGTTGGTGCAATCTTTGTCCCGAAAAGCTTATTCGTGCTGTCAAAACAGCTTACCAGTGCCACCTCTGTCCCAAAACAGCTTGCAGTGCCACCTCTGTCCCAAAACAGCTTGTCAGTGCCACTTCTGTTGTAAAACAGCTTGCCAGTGCCTTCTCTGTCCAAAACAGTGGTGGATCCAAAGGGGGGGGGGGGGCAGTGGGGGTTGTTCAGAGAGGGCAGGTGACCGGCGCTGTGACGTCAGACACGCGCCGTCACCTGCCCTCTCTGCACAACCGTCGGGGAGCTGAACAGGCAGCACGGAGGACACCATGCTGCCTACCACTAGCCACCAGGGAAAAAGGTAAGTGATGGGGTCATATTAAATGGCATTTTATTGGGCAAATTGGCTGGGAGATATTAATTGGTAAATAATTCTGGCATATTATTGGTCAAATTGGCTGGAGCATATTAAATGGCAAATAATTCTGGCATTTTATTGGGCAAATTGGCAGGGGCATATTAAATGGCAAATAACACTGGCATAATATTGAGCAAATTGGCTGGGGCATATTAAAAAGCAAATAATTCTGACATATTATTGGGCAAATTGGCAGGGGCATATCAAATGGCAAATAGTATTGGCATAATATTGGGCAAATTGGCGGTTGCATATTAAATGGCAAATTCTGGCATATTATTGGGCAAATTGGCTGGGGCATATCAAATGGCAAATAGTATTGGCATAATATTGGGCAAATTGGCGGTTGCATATTAAATGGCAAATTCTGGCATATTATTGGGCAAATTGGCTGGGGCATATCAAATGGCAAATAGTATTGGCATAATATTGGGCAAATTGGCGGTTGCATATTAAATGTCAAATTCTGGCATATTATTGGGCAAATTGGCTGGGGCATATTAAAATGCAAATAATTCTGGCATATTAGTGGGAAAATTGTCAGGGGCATATTAAATGGCAAATACTGGCATATTATTGGGCAAATTGGCTGGGGCATATTAATGGCAAAATAATACTGGCATAATATTGGGCATATTGGCAGGGGCAGATTAAATGGCAAATACTGGCATATTATTGGGCAAATTGGCTGTGGCTTATTAATGGCAAATAATACTGGCAATGTAATGGGGTGATGCGGACATGTAAATGGGGTGATGGGGCATGTGCTTGGTGTGCAACGTGTGCACTTATGGGGGAGAAGAGAGAACACTGAAGGGAGGAGAAGAGAGAACACTGACGGGTGAGGGAGAGAGGAGAGAACACAGACGGGGGATAGAGGAGAGAACACAGACGGGGGATAGAGGAGAGAACACAGACGGGGGAGAGAGACACATACATGGTTAGAGGGACAAAGAGACAGTCATAGGAGGTAGAGAATAGAGAGACATGGGAAGGGAGAGGAGAGAGACATAAATGGGAAGGGAGAAGAGAGAGATAAAAATGGGATGGTAGAGGAGAGACAGACAGACATGGGATTGCAGAATAGGAACAGACAGATATGGGTTGGCAGAGGAGAGACAGATAGACATGGGATGGCAGAGGAGAGACAGAGACCTGGAAAATGAGAGGAGAGATAGACAGACATGGGAAAGATGAGGATACAAAGACAGACATGGGAAGAAAGAGGAGAGATACGGACATGGGAAGGAAGAGATACAGATGGACATGGGGAGTGAGAGGAGTGCGACAGACATGGGAAGGGAGAGGAGCATGACAGATGGACATGGGAGAGAGGAAAATGCAGACGAACATGTGCCCCTCCTGAGATCAGACTCTGGATACACCCCTGGTCCCAAAACAGCTTGCGGTGCCATCTCTGTCTCAAAACAGCTTGCCAGTGCCACCACTGTCCCAAAACAGCTGGTCAGTGCCACCTCTGTTGTAAAACAGCTTGCCAGTGCCTTGTTTGCCCTGCAAACAGCTTGTCAGTGACATATTTGCCATCCAACCATAAATGTCTGACTAACTTTGTACTTATAGCAGGAATTATGTACCATCATCTATTTTGAACGTACAGTCCCTATTTTTTATTTAAATCATTGTGTACCTATTTTCTGTTAAAGGACAACTTTACTGATAAATTTAACTTTTGCTTTTTTTAAATATGACAGTCTGTTATGTGCTTTACACGTAGGTTAACTGACAATTCTCTTCTGCAGCATCATGTCACAAGTCAGGAAATAAAATCATCTTTTTGCTGGTACTGCAAAACTATTTGAGCAGGACTAACTATTCAGGAAATTCTCTTGCAGCATAGTGTTGGGTGTACAGGAAATAAACTGGTCTGCAGATGGCATGAGATTATATAACATAAATACACAAAACATACCAATCATTTCATTTTCTGCTAAATGAGATACATCACATTTCTTGCAATACATAACATAACATAACATAAATGGGTTGCTCAGTATGTACATTGTCCTTCCTTTTATGGCGCTCATCTTGCCACGCATGCACAATTATGAACACGGATTCATTTTGGGTATTGCCATTCATTTTTGTCATAGCTGTTTGATTGGCTCCTGAGAGATGCCTATTTTTTTACATGAAAGTTCCAGATAGCATCATAGGTAGAGTTGAGCGGACACCTGGATTTTCTGGTTCGGCGGCTTCGGCCGAACTTCGGAAAAAAGTCCGGGTTTGGGCTCGAACTTGACCCCGAACCCCATTGAAGTCAATGGGGACCCGAACTTTTGGGCACTAAAATGCCTCTAATAAAGTCCTGGAAAGAGCTAGAGGGCTGCAAAAGGAATTAAAATGTCTGTAAGAGTAGGACAAGTGCCCTGCAAACAAATATGGATAGGGAAATAACTTCAAAAAACATAAAATACATACAAATTAAAAATACAGCTGAGCCATAAAATCTTTGATTTTAGCTTTGGAAGAACATAAATCTAAATCTAAAGCATGGCTGCCAGGAGGATCAACTGAATTATCCATTTGAGAGAGGGTTGGAGTGCAGGGTATTTTCTTTCAGTTTATACTAAGTGACCCATAGGTTGAGGAGGCGGTGACCGTGGCGGTGTAGGTGGAAGCGGCGCTGGAGGAGGAGGAGGTAGCCAGAATTTTTCAAAGTGCGCTGTAAGCACAGTATTGGACTGTTCTATTTGACTCTCAGATATGAAGTGCACCGCAAGACGCAAATGTACTAGTTACCACCCAAAACTATTAGAATTTTTCAAAGTGCGCTGTAAGCACAGTATTTGACGGTTCTATTTGACTCTCAGATGTAATACATGTGATTCTATTGCTATTCTATAAACCGAAATTGAGTCCCCATTCATACGAATAGGTCAATTGACCTATTCGTATGAATGGGGACTCTATTTCGGTTTATAGAATAGCAATAGGATTACATGTATTCTAAAAACCGAAAGTCTATAAACCGAATGTCTTTCGGTTTATAGACTTTCGGTTTATGGAATATATATAATGCTATTGGCTTTCTATAAAACGAAATAGAGTCCCCATTCATAAGAATTTCTCAGATGGTTTTATAAATTCCTGACTCAATATATCCCTTTTATATAAGTTCTCTTTTTAGAAATATAGCTTATTCATTATGTGTCCAAATCTGTACTGTTATGCCTGAGGTGAGTACACTGATTTTTAGGGATACCCCTTAGCCAAGGTCAGTGGCCGAACTATCATTATCGCAGGGCTCACAGCTGCGACCAGGCCCGTCACACCAGGGGCCCGGCTGCCCTGTCGACCCCTGCGTTACTAATAGATAAAAACCTGTACTATGCTGTCTGCACTGATCGCATAGTACAGGCTGTTTGTAGAGAGATGCGGCCCGTGTGACATTGTCACCGGTAGCCGCACCTCTGCTGGTCTCGCGCGAGGGGGTGAAAGATTTTAATAATCTTGCGAGATTTTCGACTCCTATTTTAGATATATTTTCACAAAACCTATATAGTAAAATCTTACATTAAAAAAGGCAATATCTGGCAGAAAGTGCATGAAGTACAAGTCTTTGTAAAAAGTGCACAGTGTTCTTGTAAGGTGCTCTCCTCTCACACACAACGTGTTTCGCCTTCTAGCTGAAGTATATATTGCAGTGGCTGTTTTGACATTTCTTGGGTGTTTGTGTTTAGCTATAATTTTCTTCTTTCTTGCATACTGTACCCACACAAATTATATGTTGTTTCTATCGTCATAAGACGATACCATTATGTTCATCATATCTTATAATTTACTACAAAAAAAATCATAAAATATGATGAAAAATTTAAAAAAAATTTTTTTCTAACTTTGACCTAAAATATAATTTACACACATACAATCATTAAAAAAGACCCTGTCTAAATAGTTTCTAAATGTTGTCCCGAATTCAGAAATATGCATGTTTCCATATTTTTCCATAATTTGGGCGAGTTATGGGGAAAAAAACAAAAAGTGTTTTTTCCTATATTGACCTTTTAACCCCATCCCAAACCCTACATTTAACCCTAACACTAAATTTAACCCCAACTCTTATCCCATATGCTATCCCTTAATATATTTTAATTACATTTTTAACCCTATCTCTATGCTAAAAATGATTTAATTTTAACCTTATAGGCTAATCTAACTATAATACCAGTTTTTAGCGAATACATTTTTTTTTCTCTTAACATTGCAATGTTGCTTGCTGCCTCTAGGGGCATATTCAGAGAGTCAGAAGTGAATTTTCTTTCACTTCTGAAGCTCAGACCACAAGAGGGCATAGCCATATTGACGGAGCATGCTGCTCCATCAATATGGTGCCCACAATTGCTCCGAGGAGCTAGCGTGGGTGCCCCAAAGAGGACATTTCGGTGCTGGCTATTGCCTCAACAGACCAGCACCGCTAAAGGGGTTTTCGCGATTGTTGATCGTGAAAACCGCTTGTTTCACCGCAGGACGTGCCAGGCACGTCAATTATTGGGAACAGAGTTAAGGTATATTTCCTTCTTCCCCTGTCTATTGGTCTGACATCTTTTTCCCCCCTAATATGGAGAGGATTGCCTCATTTTAAGGGTAATCACAAGTGTGGAGTGTTTGTGAGAAGCGCACTGATTCACGTTTTTTTTCATATATTATAATTTTATTAATATGCAAAACAAACAGACAAAACCATAAACAAAAGACCAGGGCGGGCATTGCATATCTTATAGTTATACAGACAGGTATTCCGGCAAGACATACTAGAAACAGACATATTCCTTGTTACTAATAGTAATAGTAACCACAATTCATGGTACATTTACCACCGGGAGAGATAAAAACATTTTCTATTCCTGTATTTTAACATCATAGCATTATGTCAGCCTGCTGGAAAGACCCTATCCGTATCTCCGTGCCCTTAAATCTAGTTTGTCCGCCCCTGCACTGATCCATACAGTCACCATTCGCAACATCACTCATCCTATCGCCGCTGGGGGTGGTCAAAGGAGGGGTTCGGAGTGTCAAAACCTAGGACAAACGAAGATTGTAGTATGGTCACATCCGCCTCAAGAGACGCCAGTTTACACTCGCTACGGCTATAGTAATCCGCACAAGTCCAGCATGACTAGAGTAGATCAGCCCGACACTTCCTGCCATTTTGCCCATGTTTCATCATAGGCAGCTCTATTTTGTCTATTTATAGACTTTATAGAGAAGTATTTTTCCGCCGCTGCTTGCAAGTTTATCTGTGATTTAATTTCTGTCCAAGAAGGTAGATCCTCTCTCCTCCAGTATCTTGCCAAGCAGATCTTAAAAGCTGATAAGATATGGATGCTGAGGGCTTTTCGATTTTTATTGGTTTCTACTAGATCGAGGTGGAATAGAAAGGTTTGTGGGGTCAATTGCCCTTGACCCGGTGTCACCCCTTCTATAAGTGAGGATGCCTTTTGTCTTATCGGAACCAATTCGTCACACTCCCACCACATGTGGCACTGGGACCCAATTGCTTGCTGACAGCGCCAACATAGATCATAGGCATCTACATTGAATTTAGCCAGCCTTTTGGGCACCCAGTACCACCTGTGGAGTAGCTTAAAGAACTGCTCCTGTATGTTAATACAGTGAACTACTGCCCTGACCTCCTGCCAAGCACCGAACCACTCCCGCAGTGTAAATGATTTACCCAGGTCAGTCTCCCAGTGTTTAATCGCCGACGACTTCCCGACCGTCACCCCCGAGTCGAGAAATCGTCGGGATTTTGAAATAGCACTGCTACTGCCCACCGAGGTTATATATCTGTCCCAATCTGTAACATCTTTAGGAGGGTTTTCCCTAAGGAAGGATCTGATTCTCAGATAATTATACAGTTCTATGTTTGGGAGATTCAATTTCTCAATCAATATCTCAAAGATATCGCACCGATTCTTACGTTTTTATTGTCTTTCTGTCTGGAAGTTAAACACTAGTTGATTTTGGTGCTGCCACTCTAATCACATAAAGGCGCAGTGTATTCTTGTTTGTTGAATTTAGGTGGCAACCCTAGGTGCGAGGTGCAGCTGCTGTCTGGCGCCCGAGATATACTGGCGGCAGTCAGCCACAGGTTGTTTTATTTATTATTAATAGCGTATGGCGGATCCAGGGCGACCACACCGGGTCCCGAGGTGAACGCAGGAAAGCAGACAGTGTGTGGTTGACTGCCTTGCTTTCCCTGCGCAGAGACAACATGGGAGGGAGGTGAGATAGACATCAGAAATGGGCGAGCGAGAGAGACAACAGACATGGGCAAGCGAGAGAGACAACAGACATGGGGGGGGAGTGAGAGAGACAACAGACATGGGTGTTGTGAGATAGACAACAGACATGGCGAGTGAGAGAGACAACAGACATGGGGGGAGTGAGAAAGACAACAGACATGGGCGAGTGAGAGAGACAACAGACATGGGGGTAGTGAGAGAGACAAAAGACATGGGGGGAGTGAGAGAGACAACAGACATGGGGGGAGTGAGAAAGACAACAGACATGGGCGAGTGAGACAACAGACATGGGGGGAGTGAGAGAGACAACAGACATAGGGGGAGTGAGAAAGACAACAGACATGGGGGGAGTGAGAAAGACAACAGACATGGGGGGGAGTGAGAGAGACAACAGACATGGGGGGAGTGAGAGAGACAACAGACATGGGGGGAGTGAGAGAGACAACAGACATGGGGGGAGTGAGAGAGGGTTTAACTGGATAAAATATTTTTGTATTCCTCCTGGCTTTAGGTGCAGATCCTTGAAAGGGTTATTGGCTAATGCAGCATTCAAACCTCATCACTGCTATACTATAAGTGACTACACTCACTAGGTAGAGTAGAGACATGACTTATAGTGACCACAGAAGAATACGAGTAATAACTCCATAGCCTGCATGCTACCAGCAGACTCGTTATCCTGTATTTATGCGGCAGCGTGCAGCAGGAGCTCGGTGAGATAGGCTGGCGCTGCTCCTGCGCACTGCCTGTGTCAGAAGTTAGCTGGGAATGTGATGTCTCCGCCCCCTGCACGAGGCAGCAGCTTCTCCAAAGGCTCTTACCAGGATCTCATCCTCCAGGGTAAATACAGCTAAACTTCCCAAAGTCCCAAAGGTAAGGACATACTGGGGTAGTTATTGCAGCTAAACCTAGACCATATATCCCATGATGCTCAGGTGCTGCAGGTTACTGGGGTGTTGAATGTTGGTGCACTTTAAGGCACTTCCCAGCATACAATGCATTGCATCTCAGCAGCACTCCCAGCCCTTTCACCTTCATTTTCTATCATCTACAGGCTTCAGTCCCTACCTCCACTGTACATTTGGATGCAGGGTAAATGTATCTGCTAAATAATGTTTGCTCCATCTGTATCTGTGCCCTGTGTGTATAATTATCTGTTTCTGTCTGTGTATCTCTGGATTTATCTTTTTTTTCTGTCTTGTATGTTTTTTTGTTGTCAGTATATTTATGTACCTGTCACTCTCTCTTCACTTAGTTTTGCGACTGGCTGAACATCATAGGAAATGTTGTAGATTGCATTCCCTATGATGCACAGTCAGCAAAATGGGGATTTTATGATTTTTGACAGCCAGTGAGCCAAATACTGCTGCCAGCTAGCCTTACAAGCAGTCCACAAGCCTACCTGCCTGATCACTAGGCAGCTTGCCTAACAACTATATTTTAGTCTTGCTTTTTTAACTTTAAATATACCGTAATCTATGTTATACACAAAATCCTAGAAATAAGGATTATAAATCTTTATTTTTTAAGTTTTTCATTTTTTTTTTCATATCAAAACAAATTGGTTATGGTTTAGACATAATGAAAATACAGAAGTATTGGTGACATAACACTGTTATACAATATGAATGGTACAGCAAATGCTTCTGTCTGTCTTGTATGTGTGCTAGTAAAAACCTTCGAAAACTGTAAACCAGGAAAGGGGGGGGGGGGGGGGGTGAGGAAGGAAGAAGAGAAGAAAGAAAAAAAAAAACATATATGTATGTAACATCATTATAACATTTTTTATATATCAGGAAGCATTAGTTATTGTTGAGACACAGCGAAAATGCGGAGGTGCTGGTGGCTTATTATAACACTGATATACAACATGAATGATACTACATGTGCTACTGTCTGACCTGTATGTACTCTAGTAGAGACATTAAACACTGTAAACCTGGGGGGTTTGATGGGGACGACAAACAAACAAAAAATAAATGTATATATTTATTTCATAATATCTTGTATATATAATATCCTTACTCTCTCCAGGGTCCCCAGGTTTTATAAAATGTTTTGTAGGTGTCATGAAGTAGGGCAGTGAGGTTGTCCATGACCTCTTCTATTATAGCCCTGACCTTGGACATTGTAGGTATTGAGGGATGGTTCCATACCTGGGCCAATGCCCTTCTAGCCGCTAAGGCTATCCGTGCCATGAGTAGGTTTTCCTGTTTCGTGAAAGTGTCATGGGGTTTTGACTGGAGATAGGAACCTGGATCTGTGGGGACTGGCTTTTGGCGAACTCTGGAGATAATTTTTTGGACTTGAGTCCAGTAGTGTTTTATCAGTGGGCAATCCCGCCACATGTGGAAGTAGGTGCCAGTATGACCGCACCCTTTCCAACACATGGGGGAGGAAGTCACCTTCATCTTCTCCAATCTGGATGGATTGTGTGTGCTTTCCACACTTTTAAGCAGCATTTTCTTATCTGTACTTCAACTCACTTTCTTTGTATCCACAATATCCAGATATTGGTCATTGAAGTAAACATCCAGTGGGTGCTGCGTGAGATCTCCACTCCAAACATGCAAAAAATAGAGGATAGGGAAAAAGCACTGCTCTACAGCATATTACAACTACACAAACGTTGGTTATTGTTTAATGACGTTGCCAGGTGGTGTTACTGACAGGGCTGTAAGCCTGCCATTACTTAGATTTCCAAAAAACAGTGGTACTAGGCAGCGTGCACTTTTGGCTATTCAATAACTTTGGCCAAAAGCCAAAAATTCCCATCTCTACTCTGCTCCTGAGAATGATTTGCTGACAGAATAATGTGATTCCAAATTTATTGCAGTATTTATCTTCAAGAAAACCCGCCATGTAAAAAGGAAAAAGTCCCAAATGAGCAGGGCTCTGCAATATTCTTCCTAGATGAACTACGGAAAGCAGGAGCAGTCATAATTCGCCTAAAATGTTTTGTTCAAAGTACTTCATTGGGGGTATCTCCATGACTTGTTAGTGTGATTTATACAGAAAAAAAAAGTGTACGGCGCTACTATAATTATACAACAAATTAAATTGTGCTGCTCACTACTCAGTAGGAAATCAATCATAGTGTGATGTATACACTAATTACTGTGGTTCTGTGGGATTCACTCTGGTTAGGGCTGGAAAAGAGGGCCTTAGTGCAATTGCCCCGGGGGTTGCTCTCTAACCTAAGGTGTGGAGCTGCACCACTTTTCGACTTTAAATGCCCAAGTAACAGTCAAAGTTTTTGCCCCAGGTAGGCAAACCTACTCACTCATGTGTATTGCAGAGTGAAGTGAGAAAATACATGTCTTGCAGTGTTATTGTCATGGTGAAAGGAAGTTACAAGCTGATTGACACAATGTGTGAAAAGCATGACTCTTTTACCTATTCTGTGCTTGCAGAGAATTTTTACCTTCACAAGTGACTGACTTCTTCTTGGTTCATGTCAGGATGGAATATGTCATTTATCTCCTGCTTCCAGCGCTGATGAGCTTCTTCGTTGCTAGTGAGTAATATTTTATACATAACAAGAGCATTCCACAGTTAATTTTTAAAATGTATTTATTCATTATTTAAAAATGTAATTTTTTTACATTATTCAAAGTTCTAAAAGTCGAGTCCTCATCATGATACAAAAAAGTGGAATTTATCCCACTACCGATCTTACAAAATAAGTATTAAAGTTATTTATGAAATTGCAAGAATGGCATTGCAAGTGAATGGTTTGCAAACTGTTTGACATTAAAATTTGTTAATTTGGGTTATCCACTAAATTCAGAACATAACTGAACATAATTCTTAGTAATAAGACTAAGATTAAACTTTGTCCAACTAGGTGTGGATCATAGGGCAGATCATAGGGCAGTACAAGAACATCCTAAGGCAAGGACAGACATCAGCATTGTTCATGTGTTTACATTTACTGGACCTTGTGACTGCTAAGTTAATGAGCTTTATGGACACCTTGACTATTCCTGCTCTGGGGTCTACTAATTAAACAATGCAATGCACTGAAAAGGACATTGTAAAGAATCAGCCATTATTAGCAGAGCTAGACAGTGTTGGATTATTAATAACCATAAAAATATGAATATGGGTTATTAATTATGAATCATCAAAAATATGAAAAATTAATGATTCATATATATGGGTCCGACCAAAAATACCCATATAAAGAATATGTAATGTATATAGAGAGTTTGGATGACGTTTTTAAAAAAGTAAATATAATGCAACAATTATTAATTAAATAATAATTAATTTATTGAAAATAAAATAAAGATCACACGATAAGCAAAATAACGTAACAACAAAATACAAAATCAATAGATGTTAATCATAATGCACATGTATGATTTATAACATATGTAAATAGGATAAAACATGAATTATGCAGCTCTGTAGCGGTATCAACTTGCATGTAGTATAATGTACTATGCAGTTACGTTTCTGACCATAAGATGGCCATGCATTTTATTTAGATAAAATTTACATTGATCATGATTAGTATTTAAAATAGTTACTGATAGTACCCCATAATTACCTACAAATTACCAGCATATACTCTGCTTAGGTAAGGTAATATTACTAAATAATATAACTACTCAAGGTGACTATTTCTTAATACAGGGCTTGACAAATGTTTCTGAGTTTTAGGAGCCAGCTAAAATATCTAGGAGCCAGACACCAGCACATAAACACACGCAGTCACAGACAGACACACACAGTCAGTCAGTCACATATATACACACACAGACACATCATCACATATACATACAGAATAAAGGATCATTTATTCTAATTTGGAGTACCAGGGTGAAAGTCCTCTCCGTGCACCCTCCACTTCTGAGTGTGAAACCTGCTACACCTTGTTTTTCTACATGTACATACACATCCAGTCAGTCACATACATATCCACACACACACACACACACACACACACATCCAGTCAGTCACATATATACACACACACACACACATCCAGTCAGACACATATATACACACAACCACATCCAGTCAGACACACATTTATACACAAACACATCCAGTCAGACACATATATACACACACACAAACACATCCAGTCAGACACATATATACACACACACAAACACATCCAGTCAGACACATATATACACACACACAAACACATCCAGTCAGACACATATATACACACACACAAACACATCCAGTCAGACACATATATACACACACACAAACACATCCAGACACATATATACACACAAACACATCCAGACACATATATACACACAAACACATCCAGTCAGACACATATATACACACACACACACACGGCAGAAGTTTTTTTTTTAAAGGGAAAAAAAATAAAAAAAATGTTCACCTATCAATGTCTCCCCCTCCCTGCTATAACACCACAATGAGAGGGGGGACGTTCCAGCCTCAATAAAGGGAGGGGGAGGGGGGGCGTTCCAGCCTGGTGGCAGAGAGCAGCTTTCCTGCTGAGCTCCCCGATCAGCACTATATCGGAGGGGGCGGAGCAGGAAGTCTGTGCAGCCGGTGCACTCACTCTGCTCCCTCGCGCACCGCTGCTGGAGTAAAGACAAGGGAAAAAACTATCCTATTGGTGAGAGCACCACGCGGGGCTCACGATACCCGGGGGCCAGATCTGATTTCCTGGTCGCCATGGCGACCTGGCGCCCGGGGTTTGTCGAGCCCTGTCTTAATATGTCCTGTAATATGTATTCTAGCTAGACTTTAAGAATAAAAATCTTAGATAATCTCTGGAGGTTAGATATTACATATTTGGGTAAATAGCTAGACTATAAGAATTTGTGGTTCTTGATAATATCTATAGGATATTCCTCTGGCTTCCTTCTGCAGAAAGGATGACAGATAAACACCAGGCTAAAACATATAGATCCCAGAAATTGTGGGATTTAAGTTTAATTTACCCAAATATATATGCTAATTACATCCATAAAAATGGAGATTATGCTAGAAACAAATTACCACATTTATACATTACCGGCAGAGGTTTGTTTGCAGTTGAGACTCCTTCCATTGAAGAACTGAGTGATGGGAGTTACTCCTGGGACTTAGCTCAATACTATGAGTATGGTTATAATGAGCATGTGCTATTAAAAGCCTCATATTCCTGAGTTCTCCCCAGAAATAGAGAGAGACTCAGCCCTTTTTAAAACATTCCAATCTCTCACCCCACTAGTGGCAGCTCTCCCAAAATAAGTCTCCTCAGGTCTTTTCAGGTATCTCAGGTATCTTTTCTACACCTCCAGTATATCTTATCAACAAAACCTGATCTCAGGTTCACACCCTGTTCTCTGTAACTTCTAGCCAATAAAAAAAATGAATGGGTGTGTTTAATTTAAATGAGATGATGTCATGATTTATAGCTATACCTGGATTGTGAGTATAATGTGAGAAAATATATATTTATTTAAATATAGAAGTGTTAATACAATTTCAAAAGGAGTAAATATTCTTATAAATATTTTTATTATTCCACATTAGATTAAAACTCATAATAACATTTATACCACACTAATAAAATGATAAAAACAATATTCTAATTAATATGTAGGATTAATTATACTTTATATTTATTAGTGAAGGTGTGATATAATGAAATATTTTAATTAGCAATTTGAATCAACTAGGTGTGTTTATAATAACCCTTATTAGATTCTTCAAATCTAAAATCCAACTAATCTCAGCGTGTCTGTGTCTGTCAGTTTCTGCCAGTTTGGGTGGGCTAGCAAGTTGAAGAGAAGCCCCCTTCTCCTTTTGTATGTATATAGACACAGCTGTGTCTGCAGAAATACAATGGGATGTGGCTTAGAGTCATAAACCTTCCACTAACTAATGGCCACCTTATCTGTTCCGGTGATACTATGAACTTATCAGTACAATATTTGGTTTTAGATTATAGAGTTAGGGAAAGAGTTTCTTTTATCCTCAGGGACACAGAATAATATTTGAACACACAGAAGGATGTCCAAAAACTGACACAAAATGGAGGCTGCTGGCATCCATCTTGTTATCCTTTGCTTCTGCTTTATTCATATGTATCAGTCTCGAGATTACTGTTCAATACCTCTGACAACAGATAGACAAGTTGGAGAATTTTTCAACAACCACTCATAATTCCTGATTTATGCAATTCCATTGCCAACCACAGTTCACTGTTTATTGAATAAATACTTTTAAATCAATTCTATAGGATGGATTAGTTGTTATCCATAAACTTTTCACTATGCCGCTCCCTGTCTAAATTTATATTTGGCTATAAATGTACGAATATATATCATACTCTGTTATATGTAAAACATTTGCAGAAAACAGTACTAAACATGCTAAATCCTTTGTAGCTATAGCTCTTGTATACACAGAAAAATAATTTGTTGTCATCAATTTAATATAAAACATTGCAGTGGCAAAATATATTATTATTTTATAGTATTATAGTATTTATTGTAATTTTAACTCCAGAAGATCTTACCATTTTTTATGTAACAGTATTGGTGATTTTACATAATCTAATATAATATTTAAAAAATAAATGTTAAAGAGTAGTGAATACACTGAATAGCCTTCCAGTGGAAGTAGTAAAACTAATCAAGTATTGATCTCACGCCATGTTGAACAGTTGGCAGAAGACATTGTAGGTTGATGGCATCCTTTAAATTGTTCCAAACACAAAAAAACATATGGATATGAGAAATAGGGTTAAAGATGACTCATCAGACCAGTGTAATGCATACAAGCGGTTTGTGAATGGCAGCCCTACAATAAATCCCAGCTTCATGAAACTCAGGGACAGTTCTTTAAGATTATGCTGATTCTGTTCTCTACTATATTTACATCTGTGGTTTTGGAGCATGTATATGGTGGTGTATCCCTCTTATCAAGAGTCCTAGGATTTTGAGGGTCCTACATGGAAATGGTCCTGTACCAGCTATTTGCCACCACTGCACAACTGTCTCCGCTCAGCATGGCCAACATAAGAAATTACAGAACAAATTGTCTGGGCTCCATAAAAGCACCCTCCACTCCCGAAACTTATCCCTAGTGCAGTGATGGCTAACAATTTTTGGCCTGAGTACCCAATTTTTGTCCAAAACCAATTTGCAGACCTAAAAGTGCCAACACCACATATATATATACACACTTATACTCATACTCTCACACACTTATACTCATACTCACACACACTTATACTTATACTCACACACACTTATACTCATACACACACACTTATGCTCATACTCACTTATACTCATACACATACTGATATACACACACCTATACACAACCACAGCCAGGTTCACCCCTCACCAATTGTCTGCTCTGTCCAAGAAGAGCAGGCATCAGTGGGTAACAGACCAGCGCCGCCATTTATCTGCTTCTTCTCCCCATAATCACGGCTATTTGGAGAGCAGTTGAAGTCAGAAAGCAAACAGTAAATTGCTGGGGAGAAGAAGCAGATGAGTGGGGGCACCTGTCTTTTACCCACTGATGTCTGCTCCTCTCGGACTGGCCGCGTGCCACAACTGAGGGCTCGGCGGGCCAATTGTGGCACGGGTGCCATAGGTTCGCCACCGCTGCCCTAGTGGTTTAGGTTACTGATAATTTGTAGGAGCACAACCCTTATTATAAGGTATCCCCCCCCCATACTTTGGATCTTATTTTATAATAAAATAAAAATCCTATATACAAAGTGACCATGTAGGAAAAAAGGTTTTCATAGTAAATATTGTTTCACATGTATTTTTCATATCTAGTAAAAATGTCACGTGACCCCCAGCTTTCTGGCTCAGAAGAAATGCTCCGAAAGTGCTGGACAGCAATTGGGGGGTGTCTGTGCATGGAGCATACATACAAAGGACAGGTGGGCCCCGTTACTGGGGTACCTGCTATTCCCATTTGATGGTAGCTCTGCCTCTGAGATTTGTTTATTTATTACCTACCTCCTGTTTTATGAAATAGGTAAAGGAGTAGTACCGTGTTAGCCGTGGAAAAACAGGAACCAAGTAGGGTTAAAATGATACAATTTATTCGTTTATTGAGAGTGACCCCCCTCCAACCAGGGAGTGGAGGGATCAGAGATGCTCTGACCAAACTGAATTTATCTGTTGGATCTCTGTAGAACATTCTTCAATACCCATGGTTTTTTGCCCTTTTTAAAGCGGTTAACTATGTTTTGTAATTAGGAATTTGGTTTTAGCCTCATTTATGCCTAAGACCTAGCAATTTGGTCTTGAAAGCTTGTAACCAAACTCTGTAAGCCAATAAATGGGATCATTTTACCCCTACTTGTTTCCTCCTGTTTTAAACACACTGGTTTTCTGATTGATACAGAATGACTGCTTAGAGTTACCTTTTTATATTAACACTATTTTTTTAAAAGTCACTTTCAGTTGCCAACCTTCCTGTCCCATGCATGAAGGCCCCCTGGAATACAGTGATGCTGTGGGGTACGTGGCTAACAACTTGCTGCTGTCCTGTATCTTTGACAATGTAACAATAAGCAATGCCTGCTGCAATGACACAGCTGTCATCTGGATGTTATATGATACCAGGGAACATCTGGTAGAATTTAACGTACATAAGTTATCAATAAAGTTTTGGGACAATTGGAACCAACGCATTGATGTTACCAAAGACCATATGAAGAGCAGAAATTTCTCCATAACATTTAAGAACCTAAGGGAGTCAGATGGTGGCAACCTGAGCTGTGTCCTGTATGATGGAATAAATCGCACGATGGCTACAAAAATAATTCACCTAAAGGTGTTGCAGTTGGGTTCTGAAGGTAATAAAATTAAACACAGCAACAGTATTTTTTTTTGTCACAATGAGTGAATAGGGTATGCTCAGAGGTGGGTCCCTGGCTCGCTGCACCTAGGAGGGATACCAGCCGTACCACACTGATGAGGCCAATGAAGGCTGAAACGTAGGTCTGTGGTTGCTGTATTCTTCGTGCAGAGGAGACCAGCCAGGCTATTTGGATCTGTACTGCTCTTATGGGTGGGACCAGTCTGATATCCTAATGGAGAGGTTTCCTCTGTAGTGGTGCAAGCAAGCAAAAAACAGTGATTCCTCTCCTGAGTAGGTCACATACTATAGAGCTTGCTATGTCAGATCTTGCCTGTTCTCACTGAGAGAGGTCCCACACCTTTTTTTGTCTTAATATTTATTGAGAATAAATCACATTTACTACAGACAGAAATTGATCTCAACACAAAACTACACATGTGTGCTATACATTTGGTGCCTAGGTATCCAACTGCGAACGTCTAGTGGGAGGGCAACTGTCCATCTGCCCAGCTTGCCAGCCCTCCCCCGCGCGATACAGACTTATATATGCATGCTGATATACTTCCTTTGTGTTGACCACATACCAGGGTCCATTCAATTAGTTAAATTATCTCATGTCATTGAATCACATAAATCACATAAAATTTGAGTTAAAAAACATTCATAAGTGATTTATTGCATCATTGAATCAGGTCCACTATGTAACAAAATGTGTTTTACAGGTTCTCACGCTGTTTTCTCTCTCAGTCTCGCTGGTGGCATTTTTCTTGCAGTGATTGTTGTAGCTGCTGTTTACATATTAAAGTGCAAAGGTAAGACTTTAACAGTACCACGTAGTATCCCTTTCCACCCTATTGGCGTAATAATGTATCTAGCTGCAGGCAGATCCTTTATCATAGCAATCTCATTCATATTGTCCGTGTCTAATTGTCTATTCTCTGAAAGTTGAGTTGTAGCTGCATTGAAATCTGAAGTTTGATATTCTGATCTGAATTTTCGGCAATTCTCTCTTTATTGAGTAGACCCTCATGTTTGTCCCTGCACAATGTATAGCTGAGTCAGTCAGAAGTTAATCTCCCCTCAAATCACCTGTTAGTGAAGACCCCATAATCTTATTACATTGCTGTTAGCAATGCCATCCATTGGCACAGTGGGTTACTTCTACGGCGAAATTCTTAAAATGGAGCAATCACCATGGAAACCGAAGGAATATTTCTGATGATCCCCCAGAATTGCTGTTTGTCAATAACCTCCAGTCCATAGTGTACGTAACTCAGCTTCTGTCTTGCTTTCTGATCACTGTGTAATATCTCTGAAGAAACTATTATTTTACAATGAGAGGGAGCAGACATACATACACCACTAGCAGGTGAAAGGGACACTACCACTAACTGTAATAATAATAACAAAGTGTTTAACAAGGAAAAGTCCATTCACATATTCTCTGGTTTCCAAGCAGATCCTGAACATGTAACTTCTGCTCAGTGTCCTCATTTTATCTGCCTCAGAAGAGCTGAGTAAACACTGTCAAGAAACAGTCAACACTGATTACGTTTTTAATTTATACCACGGTACTATTTAGAATTTCTTTTGAAAATAGCAGTTTTATATAATTATTTTTTTTACTCAATCACATATGTAATTCTGATTTTTAGCTGTACTCATATCTAAGTATCCTGGGTAGTGTTGAGCGAACCCGGACCGCACTATTCGGGTTCGTACCGGACATTACGGTGTCCGTGCCACGAACCCGGACATTTCACTGTATGTCCGTGTTGGAGTTCGAAGTTCGACTATAAACCGAAAGTCTTTAAACCGAAAGTCATTCGGTTTATATACTTTTGGTTTATAGAATAGCCAATAGCATTACATGTATTCTATAAACCGAAAGTTTATAAACAGAATGTCGTTCGGTTTATAGACTTTTGGTTTATAGAATAGCATAGAATTACATGTATTCTATAAACCGAAAGTCTATAAACCGAACGACCTACAACCAACAAGGGTTAGGTGGTAAATGCATCGGTAGTACATTGTTAGCAACTCCTGAACCTTAAATTGTTTTACAAGATTGTTTATTAACTAGCTTTAGAAAGTAAGACACCCTTAAAACATTAGACATTAGTCATTTTGGTAGGTGTCCTGAAATTTGTATATGCGAAAAATGTGTGCTTCTTTGTATAGGTTGTGTTCATCTTGCTTTATTGCCACCTGCTGGACACTCTGGAGACCTCCGACTGCATACCATTGAGCCAGCTGCTATTACCACAGGTAGAGCACTTTCATTTCACTTCACAGTAGAAAACTCAGAACAAATAAAAGAGCAATCAGAAAAATGAGGCAGCTCAGCTTGATAATAATGCATGTAAAAATGCATGGGATATGTTTTACCTAAAAACAAGGTGGTGTCATCAATAGGACATATTAAAAATATATTATATTACAAATTTTAGTATACATATTCATGGTATAATCAGAGCTGACCCCATAATATGCCTCTATGGGTCTTTTGCCTCTGGTGGAACTTTTATGGGGGCAGCCTTGCTGCATCTCATACGTTTTTTTTTTTTTTTTTTTTTTACTACTAGTGTATCTTGGCCTAGTTTTGAGTATAAGCAATATTTAGATGACAAAAACATGAACTAACACATAAACTGCAAAAATGAGGTATTAATTGTTTGAAAAAGTCGCCTCCTTTCAAAAATAGCTATTAATGCCTGATTTTTTTCACCAAAGTTCACTTTATAGTGAATGTAGTAAAGATACCAGATTGAAAGGAACTCTTATTGGGATTAAATTAGAAGTATAATGAAGAAAAAAACATGTCTACCGAGCAGAGTACTATATGGGCACATCTCCTTATATTAGAACACATGTAAATAGTGATATACTGCAACCATTTTTCTTGGTGCAAGACCACTAGGAGCTCTATTCTTTAAAATAAAGCACCCTCAAGGCTCCTTTATGGACCTATTCACGATTAGTGAACTGTGGTAAAAATCAGGCTTTAATAGCGGGAAAGGAAGGCAAATGGGAAAATTTTCCCAACTCAGCTATTAATGCTTGTTAGCCTGCATTTTACATTTAGTGAAACCCCGTCCCATAACTCTCCCCGTGGGACAAGACTACTAGACATAGCGTATTCATTCAATGTGTTTTTTATTCCTGGATAAAATGTTGACAAGATCATTGTAAGTTAGCAGTAGTTCCACTTTTTTTTTTTCTCCACTAATAAACTAATGTATTATCGATAGGAAAAATATATACTATACTGTTCATAAATGACTAATGCAAATAAAATATGACTCTGTTTTTCAGACGCAGACTTAATAATGAAAACAAATTCAATATATGATTGGGAGTAACGACTGGTCAACCCATTACGTGGCTGAAATATCTGTCACCATGTTACTGATTGTTGGTTCTTTATTTGTAATGTCTGACATACTGGTATATATCCACTCAACACTGAACTGTGATGAATTGACATGGGAAGTGGAAAAATTATGGCTAAAATGTTTGAGCTGTAAAAATTCTCCAGCTAGGATATTTTGCCCTGTTTTTTTGCAGTTCCCTTGTCAATTTGCTACCGTTCACTGTTTAATTGGTAGATCCAACGTTGTTGCTATTTATCGACACTGTTTACATTTCTTCAGTATTTAAATGTATATATTGTACGTTTGTTGTACCTTTTTTATTACTTTACTATGTTAACAGAAACACATAAGTCAACATTACTGTATTGCCTTTGGAATGTATATTGGACACTGTATTGTTGACAAATGTCCCAGTAGGGACAATAAATGTGATGTCTGTTTTTCATACCTTACAGGCGGGGCATTTCATTGTAATTTTAAATGTCTTCTACAGACAAATTAGATAATGGGGAGGTACTGCAGACCAGCCATTGAGCTGATAACAAATGCAAACAAAGGATTTAAGCTGAGGTTTGTAATACTGAGAAGCAAGGGAATGGTTTGTTGGTGCTTTCACTTGCCAATAAAAGACCAGGGGGTTTTTTCAGGGCAAAGACAGGTCTGATTATAAGAATAAAAGGCTGGAATCCCAAGCAGAGCTGTAGGAGACCTGCATTCTCCTTGCAGGCAGATGGAGGCCATGACCTGTCAGCAAACCGACTCAGAAGACCCACCTGAAGTGTATAGCAGCATTGGGGGATGTCTTTGCGCACAGAGCAGCTCACAGACATCATCCAGTTGCCCCACTAGAAAGGACATTTGGGTGCAATGGCAGGTCTAGTGGGTGCATGGGCAGGTCCAGTGGGTGCTGCAATGTGCAGGAGCAAGTATTGTAGGTTAATATTTTGCTATGATGAGCAGAAGAACTGGAATAGAGAAGGACAAAGTAAATACAATTATTTAAGGTTATTGTAAATGCCTTATCAAACTTCATAAATATTTACCAATTGGCCATAAAGTGACTGAAAATGCTCTGGTAATGCCCCACAGCCATAACTTCAGCCACTCCCACAAATTAAGTGTCCCTCATTGGCCATTCGGAATGTTGGGAGGTATGCATGTAAGATAATGATATCTGATTCCACAATGGAGTATTGTGCAAAATGTCTTCTCTATGGCACTACAAATGCCTGTTACAGGTACCTAGCAACTTGGTAGTGAAACTCTCAGTAAGCCATCATTTTAACTGCTTCCTATTTTTCCATGGCTGACACGTTACTATTCTTTTAATTACAGACTGAGCGACTCCATCTATTGGCTGGACTTATGTAGTGCACCTAGATGCTGAAATTGTTAAATTGGGAAACAGTCAATATTTTCTTAAATAGACGCATAAAATGTTTGTTTGTTTGTTTTTAATTTCTATAATTTAACCTTAAGATAACATTAGCTTTGAATATAAACACATTTTTCTAATTACAACAGTGACCTTTGAACGTTAATAGTTTAAGGGTCTACTCAATATGTGCCGATTCATCCCGAATTGGATTCAGGTCAGGAATTTTGGCCGAATTTCACAAATCCCTGAAATTCAGCTACTCGATAACCATAAATTATGGTCCAAATTTGCAGTTCAGACCGTGCGTAAACGGAAACATCAGAGGTATTTGGATCAGGCTTTTTTCACCATGAAAAATATAGGGTTTCAGCTACCCAGGATGCCTTGATCACCCCTGAACATACTCTGAATTGGGACAAAAGATAGTTGCATTGCAATCCTCCTTTCTTTTAGAAGTAAAATTTAAATGAAAATTTAAAAAAATAAACAAATTAATAACATAGACACCGCCTGGTGCCAGTGGACTGCCGTTGGTTTTTACATAAAAAAATACCCTGACCCGACCTAATAAATAATGGTAGTGGGAGCTGGCTAAATGGCGCCTATCCCTCATTATAAATCCAAATAGCTTTGACCGGCTCAGAACAGCCCAAATAGGGTATATAGTGAGTATAGTGGTATTTTACCTCCAGGTGCTGGAACACAAAAAGGGTCTACTCAAAGCCCAGGGTTCAACAGAAAACAAACTTTTGACAAAGCACCGTCTGGTGCGAAACGCGTTAAGCGTTTGTCTTTTTGCCTGTCCTCTATCCCTCTGCCTGATGCCTTTTATACATTTTGGATCACAATAAAAGAAGATTCTTTTCTACATGCAACCTCATTTGGACTTACTTTATTTGCCTACCGGATGATTACTGCTGACACACCTTTTGTTTGTTTTCTATCCCTCATTATACACATGAAGGGTCAGGCCAGGAAGCCTTGCCACTCCACCCCACTTATAATAATGGGGCTGGGAGCTGGGCAAATGCTCCCTGCCCCCTGTTGAAGTCCTGGCCTTCACCATAGCCCCTATATATTGCCAGTCATGGCCACCTAACAATAACTGGGGCTGGAAGGCACCCACATTATTCCCAGCCCCCATTCCTTGGATCGAAAACCAGGGTTTCTTGCTTTGGCAAAAAAGGAGTCTCCTCCTAATTCATTTATTTTCTTTGTTTCTTGGTTTGGCACCGCCATATAATTAAATAAAAAAAATTGTTAGAGGGCTGGTCAAATACCCTTGAAGTAAATATATAAACCTCCTATTGGGTAGCTCAGAATACGGTTCCCATCCCAGTGTCTTGGAAATCACTAATCATAGGAATGGAAATCAACTTCTGACAGATATGAGGGGAAACCTGTGGATTACTCTGGTCCTGGACAGCTGCCACTCACAATTAAAAATTACATGCCACAGAACTGAAAACCGGGTTTAGCAGGATTTGTATACATAATAGTAATGATGATCATAATCATTATATACGATGCATACTATATTTAGTATGGTGCAGGAAGTATTAATAAATAAATAAATAGCACAACCAGCATTTTGTGTTTGAAGATTAAATTCTCACAACGCCTCTGTAAAGCCTGTTTAATGAAGATTACATGCACATACGATTTCTCTACATTAAACAAACAAAATGTATGCACAATAGCCCAGTATAGCCTTATTATTAAAAAAGCCACTAAACCTTTTTTCTTAACAACAGCTTCCCAATGTAAAAGCAATGGTGAAGACCATTGGTCAGTGCTGATAGTAGGGCGTTGTTGATTCTTGATGAGGAGGGCGCTTTTGATAGGGTGGCGTGGCCCCATTTGATCAGAATTTTGAAATTGAAGTTCTTTGGTCCCCAATTTGTAGGTTTGATACGGAAGCTGTACAATTTTCCCATTACCAAAATTTGTGTAAATGGTCTTGACTCTGGTGAGGTTAAAATGTTTAGAGGTGTTCGTCAGGGTTGCCCTCTGTTTGGATCCTATCATCCGGGCGTTATATCAGGAGCAACAATTTCAAGGAGTGGAAATAGGGTCAAAGGTAATTAAAGTGGCCGCTATTGCGGATGACTTGCTCCTATTTATAACCAACCCCTCCTTAGTTCTGCCCAAGATTTTGAACTTAATAGTTAGATGGGGCTCGGTTACGGGCTTCCGAATCAATGTGAAGAAATCTGAGTCCTCCAACGCAACCACCGGGTTTGCAATTACTAAATATATATTGGGCTCCAACTTACATTAATTAGCTGGGAATTAAACTGCCATAGTCCCCTCACTAACCATACCAGATTAATATACACCCGGCTATATCCATAGTTCTTACAGAATTAAAGTCGTGGAATTCCTTATATTTGATCTTTTCGGACAGAATTGCTTTATTGAAAATGATTAGTTTTCCCAAATTGTTATATTACCTGCAAGTTTTTACCTATCCTGCTCACAAATTCAGATATTAAACAAATAAATTCTGGGTTCTCTTGTTTCATATGGGGTGGAAAGCGGCCAAGGATAGGTTTAGTTAAACTACAAAGGTCGAAATCACACCTGGGCCTTAATGTTCCCAATATTCAAATTTATAATCTGGCAGCTCTATATAGATATGCATTGGACTGGGCATCTCCGACACCTTTATATACTGATCAAGCGTTTATACCAGGGATTTCATTGACCTCTCTGTTACACACTCCCTACCTACAGATCCCAGATGACATCCAGGGGATATCGTTGATTTCTAATTCAATAAAGGCATGGAAAACATTGAGAATTAAAATGGTTCTGCAATGGAAATGTTCCCTCTTGTTACCCTTGATAGGAAATCCCCATTTCCAGGAGGGCAGAGCTTTGCAAGTATTTCATCTTTGGAAACAGTCTGGTATATGTAGAATAGGCCGTTAGTTGTCTTCATTAGAAAAGTCTGCCCTGTGATTGGAAGACTGTAAACAAAAATATCCTTCTGCTCCAATGACAATATTTCATTATTTGCAGGCTAAAAGTTATGTGGTGTCTGTTGCGCATCAACGCGGGTATCTGGATTGGGACAACCCTTTAGATAACTTGAATTTTGCATCAGGGTCACACACTTATTCTACGAAACAGATTACCGCCATAATTAAAATGGAGACAGAGACATGTTTGTTACCAAAGTTGATTCACACATGGGTTACTCATATGCCATTAGTGGAACGAAGCTGTGTCAATTACTGCCTGTAGCCACTTAAAGTGATATGCATTTAAAAATAGGACACTATGCTTATCCCCACTACGTCAATGGAAGTGTGGTATGAGAGATACAGCGGAATGCCCCAAATGTCATGACATAGATTCAAATTTGTATCATTGTTTTTGATCATGCTCCCTTATTCAGAAATTTTGGTCAGACATTAAACGTGTTGGTAGACTCCTGAGATGCCCTATGAATAGGATCACGCCTGAGATGGCAATTTTGGCGATAGAGGTGGAGACTCCTTTACCTAAATGTAGACTGACCCATATATTGTTGGCAGCGGCACGTAAAACAATTCGGCATCAATGGATCCACCCGGAACCGCCTAATCTTACCCTGTTTAAAACTAAACTTTATTTTTTATTTTGGACGGATTGGTTGGAAACCTCCTTAGATAAGGAAAAGAAAACAAAGAAATGTTTCACTACTTGGCAACCTTATATTGGGATTTTGGATGATGGTGTCCGTTCAGCAATTAAAACAGCTTTTGAATATACGTCTTCGTATAGCGCTCAAATCTTGTTAAATAGATCACCGATAGTTGTGCCTTAGTAACTAGTGAACAGGATTTTCAGGGAGGGAAATTTTAATATATTTCCTATAAGCAGATGAAGGATGTAAATTTTGAACATTTAAAGATGTAGAGACGGTGACAAACTAGGACGGTACTTGGTGGGCTGGGTGGGGGGATGTTAGATGTTTTAGTATTTTTGTTATAAGTTTGGAGTATTTTGAAGATGTCTGTGTGTTTTCCAGCCCTTGGGTGTTCAGCCTGGGCAGCCTCCAAAATCAAGGGTGTGAACAAATGGAAAAGGGGAAGACGGTCATAATAAAGGGCAACATATTACCGGTATAGCACAGCATACTACTGTATGTAGTGTACAGTCATATGGAAGTGTTCAATAAAAAAAGTAAAAAAAACAAACAAAAAACATAGGTGAAAACTCTAGCGACCCTAGAATGAGGATAAAATGATATGTACATATTAAAGAGGGACTAAAATCTCTTTAAAGACAACTTCTGTGTGATTAAAAAGGCTACTTAATGATGCTCCTCTGACAATTTAGATTTGTTTGTGAAAATCAAATTGCTAACTTCCAGGATGCTAGGTCTCATAGATAGTTCTCAAAGACTTTGGTATAGTCTGATTGGTATACAGTGTTTATTATAAGGTGAGCATGTTCCAGATTCCCTGGAACAGTCCAGCAATGGGACTGTGTGTTTCAGGTTCTGGACAGCCTCAATCAGTGGCGGACTGGGTTTAAAAATATTGGTTTCCAGAAAACCGAAGGGGCCCACCAACAACTATAAGGCTATATATTAATTTTTGAAATAAATACAATTTTCAAAAAATACACAATTGGGAAAAAAGGTACCATAAAAGCTTTTGTGATTTTTTAAAAATATATTGTTTTAGTAATTGCAGTGTACATATTATTGGCAGTATATATAAATTTAAATACATCTTGTTATAATCTAATTTTGAAATTATTTTTTATTTTTTTAAATTTAAAATGTATTTGGCATCTTCACAGCCATTCACAAAAATATAAAAGTACAACAATTGCTATTTCAGGGTATTTGAAACATAAATACCGAAGTAATAGAATATTATAGTTCACATTTTTAAGTAACATGGTCAAATCCTTCGGTTACTTATATTACGTATATTACTGGAACTTGAGATATATTTAAAAAGGCATATAAATAGTATATTGCACATAAAAAAATTATGAACTGTATCTTTACCTCTATGATAACATATATTAGGTCTGTATATATGGCATAAATATCTACTACAGACTAAATTTGGTCAAAACCCCATAACTCAAATATAGAAAAACGTAGTTAAGGAACGGTTGCAATGTCTATTATTGGTTGAACATAAACTTTCTGTAGGGAAAGTAAGAATGGACTATTACTAAATTTCCACTGCCCTGCATCGCCATGTATTGGATAAAATAAAAATAGACCTGGGGTCATGTATATCAAATCAACTAAAGAAAAAAATTAAAAATCTACAAATATATCACAAATATGGGTTTGCCACTGAGAAATTGGATGCAGTTAACCTTTTGTAAATGTGTCTTCTTCGATTAGAATCTCTGTTATTCGGTTGACCTAATAATGTTCGCTGTCATTACACTTATCATAACAGTAAGGAATACAGAGCAAACAAACAGTGCAGAGTCCTATACTTAAAGTGAACTGTTCAAATGGAAGAGTATGGATGAGAGGATTAAGGCACGAATATATAGTGAAAGAGAATAAACCAATAGATTTAAGAGGGAGTAAGTAAGAGAAAGCTTAAGTAAAGGAGAGGAGCAAGCTAACATCTAATTGGCCAATTGGTGAACTAAACCCCCACCTTTATCATCTTTAGTGTTAGGCTATTTCCTGTATTTATGTTTGTTCCTTTGTATGTTTCTCTTGTGTTCCTTAACCCTGTGTCTTGTATTATTTAGTTTGGTTTCTGTTTTATTTTATGTCTTGCCTCAGTCCTGTTGCCCAGCACTCTCTATGTCAGTTCTGCTCTCCTTCGGTTACTTTTCTGTTTTAGCTCTGCTTGGCTGTCATTTACTTCATTTCATCCTTGCCATGAAATTTGGATGCAGCAGCTGCTTCACCAGGCCTGGCATGTGGCTGCAAAAACTTTAAGCAATTCGGCGGCCGTCGCCGCTTTAAGAAATTCGCCTGCTGCCGCCGGTTGTTGCAGCAGCCGAACTCTTAAAGTGGCGGCCGCCACCGATTCACTTTAAGTGGCCAAGGCGGCCCCGGGGCAGGTGGCCCACCGGGATTTTTCCCGGTATCCCGGTGGGCCAGTCTGGCCCTGATTCTAGGGTACAGGTCATCCCTATTACTATCACAACCTGCGATAACAGACCAGGGAGGAGCCTCTTGCAGGGCAGGGTGTGGGGTCTGTCTGCACCCCACATAACTGTGAAGGACTGGTAGCTGTGACCGGGACTGAGACAGGACAGGTAACAGACTGGAACTAAGGCAGGACTGGTAGCAGAGACTGGGACTGAGACAAGACTGGTAGCAGAGACTGGAACTGAGACAAGACTGGTAGCAGAGACTGGGACTGAGGCAGGACTGGTAGCAGAGACTGGGACTGAGGCAGGACTGGTAGCTGAGACTGGGACTGAGGCAGGACAGGTAACTGAGACTGGAACAAAGACAGGACAGGTAGCTACTGCAACAGGTTTGGAAACAGAACAGTGTTATTCACCTGAATGGTATTATACCCTATGGTTGAGCCTCAGGTAAATTACCACCCAGGACTTGTACACTGACTGCAACTGCACACTGAAGCAGAGATACACAGGGAGTACTGGACGAGAAGGATAATCAGCAGGCCGGGTCATACACGAAACAGGAACAAGGTACAACATAGGAATTCAGAAGGCAAGGTCACTAGACAAAATGGTCGAGGCAGGCAGAAAACAGCGGAGTCAAAATGAAGCAGGAGTCAGAACCGGGAAATCAATAATCAATATATAAATGCTAGAACTAGAAACAAGGCACTATCACAGGCTGCAACCAAACCAATGCAAAGGCACTGATTGCCATAAGCTGCAGGTTTAAATAGGGAAGGGCTGAGGATAATGAGGCAGCTGACAACAGGAGTAGAATGGGAACACCACAATAGCGGCCACTAGAGGCTGAAGACAAAACCAGCCACAAACTCAGAATAACCGTGACAATTACAGGGCTCAGGGCATCCCAATTACAGGTACTCTAAGAGAGGGATTTTAGGGAACAGGTCACCCCTATAACAGGGTCCAGGGACAGGATACAGGTCACACCTTTTACAGGACCTTAGGATTCAGGACTTTGGCAGATGCCACTCTGGGGTCTACCTGGGAAGATACCAATCTCTGGGGCCAGGCTAGGCAGGTGTCACTCTGTGGCCGGAACTGTAAAATGCCACTTCTGTGGCCGGATCTAGGAAGGTGCCACTTCTATGGCCGGAGCAGGAAAGCCCCTCTGTGACTGGGAAGAGGAAACACAAGAATTACTAACAGAATAACAAAGAACCCAGAAACGAGAATAACTAAAAGCAAAACATAATAGCAAAACACAGAAAGGAAACCAGAGAAACTGAATACAAACTGGACACATGATGATCTTAATGCGGGATGGAACTTGATTGATAGCGGGATGGATTATATATATATATATATATATATATATATATATATATATATATATAATTAGCATTTTTATAATTGCCCCTATTTATTATTGCCTGGAGATGCCACTGCTGGCAGTATGCTACAAAATAAGCTACTGAAAGACTACTGTACCTTTAAATTTTCTGTTATGGTCACACATAGTTTCCGATGTACAGCAGTTTATACACTCATTGCTTCCTGTTTAGTTCACTTTACAATGGACTGTGCTGAATATATTTTTCTCCTAGCCCTGAATGCCACATATTATAATTGTGAGTACAAATACGTTTTTATAATTCATTTATATGCTTAAATGGCCTGACCACCTTTAAATCAGAATCAACTCGAAAACCTAGAATGTAATGTTATTAAGTAAGGCTGTAATGAAATTCACTTGACTGCATAGACTTTTGTGTAATATCCCTGGTTTAACTGTAAGACACTTACATCTAGAAACATATTTAAAGGGCCATATATAAAAGTAGTTATAATTATTAAATCTCACAAAGTTTCTAATATGTTCGGTGAATGGGTTGTTTAAACCACAAACAAAGTGTTCCTCACAAAATACCATATAAGGGGTGCAAAACGCTTCCCCCATAGCCGTCTCTTGAAGGTGTTGAAGGTGGATACCAGTATCAAATTGAAAAGTATTCTGAGTGAGAAGAAAGTAAATGGACTGCCAAAGGAAGTCAGTGCTATCCCTGGTATACTTACTGTGCAAAACCAGGCACCATTCATCTGCGTTATGTGGTATAGTGGAGTACAGTGCAGTCACATTCAGGGAACCTTAAACCTGCAATTTGTGAGGGTGCTGTCCCCTGATTTGTATGCACATTCAGGGAAAGCCATCAGTCCCCAATCAAAATTTCTCATGTATATTTACATTGTGTACCTCCAAAGGGAAGAGGTTACTTAGTACTTATCATCACTCATTTATAATACAGAGAGAGTCTCTCCCATATATAGAATAGTGTTAAACATTTCTCAGTGGACCTGCTTAGCATCTCGTAGATATCTTTTATGCATCTTTATTATAAGCTGAAGGTAGCGGTCCAATAGAAAAGTGGTTTCTTAAATATGAGAAGTCAAATGCAAAAATTCAAAAACCGTAATGTATATTTCCTGGGGAAATGCTTTGTTAAAGGGACAGTCTAGTCACCATACTCACTTTGGTGCAAGATGAATATTACTGTTTTTATAGTGCACACGTTTTTTCCCAGTGTGATTTGATGCAGGCAATCATATTTTTAATATTTGACTCAAGCCCTACCCAGTGATTACTCTGAATGTTTACTGCAGGTGTGGCAGCACTGATTATATAGACACTGATTATATAGACACTAAGGTTATAAAGTTTTTTGTTTAATGGAATGGAATATATTGCTCTTATACACAGTAGGATTTCTTAACAGTGCAACACATTGTCTGATGACATCACTGGGGAGATAGGAAATTCCATTAATTTGAATGAAATTATTTTCATTGGTTCCTACAGAGAAGAAAAAAGGAAATTACTTTTACGCAGCTAGTGTGGGCAGTCCTGGTTTCTTGCAACCTGCTGTAATGTCCCAGTTTCATCTAGCTGTAAATATTTTATATTTTAAGCAATGCAAAATGTAAAACATGCATTTGAAAGTGCACTAAACAGTTCCTTTAATATTATCCTGATTCCTATAGTAAGGGGGTATAAAATAACCTGTATTTTCTTGCAAGTGTATTACGTGATTGATATCTCGTTTTTAATATTGATAGTATTATTTTCTCTTTAGCCATTTTCAGTTGCCGACCATCACGCCCCATCCATGAATCTGCAGTGGAACATACTGATACTGTGGGATACGTGGCTTCTGATGTGCTTCTGTCTTGTGTCTTTGACTCTGAAAACTTTAGGCATACCCAGTGCAATGACACAGCTGTCATCTGGACATTAGATACCAGGACACAATTGATGGAATTTAACACACATAAATTATTGGTACAGTTTTGGGGTCAGTGGAGCCAGCGCATTGAAATCAACAAAGACTATACAAAGAGCAGAAATTTCTCCATAACACTGAAGAACCTCAGGGACTCGGATGGTGGCGACCTGAGCTGTGTCCTGTATGATGGAATAAATTATGTGGTGGCTGCAAAAATAATACACCTAGAGGTGTTGCAGTTGCCTCCTAAAGGTAATAAATCAATTCTGCAAATACTAAAAAAATGAATTTAGGTGCATTTGTCACAATGCCTTCACAAAGCTGCCCCAGCATCACAGAGCTCCCGCAGAGCTGCCTTGGTGTCAGAATGCTCTCACAGAGCTGCCCCTGTGTCAGAATGCTCTTACAGAGCTGCCCCTGTGTCAGAATGCTCTCATAGAGCTACCCTGTGTCAGAATGCTCTCACAGAGCTGCCCCTGTGTCAGAATGCTCTCACAGAGCTGCCCCTGTGTCAGAATGCTCTCACAGAGCTGCCTTGGTGTCAGAATGCTCTCACAGAGCTGACCCTGTGTAAGAATGCTCTCACAGAATTCCCCCACAGTGCTGCCCCTGTGTCAGAATGCCCCCACAGTGCTGCCCCCTGTGTCAGAATGCCCCCACAGAGCTGACCCTGTGTCAGAATGCTCTCACAGAGCTGACCCTGTGTCAGAATGCTCTTACAGAGCTGCCCTGGTGTCAGAATGTTATCACAGAGCTGCCCTGGTGTCAGAATGCTCTTACAGAGCTGACCCTGTGTCAGAATGCTCTTACAGAGCTGACCCTGTGTCAGAATGCTCTTACAGAGCTGCCCTGGTGTCAGAATGCTCTCACAGAGCTGCCCTGGTGTCTGAATGCTCTTACAGACCTGCCCTGGTGTCAGAATGCTCTTACAGAGCTGCCCTTGGTGTCAGAATGCTCTTACAGAGCTGCCCTTGTGTCAGAATGCTCTCAGAGAGCTGCCCTGGTGTCAGAATGCTCTTACAGAGCTGCCCCTGTGTCAGAATGCTCTCACAGAGCTGCCCTGGTGTCAGAATGCTCTCACAGAGCTGCCCTGGTGTAAGAATGCTCTTACAGAGCTGACCCTGTGTCAGAATGCTCTTACAGAGCTGACCCTGTGTCAGAATGCTCTCACAGAGCTGTCCTGGTGTCAGAATCCTCTCACAGAGCTGCCCTGGTGTCAGAATGCTCTCACAGAGCTGCCCTGGTGTCAGAATGCTCTCACAGAGCTGCCCTGGTGTCAGAATGCTCTTACAGAGCTGCCCCTGTGTCAGAATGCTGTCACAGAGCTGCCCTTGTGTCAGAATGCTCTCACAGAGCTGCCCTGGTGTCAGAATGCTCTTACAGAGCTGCCCTTGTGTCAGAATGCCCTCACAGAGCTGCCCTGGAGTTAGAATGCTCCACAGTAGATACCTCTGTGACTGGGAAGAGGAAACACAAGAATTACAAACAGAACAACAAAGAACCCAGAAACTAGAATAAGTAAAAGCAGAACATAATAGCAAAACACAGAAAGGAAACCAGAGAAAATGAATACAAACTGGACACATGATGATCTGAATGTGGGATGGAACTTGATTGATACCGGGATGTATTATATATATATATATATATATATATATATATATATATATATAAAATTAGCATTTTTATAATTGCCCCTATTTATTATTGCCTGGTGATGCCACTGCTGGCAGTATACTACAAAATAAGCTACTGAAAGACTACTGTACCTTTAAATTTTCTGTTATGGTCACACATAGTTTCCGATGTACAGCAGTTTATACACTCATTGCTTCCTGTTTAGTTCACTTTACAATGGACTGTGCTGAATATATTTTTCCCCTAGCCCTGAATGCCACATATTATAATTATGAGTACAAATACTTTTTTATAATTCATTTATATGCTTAAATGGCCTGATCACCTTTAAATCAGAATCAACTCGAAAACCTAGAATGAAATGTTATTAAGTAAGGCTGTAATGAAATTCACTTGACTGCACAGACTTTTGTGTAATATCCCTGGTTTAACTGCTTATTATTTTAAGACACTTACATCTAGAAACATATTTAAAACATATTTAAAGGGCCAAATATAAAAGTAGTTATAATTATTACTGCGGGTCCCATAAGTTAAAGTGAATAAAGATAGCATATCAGGAAATATAATCACAATCTGATATAGTGCAAATAACCTATAGCCCATAAATAAATTTAATAGAGGCTAAAATGTCATCAGCCGTCCTAAGTCAGTATGGCAAGATGAATCATTAATTGAAAGAAAGCAAAGTAACCCCAATCCCAGCAGCAATGAGGAAACTCCATTCAAAAAGATCATAATCTAAAGAAAACAAGTGTTAAGAAAAAAAATAATAATGAATGAATGAGCCCAATAAGATCATCAATTCAAACTATAAATACCTAAAATGCTGGGGGTACAAATATTTATAGTAAAATAAGAACACATAAATACCGGTTTAATCCAAAAAAACAGGAGAATTTATACTGCAAGTTCATATTAAAGGGTTTTCTAGCGCCAACCAAAGGGTTTTCTAGTGCCAACGATACAGTGCATCCTAAGTACTGGGCACCAAATTTAGCACAAATAAGATACATTACATTGTGTGTAGTGCAATTAATGTATTGTTTAATTCCACAAGAATGCTGTTGGTGTTTTGCACAGCATTGTCCACACTGATATATTTTTAGAGTGGGAGATACCAAGTTACCCAAGATCCTAGCCTTCCTAGGTACAAAATGTATACCCTCATCATTCACTTTTTAATAAACATCATCACACCTCAATACTTTAAGATGTATAGCCCTTATCTGATTAAATTCCTTTTGGTACAAGGCGTGGAATAAACAATATTATTACTCTCACCAGCATTATAAGGTACCTCGGGGAGACCTTTATTAGTATCCACTAAAAGACTGTCCCTGGTTCTTTTACTAGCCATGGTATTTGCTCTTGTAATATTCGATTCTTGATCATCCCTCTCAATCGATCTTTCCCTCAAATATCGTGTCTCCAATTCATAAGTTCCCTGATCACTACAATTCCTCTTCAAATGAAAACATTGTCCTACTGGAAGGCACTCATCACACTTTTGGCATTCCGTATTGTATTACATGCCATATGTGTTCATTACATCCTAGTAGTGATCTTGTCATCACAGAGGACAAGACAAGATCAAAAAATAATATAGTATTAGCACGTGATATTTGGAGTTATTATGCAATTGTAAACAAGGTTATGGCTATTAGATTTTACATCATTTACTAAGCTGTTTATGAGCTACTCATCACCCTCATATTTGAATAGATGGTCATCTGTGGATCTCACAAAGTATCTAATATGTTCAGTGAATGGGTTGTTTAAACCACAAACAAAGTGTTCCTCCCAAACAGGGCCGGTGCAAGGATTTTTGCCGCCCTAGGCAAAATAAAAATTGCCCCCCCCCCCCCCCCCACATTATTATTCCCCTCAATATCCCAGGATTATGCCCCACAATATACCAGGACTTAGCCACCCAATATCCCAGGATTATTCCCCTCAATATCCCAGGATTATGCCCCTCAATATCCCAGGATTATGCCCCACATTATCATATTATTATTCCCCTCAATATCCCAGGATTATGCCCCACATTATCATATTATTATTCCCCTCAATATCCCAGGATTATGCCCCTCAATATCCCAGAATTTTCCCCCACAATATGACAGGATTTAGCCACCCAATATGCCAGGATTTTCCCCCACAATATGCCAGCCAGGACTTAGCCACCCAATATGCCAGGATTTCCCCCCACAATATGCCAGCCAGGACTTAGCCACCCAATATGCCAGGATTTTCCCCCACAGTATGCCAGGATTCTCCCCCCTTCCCCCTTACTTACCTCGTCACTGCTGCTCTCCCGGTGCTCTCATCTGCCCGTCTGTGGCTGTGAGGGAAGCGTTGTGCGCTCCCCTCCAGCCAATGCGCATTCAATAAAATTTGTTTAAACAAACTTTATTAAATGAGCATTGGCTGGAAAGGAGCGCACAACGTTTCCCTCACAGCCACGGACCTCCACCGGAGACAGAGCAGCAGCGACGAGGTAAGTAAGGGGGAGGATTTTTTTTTTTTTAAGCAGGGTTCTGGCGCCCCCAGCTAAGATGCGCCCTAGGCAGCTGCCTAAGTCGCCTTACTGGTGGTGCCGGCCCTGCTCCCAAAATACCATATAAGGGGTGCAAAACGCTTCCCCCATAGCCGTCTCTTGAAGGTGTTGAAGGTGGATACCAGTATCAAATTGAAAAGTATTCTGAGTGAGAAGAAAGTAAATGGACTGCCAAAGGAAGTCAGTGCTATCCCTGGTATACTTACTGTGCAAAACCAGGCACCATTCATCTGCGTTATGTGGTATAGTGGAGTACAGTGCAGTCACATTCAGGGAACCTTAAACCTGCAATTTGTGAGGGTGCTGTCCCCTGATTTGTATGCACATTCAGGGAAAGCCATCAGTCCCCAATCAAAATTTCTCATGTATATTTACATTGTGTACCTCCAAAGGGAAGAGGTTACTTAGTACTTGTCATCACTCATTTATAATACAGAGAGAGTCTCTACCATATATATAATAGTGTTAAACATTTCTCAGTGGACCTGCATAGCATCTAGTAGATATCTTTTATGCATCTTTATTATAAGCTGAAGGCAGCGGTCCAATAAAAAAGTGGTTTCTTAAATATGAGAAGTCAAATGCAAAAATTCAAAAACCAAGTCGTAATGTATATTTGCTGGGGAAATGCTTTGTTAAAGGGACAGTGTAGTCACCATACTCACTTTGGTGCAAGATGAAGATTACTGTTTTTATAGTGCACAAGTTTTTTTCCAGTGTGATTTGATGCAGGCAATCATATTTTTAATATTTGACTCAAGCCCTCCCCAGGTGATTACTCTGAATGTATACTGCAGGTGTGGCAGCACTGATTATATAGACACTGATTATATAGACACTAAGGTTACAAAGTTTTTTTTTTAATTTAGTCACTTCCTGTGCTGTTGGAATGGAATACATTGCTCTTATACACAGTAGGATTTCTTAACAGTGCAACACATTGTCTGATGACATCACTGGGGAATGAAATTATTTTCATTGGTTCCTACAGAGAAGAAAAAAGGAAATTACTTTTACGCAGCTAGTGTGGGCAGTCCTGGTTTCTTGCAACCTGCTGTAATGTCCCAGTTTCATCTAGCTGTAAATATTTTATATTTTAAGCAATGCAAAATGTAAAACATGCATTTGAAAGTGCACTAAACAGTTCCTTTAATATTATCCTGATTCCTATAGTAAGGGGGTATAAAATAACCTGTATTTTCTTGCATGTGTATTACGTGATTGATATCTCGTTTTTAATATTGATAGTATTATTTTCTCTTTAGCCATTTTCAGTTGCCGACCATCACGCCCCATCCATGAATCTGCAGTGGAACATACTGATACTGTGGGATACGTGGCTTCTGATGTGCTTCTGTCTTGTGTCTTTGACTCTGAAAACTTTAGGCATACCCAGTGCAATGACACAGCTGTCATCTGGACATTAGATACCAGGACACAATTGATGGAATTTAACACACATAAGTTATTGGTACAGTTTTGGGGTCAGTGGAGCCAGCGCATTGAAATCAACAAAGACTATACAAAGAGCAGAAATTTCTCCATAACACTGAAGAACCTCAGGGACTCGGATGGTGGCGACCTGAGCTGTGTCCTGTATGATGGAATAAATTATGTGGTGGCTGCAAAAATAATACACCTAGAGGTGTTGCAGTTGCCTCCTAAAGGTAATAAATCAATTCTGCAAATACTAAAAAAATGAATTTAGGTGCATTTGTCACAATGCCTTCACAAAGCTGCCCCAGCATCACAGAGCTCCCGCAGAGCTGCCTTGGTGTCAGAATGCTCTCACAGAGCTGCCCCTGTGTCAGAATGCTCTTACAGAGCTGCCCTGGCATCAGAATGCTCTCACAGAGCTGCCCTGGTGAAACATAGATTCTTTTAAAAGTGACATTTTCCTGCCAGAAGAGAAGAATTGTTCTGCAAATCTACTGTTTTTTAAACACTCATGCAATGATTTGCTGCATGTCTTCTCATTACAGAGTATAATGGTTTTCAAGTTGTCCGTTTGGTCGGAGGACTTTTGTTCGTGGTTATTGGTATGGCTTCCGTCATTGCTTTGAATCTAAGGTAGGAATAATTTGACCTGCAATATTTCAATGAAAAAATGCTTTTTTTCCCCCTTACTGCCAATTTTCTAGTTGACGGGTGTTAAGGTACTTCATAAAAACAACAGGAAAATCCCTTCAACTGATGTTCATCAAAGCTGCTATGTGTTTCACTGAAAAGACTAACATCCCTTTTAATGTTCCCTGTTTGGTACTGATATGCCTCCATTTGGATTGTATCCACCGGTGTCTGGGACATTGGACAATGAATACTGTGCAAGTGCAGAGTTATGAATGAGCACAGCTTCTTTGCATTGGTTAGAGTCAGTGCTACTGGGCATGTGCAGTAGCACTGACACTTCCTCTTCCAAGCCACACTTCCTAGCATCCCACTTCACTGGTGAGGCATGTTGGGAGTTGGGTCACCATCTTTTCTCCATAAAAATACTGGCCATACTACTGCCTCCTAAGACTCATCATTGGTCTCAAGCCGATTTTTTTTACCGTCCTGCTGGTAAAATACCGGCCAGGTGGCAACTCTAGTTGGGAGATGATACAGTGCCTTTCAGGTCAATGCAAAATCTATGGAGGCAATAGCATGGTCAGTAATTTTTGGAAGAAATGGTGGCAACCCTACTGTTGAGGTGGTGTGCTGAGGGCTGTGGCTTGGAAAGAGGAGTGTCAGTTATCATGTATGGTGATGCTGTTTGCTATTTTTTGTAAATGAGAAAATGGTCAATGGAAAAGATCGCTCATGTACCAAACTGGCAAGCCGCATCAAAATATTCTCGATAGCTGGGGCTGTTACAATTTTCTGTCCTCCCAAATTCTATGTGATAAAAAAAAGAGAAAGAAAACAAACAATACAACTTGAATAATGTAACGTTGATATGTATTTGTCCTTGCAGATTAGTCACTACACGGAGTCCTGATCTGATATCATCAGAAGTGTAGATTTGGAAAGACAGCAGCAATCTAGAATAACAGGAAACATTCATGAAGGAGGCCATCTAGACAACCAAACCTCTGTTTCATAACCAAATGAACAATGCACACAGGTCATGTTCGTGTCCTATAACCTTGAGTCTACTAGATCTGTGTAACCTTATAGTTAGGAAAACATTAGTCTAAAGTACACCTTGAATAAAAGAAAAAGTGTTGCGCATAAAATATAAATGTGAGTATATTTCTTTTGTTTTGTTTTTTTATTTTATTTTTTGGCAGTATTTCTTATTTTATATAGTTTTACACACATTTGTTGGTTTATGTTTTTTCTGTATTTACCCCAAGTATTTTGGATAAGTATTTATTTCATTTATATTTTATGCGCAACACTTTTTCTTTTTATTTATTGTATTTTTGTGTTTGGGATAACACCAGTCTCTGGCACTTATTTATTTGTATGAAGAGTCCTACAGAAACATTAAACTGGCTCTTAGGTGGCACAATAGATAGTTAGGTACATCTATTATGCCACTTTGCAGCCAGTTTAAGGTTGTTTTCAGTGATTAATGGTTCTCCTGCCGGAGTCTGCAAGTATAAAGGACAGACATGCTTTTATTTGTGTTGATATGTGCATTTTTTTTAACCTTTTGTACTATCGCCGCCTGTCTCTCCTTTCCCATATATGCGTCTAAAGTCCCAAAGCATGCTTTAAACCAGAGCCGGGTTTTTTGGCTTCAGTATATGTGAGTTTATTTCTTTTCTGGGGGTTTGATTTTATTCTTTGCCAGTATTTCCTTTTTTAAACAGTTTTACACATGTTTGTTGGTTTATTTATTTTTTCTGCTTTAATTTCATTCAATTCAGTTGAGACCATCACAAGTATTTCAATAAGTATTTATTTCATTTATATTTTATGTGCACTTTTTATTTTATTTATTGTATTTTTGTGTTTGGGATAACACCAGCATCTGCTGCACTTATTTATTTGTATTAGCGCCTATCACTATACTCTCGTTCTTAAAGTATACCTTGATTGCAAGCTCGTGCAGACATATTCACTTTTACTTTTATATTTATTTTACCTCTTTTTTGTATTGTTAGCTACAGTTTTTATACATTTAATATACATTTAGATATGTTTGTATGCATCTGCCTGTCTTAAAATGTTTGTTTTTATATATTTATGTATATATGTATTGTATTTAACTTTGTATTTATCCTTTAAATAGCAGAACAAATATACAAGTATATTGACCCACTCGCCCCACCTACCCGGACAAGCATGTTATCCCGGTTTAGTGTAATATGGAGGGTGGTTGGGAGCAGTTGGTCAATATGCCAGTAATATTTTGACACTCAATATGCCAGTAATATTTTTCCACTCAGTAAGTCAATATTTTGCCCTCAATATGCCATTCTTTTTCAATTTAATATGCCAGTATTTTGCCCCTCAATGTGCCATTCTTTTCCCATTTAATTTGCCATTATTTCCCCCCTCAATATGCCATTTAATATGCCAGTATTTTCCCCCTTAATATGGCATTTAATATGCCAGTATTTTGCCCCTCAATATGCCATTTAAGATGCCAGTATTTTGCCCCTCAATATGCCATTCTTTTGCCAATGAATGTGCCAGTATTTTGCCCCTCAATATGCCAGGATTTTGCCCCTCAATATGCCAGGAATTTGCCAATTAAAATTCCAGGATTTTGCCCCTCAATATGCCAGGAAATTGCCAATTAATATGCCAGGATTTTGCCCCTCAATATGCCAGGATTTTGCCCCTCAATATGCCAGGATTTTGCTTGTTATGAGCCACCCCTCTTCCCCAGTACTTAACTCCTTGCTGCTGTCTCCCGGTGCTCTGCAGGTCCACGGCTGTGAGGGAAGCATTCTGCGCTCCCCTCCAGCAACGCGGCTTCAATAAAGTTTGTTTGCAGAACGCTTCCCTCACAGAAGCGGGCTGGCTTAACAGAGAATTTTTTTTCCTGCTGTGACCTGGGCCCGCCGCGCCCCCTGTACCCACCGGGCCGGGGACGCCAGTATTGCCCGTCACCCCCCTGATGGCAGGCATGATTTGGGGCGGCTGCTAAAAACGCTGGTCCTTTTACATCACTGATGTGAAGTCCCTCTCAGCTTCCCAAATCACATAGAAGATAGTAGCTCACCTTTGACTGATATCCAAAACACAACTTATAATTAGATCCACAAGTAACATTAGGCTGATGACCAACGATAAGTAAAGTTATCATACAAGGAAAACAGTGTCCATGGCAAGGTATATGAAGGTCCATAGAACTTCATTAAATTGTCCACCAAAGTCCCCACTGAAAATCTCCCATGAGCAATGTTGGTGTCTACTCCTGCTGAAATGATGCTGAACATCTCATGTATTTTATGCATGGACAACCTTGCACAAATACCTGTAATCATAGGTTAGTTAATTTTTATGCACCATACAGGCAGGAAAGATCACACGTGGATCTTCTTCTTGTGAACTACAGAAACTGGCACCTTGAGCTCAGTGGTGTATCTTGGTTTTGTGCTGCCCTAGGCAGACAAAATGTGGGAACCCCCCCCCCTCACCACGATGAAAACCCACGACATAACCCATAACCCATGTTGCACACCAAGGACATTCCCCATCACCCCATTTACATGCCTTCATCACCCGATTACATACAAGTATCGACCGGCACTACTAACCAGGGCCACTTTAACCAATGGGCAAACTTGCCCCCACTGGTTAAGGGGGCCCCGCTGGCCACTGGCTTCACGGGTGTTGCAATGAATCGCGCTGCTGGAAAACCCCCCATCAGATATGACAGTACATATCGAGAAGCCAGGAGGTGAGTACTGGGGAAGGGGGGAGGAGGGTGGCATATTATTGGGGAAATTGCCTGTGGCATATTACCGTATTTGCTCGATTATAAGACGACCCTGATTATAAGACAACCCACCCCCCTTGTCTGTCTGTCTGTCCTCCCCGCTCCCTTTGTCTCTCTCTAAAAAATCCCGGTGGGCCGCCTGCCCCGGGGCCGCCTTGGCCACTTAAAGTGAAGAGTTCGGCTGCTGCATCATCCGGCGGCAGCAGGCGAACTTCTTAAAGCGGCGACAGCCGCCAAATTGCTTAAACTGGCACCGCCACTTAAAGCAATTCGGCGGCCATCGCCGCTTTAAGAAGTTCGCCTGCTGCCACCGGATGATGCAGCAGCAGTTCCGGCGGCGGGATGGGAAGCAGAGAAAGCAAGGTGAGTGAGACATACAGGGGAAAGGGGGGGGGGGGGGTGAAAGACACTACGGGGGGGGGGGTGAAAGACACTACGGGGGGGTGAAAAACACTACAGGGGGAAGGGGGGGTAAAAGACTCTACAGGGGGAGAGGAGGGTGTGAAAGACTCTACAGGGGGAGAAAGGGGTGAAAGACACTACAGGGGGAGGGGGTGAAAGACACTAAGGGGGAAGGGGGGAAGAGAGATGCCACAGAAAGGACAGAGAGAGAGAGAGAGATGCCACAGAAAGGACACACAGAGAGAGAGAGACGCCACAGAGAGAGAGAGAGAGAGAGACGCCACAGAGAGAGAGAGAGACCCCACAGAGAGAGAGAGAGAGACGCCACAGAGAGAGAGAGACGCCACAGAGAGAGAGAGACGCCACAGAGAGAGAGAGAGACCCCACAGAGAGAGAGAGAGAGACGCCACAGAGAGAGAGAGACGCCACAGAGAGAGAGAGACGCCACAGAGAGAGAGAGAGAGACGCCACAGAGAGAGAGAGACGCCACAGAGAGAGAGAGAGAGACGCCACAGAGAGAGAGAGACGCCACAGAGAGAGAGAGAGAGAGACGCCACAGAGAGAGAGAGAGAGACGCCACAGAGAGAGAGAGAGACGCCACAGAGAGAGAGAGACGCCACAGAGAGAGAGAGAGACGCCACAGAGAGAGAGAGACGCCACAGAGAGAGAGAGAGAGAGAGAGACGCCACAGAGAGAGAGAGAGACGCCACAGAGAGAGAGAGACGCCACAGAGAGAGAGAGAGAGACGCCACAGAGAGAGAGAGACGCCACAGAGAGAGAGAGAGAGACGCCACAGAGAGAGAGAGAGAGACGCCACAGAGAGAGAGAGAGAGACGCCACAGAGAGAGAGAGAGAGAGAGAGGCCACAGAGAGAGAGAGACGCCACAGAGAGAGAGAGAGAGAGACGCCACAGAGAGAGAGAGAGACGCCACAGAGAGAGAGAGAGACCCCACAGAGAGAGAGAGAGAGACGCCACAGAGAGAGAGAGAGAGAGACGCCACAGAGAGAGAGAGAGACGCCACAGAGAGAGAGAGACGCCACAGAGAGAGAGAGAGAGACGCCACAGAGAGAGAGAGACGCCACAGAGAGAGAGAGACGCCACAGAGAGAGAGAGAGAGACGCCACAGAGAGAGAGAGACGCCACAGAGAGAGAGAGACGCCACAGAGAGAGAGAGAGACGCCACAGAGAGAGAGACGCCACAGAGAGAGAGAGAGAGAGAGAGAGACGCCACAGAGAGAGAGAGAGACGCCACAGAGAGAGAGAGACGCCACAGAGAGAGAGAGAGAGAGACGCCACAGAGAGAGAGAGACGCCACAGAGAGAGAGAGAGAGACGCCACAGAGAGTGAGAGAGAGACGCCACAGAGAGAGAGAGAGAGACGCCACAGAGAGAGAGAGAGACGCCACAGAGAGAGAGAGAGAGAGAGAGGCCACAGAGAGAGAGAGACGCCACAGAGAGAGAGAGAGAGAGACGCCACAGAGAGAGAGAGAGACGCCACAGAGAGAGAGAGACGCCACAGAGAGAGAGAGAGAGACGCCACAGAGAGAGAGAGACGCCACAGAGAGAGAGAGAGAGACGCCACAGAGAGAGAGAGAGACGCCAGAGAGAGAGAGAGAGACGCCACAGAGAGAGAAAGAGAGAGAGAGACGCCACAGAGAGAGAGAGAGACGCCACAGAGAGAGAGAGAGAGAGACGCCACAGAGAGAGAGAGACGCCACAGAGAGAGAGAGAGAGACGCCACAGAGAGAGAGAGACGCCACAGAGAGAGAGACGCCACAAAGAGAGAGAGAGAGAGAGAGAGACGCCACAGAGAGAGAGAGACGCCACAGAGAGAGAGAGAGACGCCACAGAGAGAGAGAGAGAGAGAGACGCCACAGAAAGGACAGAGAGAGACGCCACAGAAAGGACAGAGAGAGACGCCACAGAAAGGACAGAGAGAGAGAGACGCCACAGAAAGGACAGAGAGAGACGCCACAGAAAGGACAGAGAGAGAGAGACGCCACAGAAAGGACAGAGAGAGACGCCACAGAAAGGACAGAGAGAGACGCCACAGAAAGGACAGAGAGAGAGAGACGCCACAGAAAGGACAGAGAGAGACGCCACAGAAAGGACAGAGAGAGAGACGCCACAGAAAGGACAGAGAGAGACAGGCTACAGATATGCGAGAGACAGGATATGTCTCACACACTGCTCCGATATATACCTCTGCACAGGGCAATTCATATAACTATGTGTACATACTGGAGGTATATATATTGCCCTAGACAGGCTTATATATCAGTCTTATCTATAAATAATACACTGTTCAGATGAGCTTTTTAAAATGCATGATTTTCCCTTCTATGAACAAAAAAATTATATTATGCTATGGGCTGGTTTAAAAATCTTATGCGATGGGGCTGGTATATAAATATTTTCCAGGGCTGGTTTTTGTTCCCAGTCCGGCCCTGGATACCACCCATAGTAACATAGTAATTTAGGTTGAAAAAAGACACAAGTCCATCAAGTTCAACCCTTCTACCTATCATTATAGCTTTTGATCCAAAAGAAGGCAAAAACCCCTAAGGAAGCTATTTCGAATTTTGCCTCCTGGGGGGAAAAATTCCTTCTTGACTCCAAGAGGCAATCAGATTTCTCCTTGGATCAATAAGCTCTTTTATTAATGCTTATTTCATTATTAATAGCCCTGTATGTTCTGCTTTCCTAAAAAAACATCCAAACCATTTTTAAATGCATCTATTGTGGTTGATAGCACTACCTCTCTTGGCAGGGAGTTCCATAACTTTATTGTCCTAACCGTAAAGAATCCCTTCCTTTGCTGTCAATGAAATCTTTGCTCTTCCAGTCTGAGGGGGTGACCTCTTGTTCTTTGTACCTTTCTGTTAATGAACAGGTCACTGGAGAGCTCTTTATATAAAATAATAACAAAGCAACATATACGTTAAATGTTTTTTCCCTGGGAAAAACTACTAATGAAAAGGATTTAGGAATCCCTGCACATATTTATATAATGTTATCATATCCCCTCTGAGACGCCTTTTTTCTAACGTATATAAATTTAATTTTTTAAGTCTCTCTTCATAACTAAGATCCTCCAAACCCCTTATTAATTTTGTAGCTCTCCTTTGCACTTTTTCTAGTTCCTTAATATCCTTTTTAACGACTGGTGCCCAGAACTGTACTGCATATTCAAGGTAAGGTCTTACCATTGATTTGTAAAGAGGCAAGATGATATCCTCCTCCCGTGAATCTATACCTCGTTTTATACATGCCAATATCTTATTGGCCCTTGCAGCTGCTGACTGGCATTGGGCACTGTTGCCAAGTTTGTTTTGTCTATAATTATTCCTAAATCCTTTTCATTAGTAGTTTTTCCCAGGGAAAAAACATTTAACGTATATGTTGCTTTGTTATTATTTTTCCCATAATCCATAACTTTACATTTGTCTATATTGAACCTCATTTGCCCAGTCCCCCACTCTGTCCAAATCTTCCTGTAAAGAAAAAACATCAAAATTAGTCTTTATTGCCTTACCTAATTTAGTGTCGTCCGCAAACACGGAGACATGGCTCTCAGCACACAGTGGCAGATCATTAATAAACAAATTAAAAAGAAGAGGGCCCAAAACAGACCCCTGAGGTACTCCGCTTAACACCCTTGTCCAATTCGAGCATTTTCCATTTACAACAACCCTTTGTGTTCTATCTTTTAGCCAATTTTCAATCCACATACACACATTTGCCCCCAAACCTATTTCTCTCAATTTGTAAAGTAACCTTTCGTGTGGAACTGTATCAAATGCTTTCGCAAAATCCAAATAGATCACATCAACTGCCACACCTATATCTATATTTTTACTAACTTCTTCATAGAATGTTATTAAGTTTGTTTGACAAGACCTGTCTTTCACAAAACCATGTTGACTTTTACTAATTATATTCTTTTTCAAGATGTATTCTTGAGTGTATACCTTTAGCAATCCTTCAAATAGTTTCCCCACTACAGATGTCAAGCTCACTGGCCTATAATTACCTGGCAGAGATTTTGATCCCTTTTTAAATATTGGAATGACATCCGCCTTTCGCCAGTCTGTTGGCACTGTACCTGAACTGAATGAATCCCTAAAGATCATGAATAGTGGTCTGGCCAGAATTATGCTTAACTCTCTAAGTACCCTTGGGTGTATACCATCTGGTCCTGGGGCCTTGTCTATCTTAACAGAGTTTAATTGCTTAAGCACTTTTTCCTGTGTCAGCCAATCCCATGTTTGCGGCGAATGTCCCATAACTTCCTGTAGCAGGGGCTCGTCCATCTGCTCTTCCTTAGTATAAACAGAAGAAAAAAAAGTATTTAAAATGTCTGCCTTCTCTCTGTCCTCACTTACCAAATTTCCCATTTGGGATAACAAGGGCCCAACATTTTCCCTCTTTAGCTTTTTTACATTTATATATTTATAAAACATTTTGGGGTTAGTTTTACTCTCCTTGGCAACCCTTTTCTCATTTTCCAATTTAGCCATTTTGATTGCCTTTTTGCAGGCTTTGTTGGCCTCTTTGTACTCTATAAATGATAGTGCTGATCCCGTGTTTTTATAATGTTTGAATGCCATTTTCTTGTTTTGTATTTCCTGTTTCACGTTACCGGTAAGCCACATTGGTTTTGATTTGTGTCTTTTGCATTTGTTTCCCAAAGGTATATATTGGGATGTGTACTTTTGTAATGTGTGCTTAAAGGCATTCCACTTGTCTTCTGTGTTTAGTCCAGAAAACAATAGTTCCCAGTCTAAATGTTCAATCGATGGCATAGTTACCAATTTGCTTTTTTGCATTAATCTCAAATGAGACCATATTATGGTCACTATTCCCCAAGTGTTCTCTTATTTGAATGTTTGAGATAAGCTCCTCATTGTTTGTTATTACCAAATCCAGACAGGCATCCATTCTAGTTGGGGTGTCTACTAATTGTGCCATAAATTTGTTATTAAGCAGGTTCAGAAACTTGCTGCCCCTAGCTGAACTAGTTGTGCCACACTTACAATCTATATCTGGGTAATTAAAATCTCCCATGATTAGAACTTCATTCATATTTGCAGCCTTTTCAATTTGTAATAAAAGCTGATCTTCTCCATCAATGCTAATATTTGGTGGCTTGTAGCATACACCTACAAGTAATGTGCGATTCTTTTTAGCATCTAAGCTAATCTCCACCCACAGTGTCTCCACATCAGTTCCAGTTACATCATGTACACTTTCTTTAATACTGGGCTTTAATTTAGGATTTACATACAGACAAAGCCCTCCCCCTTTTCTATTTACTCTGTCCTTTCTAAAAAGTGAGTAGCCTTGTAAATTAACTGACCAGTCGTGGGTCTCATCCCACCACATTTCTGTGATTCCGATTAAATCATACTGTTCAGCACTTACCAGTATCTCCAGCTCACCCATTTTGTTTGTCAAGCTTCTTGCATTTGCTAAAAGACATTTAAGATTACTACCCATTTTCTGTTTAGTTGACAAACACTTAATGTGTGCAGGTTTCATTATATTGACCTCCCTTTGGTCTATGTTAACCCCACCACTGCTTTCCTCCTCCTCTCCCATAGCTAGACCCACCTTCCAATCTACCCTAGCTACCATTGCTTCATTTTGATTTTGACCCTCCCCCCCAGAGCTTAGTTTAAAAGCTCATCTAATCCTCTAGCCATCCTCGCCCCTAATACCGCAGCCCCCTCATCATTGAGGTGCAGCCCATCCTGTCCATAGAGTCTGTAGCAGACTGCAAAGTCTGCCCAGTGCTCCAAGAACCCAAATCCCTCTTGCTTGCACCACCTTCGCAACCACGCATTAATCTCCCTAAGCTCCCGCTGTCTCCCTGACGTAGCGCGTGGTACTGGTAATATTTCTGAGAATATTACCTTGGTGGTCCTTTCCTTTAGCTTCTTTCCTAGTTCCCTAAAATCATTTTTAAGGACCCCCCACCTACCATTTACTTTGTCATTGGTACCAATGTGTACTATGACTGCTGGATCATGCCCAGCCCCTCCCAATAATCTGCCTACCCGTTCCGCAACATGCCAGACCCGAGCACCCGGGAGACAACATACAGTTCGGCATTCGGGGTCCTGGCGACAGATTACCCTATCTACCTTCCTAATAATAGAATCCCCTACCACCACAACCTGTCTAGCCTTCCTAGTGTCCTGGCTCCCAACTGTGCTGGAGAGGCTACTCACCTGGCTGCTAGGAGAGTCCGCCTGCCCCAGAAATGCCTCTTCTGAGCTAATCCACCCAGCATCCTCACACAAGCTGGCAAACATGTTGGGGTGAACTAGCTCAGAACAAGCCTCCCTAGCTCTCCGACCCCTACTGCCCCTTACACAACTAACCCAGCTCTCTGCCCTAGAAACCTCTTCTCCCCCATCATCACCCTCCTCTACACTGGCCCCAGCCAATGCCTGCTCCGTGAGCGGTAAACTCCGCTCCATGTTGCTTATGTCCCTAAGTGTTGCCAGTTGCCTCTTTAGATCTAATATTATATTTTCCAAAGCAGCAACCTGCTCACATCTGCAGCAGTGGTATGGACCCTGGGGAACTTGCTCCAAGACCGCATACATGCTGCAAGACATGCACTTAGTGGCATTGTCCAACATGCTCTCTAGTGTAAAACCACAAAATGAAAAATAGAATAAAAAATAAAAGATTTATACTTTACCCTGCTCCTTTCCTTTTAACTCCTTCTTTGCTTCTAACTCCCACACTTAAGAAGCTTTTTTCACTTTAGAAGCTGCTCCCTTGAATTCGCCTGGCTCACTATTAGCCTGCTCCTTCCAGTTAAATGGCCTTCACCCATGAATAGGTTTGTTGTGTTGTTTGGGGGCTAAAAGGCCACATTTGGGAGGTCCAGTTTTTTTGGTTTTCCAACCTGAAATTTTGACATGCAGACAGCCTGCACCCATGTCCTATTTGGGACATATTTGAAGCCAGCCAGTGTATTTGATCAATCCATATATCTTTTAAAAGTAGACACCCTTGACCAGTGGTGGCGAACGTTTTTGGTCTCGAGTGCCCAGTTTTTGACCAACACAAATTTGCAGACCACAAAGTGCCAACACCGCATACTCACACAAGCTTATACTCATACGCACACACGTTCATACACACTTATACTCATACTCACACACACACTTATACTCATGCGCACACATTTATACTCACACACACTCATACTTATACTCACACACACACATATACCCAAACACACACACACTTATACTCATACAGACACTCATACTCACACACACACTCATACTCATACACACACACACACTTATACTCACACAAACACTTATACACACACACACACACTTATACTCACAAACGCACACACACATACAGGTTCAGCTCTCACTGGTAATCTGCTCCGTTGTCCTGGAGGTGCAGGCATCAGCGTAATAGGCGGGCGCTGCCGGTCACCGGCTTCTTCTCCAGATGATTGGCGCATGTGCGTTATGTGAAGAAGCGTTCAAGTCGGAAAGCAAACAGTTAATCGCCAATCATCTGGAGAAGAAGCAGATGACAGCTGGTCCGTCATAATATACTGCCATGTCAGGCAGCATGGAGGATGTCTGCACGTATCGTGCAGACATCCCCCAGCTGCCCGATTCTCCCTGGTGGCTAGCGGGGCAGCAGAGGATGTATGTTTGACGAGGGCAGACCTCCCCTGCTGCCGCCCGGCACGACTGCCGGGACTTTTATGACGAAGCCGGAAGTACGTGGCTTCATCATAGAAGCCCCGGCGGTCGTGCCGGGCGGCAGCAGGGGAGTCTGCGCTCATCGCGCAGACATTCCCCTGCTGTTAGAGAGGGGGATCCAGGTCCCCTGCAGCTCTGCTGGGGACCTGGATCCATGTCTTATAATCTGACCTCGATTTGAGGTCAGATTATAAGACGACCTCGAAAAAAACCTTGTCTTATATTCGAGCAAATACGGTAAATGGCAAATAATACTGGCAAATTATTGGGCAAATTGGCTGTGGCTTATTAATGGCAAAATAATACTGGCATATTATTGGGCAAATTGGCTGTGGCTTTTTAATGGCAAAATAACACTGGCATATTAATGGCAAAGGTAATACTGGCATATTAATGGCAAAATAATACTGGCATACTAATAGGCCAATTGGCTGTGGCATATTAAACCCTTAAGGACAGACCCTTTGAAACATTTTTGTCCATTCTGGACAATGTCTATTTTAAAAAAAGAAAAACTGTGTGCGCTTCTCAACCTAATAAAGTTGGCAACAAACTGTGCTGTTTGTATTTAGCTGTAATTTTCTTCTTTGTCATTTTCCGTACCCACACATATTATATATTGTTTTTATCGGGACAAGAAGGGCTTTCTTTGGATCATTTTGATCATATCCTATAATATTAATAAAAAATATAATAAAATGTTGTAAAAAAAACCAAACAATAAACACAAATTTCCTGACTTTTATTTGAAACATCTTCTCCTCATCAACAAAAGCAAACGAAAAAACCTGCTAAATAGATTCTACTATTTCTCCTTAGTACAGGGATACCACCCATGAATAGGTTTGTTGTGTTGTTTGGGGGCTAAAAGGCCACATTTGGGAGGTGCAGTTTTTTTGGTTTTCCAACCTGAAATTTTGACATGCAGACATCCTGCACCCATGTCCTATTTGGGACATATTTGAAGCCAGCCAGTGTATTTGATCAATCCATATATCTTTTAAAAGTAGACACCCTTGACCAGTGGTGGCGAACGTTTTTGGTCTCGAGTGCCCAGTTTTTGACCGACAAAAATTTGCAGACCACAAAGTGCCAACACCGCATACTCCCACACGCTTATACTCATACACACACACGTTCATACACACTTATACTCATACTCACACACACACTTATACTCATGCGCACACATTTATACTCACACACACTCATACTCACACACACACTCATACTTATACTCACACACACACATATACCCAAACACACACACACTTATACTCATACAGACACTCATACTCACACACACACTCATACTCATACACACACACACACACACACATACTCACACACACACTTATACACACACACTTATACTCACAAACGCACACACACATACAGGTTCAGCTCTCACCGGTAATCTGCTACCTTTTTACCTCCAGGGCAACGGAGCAGATAAGCGGTGAGAGCTAAACCTAACCGCATGCGACAGCTGAGGGCTTGGCGTGCCAGTAGTGGCACACGTTCCATAGGTTCGCCACCGCTGCCCTAGACTATCTCAAATGGTGGTATTTTAACACTTTCCATGCACTAGTTCTACCACCAGCCTTTGTCAAAGTTTGTGGTAGTAATTCCCCCCAAACATTATTCTTGAGACATGAATTCACAGATTTTGGTATGTGTCACTGCCAAATAACACAACAATATGTGTTCAGCAACATCTCCCGAGCACAGGTATACTACCCATGCATAGGTTTGTTAGGGTGTTTGGGGGCTAAAAGGCCACATTTTAAAGGTGCGCATTTCCAACTAATACAGCTTACTAGCACATGCATTTTGAATAAGCATTCCAGAATTTAAATTTTAAATAAAAATAACTGTTTTTTTTTAAATTTTTTATTTAGTACAGGTTTCTTCACCCCAAATAAATTGTATCATGAAATGCACTCAGAAATAATGCTAGAAAATGGACAAATTCGAGAAATCCTTTTCTTATTTTTCATTTCAGGTTGTTTTATTTCAAATCATTTTTAAATGAACTGGTTATACAACAATATGTATGTAAACTGCACATATAAATGTATGGCTAAAAAAAAAAAAATGACAGGTGCACTATAGACACACATAAATTACATTATAATATTGTAACTACCAGTTGATCTGGTAGAGAATCTCGCAGTGGTTCATTGCTACCACCTTGTGGTATTGAGATATAACTGCAAGACCAAATGTTCACCTCCATTGGACAAGCAGCTAAAAGGTGATCCAGCAGAACTACAACTCCCTGACGTCAATACCAAACATAAGTATTGGTCACATGTGATAAACTAGCCAATCAGTTACAACGTTCATGTCAACTGTTGCTACGGGGGACAGTTCCCGGAAGTGTTTACACGTGCTAACTAAAGGCAAATAAACTACAATACATGCTACCCGGTAAGCGGTAATTTGATTGGGTGAAGGCGCTTGTTGGTTAAACTTTGCTGCTCATTTTCCGCGATGCGCGGCAAATTAAACCGAAAAAGTTTAAAATGTCTTGCTGCTCCATATTTAAATTAGATTGTAGTTCTGTGCAGAACAGCGCCCATGGTTATCCATCACTGTCACAAACAAGCATATCAGGGAATCCCTGCCTCAATAGCGATAACATGAGAAACGCAGTACTCCTGCTGTCAACCATTCCTGAATCCTGCTGCCAGGGGAAATACAATACAAACACGTGCACGCATTTTTCCAAACTGATCTGGTAGTGGTACATTCATATATATTATCTGTAATGTTAGGACATTCTTGGAGGCAGATTCACCTGAAAGCAATATATTTGAAATAAAGGCAGTTAAAGCAATTTATTGTTTTGACATTTTCCCACCTTATGTTGGTTTCCATAATCCTGTGGGTTGGCTACTTATGTTGGTGGGTTCTATTAAGTGGCAGAAGCAAAAAAGTAGTGAGCTGGGATGGTTTCTAGGGAAAGATCCTTTCTCATTTACATACTATTACATATTGTTTTTCACCTTCTCTAGGTAATGGGAAAATAATGCTGTTTCATGCATACTTTACTGTCTATTATTCATTGTTTTCATTTGTCTGTGTAGGTTTCACCATGTCACAATATCCTTGGCATTGACATGCTACTGAGATCATATATAGAAGATGGATGCTGTTTTGCCACTGGTGGCAGAAGAACTCCTTCGAGAAATAAAACTGGCTTACCAAGGAACATCCCATAGTAGGTTTAAATGTCATTCATCTGTTACAGTGATTTCATTTCTTGAAGTAACTGTAGACTGATCAGCTTTATGTTCTATAGTATGTAATAGTAGAGATATTACCCAGACTTTTTTTTATGTCGGTGTTTCTTTAAATGAAAGGTGGCAACTCAATTTGAAGAACAGCTGGCCAATGGCTGCCTGAGCATCATGGGGATGTAGTCTACAATAGCTGCAGCGTCAGAATTGAACCATCCCTATCTATAAAAGAAACAAACCTACAATATTAGTGTACTAACCATAGCAGTTAGTAGGACCACTTTCTTAAAGTGTGTGGTATATTTATATAATGTGGAAATAATGTATTGAGATTTCTTAATTTTAAACTTGTAACTTTTAAAGAAGTTCCATTAAACCTATAGAATATTACACTGTGAAAGATATGGTGATCTACATTGTGTATGTTTGTGCATATATATCAGTTGAGGCAGAAGCTGATCTTAATGCTGGCACATTCATACAGCGTCTGTGCATGATCAGAGAATAAGATTAGCTGACTGCTGGTTACAGCATACTGAGATCTACCTTTTTTTTTGACTGTTTCTCCCTGCATGGAGTAGCAAGTGCACTAATAGGGATAGTAGTCCAAGGAATTGCACTAATAATGCAAGTCCTGGGACTACTATTCCTAATAGTGCAATTCCTGGGACTACTATTCCTAATAGTGCAATTCCTGGGACTACTATTCCTAATAGTGCAAGTCCTGGGACTACTATTCCTAATAGTGCAATTCCTGGGACTACTATTCCTAATAGTGCAAGTCCTGGGACTACTATTCCTAATAGTGCAAGTCCTGGGACTACTATTCCTAATAGTGCAAGTCCTGGGACTACTATTCCTAATAGTGCAAGTCCTGGGACTACTATTCCTAATAGTGCAAGTCCTGGGACTACTATTCCTAATAGTGCAAGTCCTGGGACTACTATTCCTAATAGAAATAGTAGTCTGATAGAAATCTCAATAGTGTTTAATGGACGGGCATAAAATGGATAAAATACAGTTGTAATATACCTAGGAATAAGTATTTTGATGAAATGCATTAGGTGTATATGTTGGAGTGCACTATCCCATGATCTAGTGATGCTTTTAAGAATTTTGAAATAAAGAAGACTATATTTTAACAGTGCAATCAGTGAGCAGAGATTTAATTCATGTCATTCGGTGAGCAGCTAGTTTCTTATTTTAAACTTAGCACTGTTGCCATAATCAATATCCGTGAGAAGTGGGATGACAACAGGTATCATCAACTGGTGGTAGAAAATGGATTTAGCAAATCTTTAAAGCATGAGTCATATCCAAAAGCCCAGGAAACAAGATGAAGTATGGCGGCCTTAGCAGTTTTCTATTATAAACTGTGTAAACCAATAAGTATCTAAGGTGAACAATCAATGTCTGCACTTAAAATCAAGTGGCTCCATGCATACACTCACATACGCTCCACATAAATAACCATTAATAGCTGTTGCTTTAGTAGAAAGTGCTCTGAATGTATTTGACATATCTGTGTGTGCTTTGACAGACGCGTTTTACAGTAACCCAACCCTAGTATTTGTTTATTGACTGCGTACATTAAAATTAGATTTTGATCTATGAGAACTGATATTTCTAATACTGTGATATAGGTAGCACTGCCTATCTAACAGGCTTCGGTCTGTTGATGCTGCTGGGTTACTGCATGGACTGATCCCTGTTGTCATAGACAATGCACTGCTGCGCACATAAGAACTGTGCATGCATACACTGCTGCTTTCTGTCTCCATCCCAGATTCATTCCGTGTACCAGTGAATTGTGTGCAGAGCAGTTCTATGACTTCTATATGTAGGTTATGAAGAAGTATGAGGCATTCATCTAAAATACGGGGAAGTACCATTAAATCAAGTAGAGGATGATTTGTATCCATATTTGTATTATGTGTAGTCTGTTTTATTTCAGCATAGCTACCAACATTGTGATCGCCTCGTGAGGAAGGGTAACAGAGTTCTCCAAGCCCACCCATGTATTTGTACTTTCACTGTGCTTGTTTTGCCGTGATGCGCTTGCTGCACATGCTCAGTTACCACTCTGCATGGTACCTGGGAACAAACAGGACAGACGGCTAGCGACCAAATCAGGGCAGAAGGCAACAGTGCATGAGTGCATACTAACATAGACTAACGTGTGTGACAGAAATCCTGCTACCCCAGCTGGGTACCTCCATCTGTCTGCTTCCTCAAGAGCTAAAAGTAGGTATTTTACTCCCACAATCTCCCGATATCTCCAGCTACCCAAACCACTAGACGAGTGTTGGGTGACAATGTAGATAAACATTCCATTCAAAAACAGGACACTTATGGGTGGGGAATGCAGGTCTGCATTTAGTCCTGGTCTTAGGCGCCAGGGAAATCAAACTTCCGTAGGGTTCAATGCAAAACAGTCTAATTACAGTTTATGCTAAAGACTTTTCTGAAGCAATCTGCACAGCATGTTATCTGTTATATTCTATAATGCTCATTCATTTCTTTAGGCTGGGTAGCCCCATAGGTGATGGCATAGAGTGCTTTCCTTGTCTGTGGATGAGACTAGTCTTAGCAGCATGAAATAACAGAAAATGGGGATTTTTACTCAAGCCTTCATTTTTTTAGGGCTAATTAAACAGAGATCTGTACGGAATGGTTACTTTTCATTAGGATAATGTCACACAATGTGAGCTAAGTATGTTTTACAGTGCAAAGAAAAATGTCGGTGCGCTAAGCTAGTTACAGGTTCAAATAATATAAATGTAAAAATGATGCTTACCGGTGTGAGCATGCAGCAAAAACAGTGTGATTGGCTGTACAATGTATACAAAAAACAAAAACTGTCTGCGCATACATGTATGTTTTACAGTGCACCTTTTCTTGGACTATAACTCCCATCATTTCAGTTAACTGGATATTATTTTCATGTTGTCACCTAGTGATCCCTAAAAAGTATTACTAATTAATAAATGACTAAATAGGGGAATAAATGATTTCATAAAACTCTGAAATGAAGCATAAAGACTGCGGCTGGATCCAAAATGGGATATGTCACGACACCAAATCTCTGGAGGGGGCTGGGAGAGGAGATGATATATGAGAAATGTTTCTACATGTTTATTACAATTAGATGCAGCAATTCAGTGGGAGGAGTAGGAGTCATTCATCTAAAACACAGTGAAGTACCACTAAATCAAGATGGAGAGGATACTTTAAATGCATACTTATATTGTGTGTAGTCTGTTTTATTTCAGTCTGGGTTTTTATGTCGGCATAACTGCCAACATTGTGATTGCTTTGTGAGGAAGGATAACTGAGTACTCCAAGCCCTGTGTATTTGTACTTACACTGTGCTTGGTTTACCGTGATGCAGTTGCTGCACATGTGCAGTTGTCACTCTGCATGGTACAGAACAGGCAGCTATGGACCAAATCAGGCCAGATGGCAACAATGAGTGAATGCATACTAACATAGACAAACCTGAATATAAACATTCTATTCAAAACAGTATGCTTATCTGGGCTAGGTCTTGACAAATTTCTGCAGCCTTTAGGAACCAGACAGAACAATTCTGGAGCAAGGGAAATGAAACTTCCACAGCGTTAAAACAGTCAAATAAGTTAGGAGTCATGAGTAGTGGTTTTTGGAGTCCTGGCTCCTGCAACCTGTCAAGTCCTTATTTAATCCATACTGGTTTTCAGGCATTCCCTTTTTCATTAAATTAGGATCACAAGAACAGTTCTGAATGCATACCTGCTTGCTGGGGCAAACTTCTGTGAGTGTAATCTCAGTTCTGGTGTAAATTGTGGGTGCAATCTAGGTTCTGGAGTAAGTCCTAGGTGCAATGTGGATCAGAGGAAGGTAATAAAAACAAGTAATTTTTTTCAGTAAACGTATTATGTAAAAAGTTGAATATAATAATAATTTTTTTATTTGGCCCACGAAAATGTGTAAAATGCACAGTGGTCTTTGTACTGAAAAGTTTGGAGACCCCTGCTCTAGTCTAGATTTTCTAAAAAACAGAATATACCTGTTATTAGATTACAAACTCCTACATGTTTTGTTGTTTTCTCTATTTTGCTGTATCAATAATTCTATACCTTGCATTTTCTCTCCCCAACTTTCCTGTATAAATAAATGTATGTATGTTTTTATCTGCTGTTATCTCTGTGTATAGCGTTCTGGACTTGAGCCCCAGGACATACTTGAAAACTAGAGAAATCTCAATGTATTCTTTCTAGTAAAACAGTTTATAAATATAAACTACTTTGCACATCCCTCTAGTGGTCAGAAAATAAACATTCTGTCTTCTAGCTTGCATTATTTCTATTGATACATTTCTGGTGACATTCATGAAAAGGACATTATTTGATAAAGAAGGTGAGTATATTTTCCTCAGTATCAATATACACGGATCGTAACATTATGACCACTGACAGGTGAAGTGAATACCACTGATATTCTTATCATGGCACCTGTCCGTGGGTAAGATGTATTAGGCAGCAGGTGAACATTTTGTCCTCAAAGTTGATCTGTTAGAAGCAGGAAAAATGGGCAAGCGTAAGGATCTGAGCAATTTTGACAAACTCGGATTGCCAGATCAGAGCATCTCCAAAACTGCAGCTCTTGTGGAGTGTTCCCGGTCTGCAGTGGTCAGTACTACATCAAAAGTGGCCCAAGGAAGGAAAAGCAGTGAACCAGCGACAGGGTCATGAGCGGCCAAGGCTCCATTAATGCACGTTAATGCTGGTTCTGGTAAAAAAAAAGTGCATCACAGTTTTTTTGCATATGGGGCTGCGTAGATGCAGACCAGTCAGGGTGCCCATGCTGACCTCCTGACCACTGCCGAAAGTGCTTACAATGGGCATGTGAGCATCAGAACTGGACTACGGAGCAATGGAAAAACGTGGCCTGGTCTGGTTTTCTTTTACATCATGTGGATGGTCACACATGGCACCAGGATGCACTATGGGAAGAAGGCAAGCCAGTGGAGGCAGTGTGAGGCTTTGGGTAATGTTCTGCTATGAAACATTGGGGCCTGCCATTATTGCAGATGTTACTTTGACACATACCACCTACCTAAGCATTGTTGCAGGCCATGTACACCCGTTCATGGAAAACGGTATGGTGTTGGTCTCTTTCAAAAGGGATTAATACGCCCTGCCACAAAGCAAAAATGGTCCAGGAATGGTTTGAGCAACACAACAACAAGTTCATGGTGTTGACTTGGTCTCCAAATTCCCTGATCCCAATCCAATCGAGCATCTGTGGGATGTGCTGGTCAAACAAGTCCGATCCATGGAGGCCCCACCACGCAACTTACAGGATACCACAGCACACTTTTAGCGGTCTAGTGCAGTCCATGGATAGACGGATCAGGGTGTTGTGGTAGACATAATCAATGTTAGGCAAGTGATCATAATGTTATGGGTGATAGGAGTGTGTGTAAAAAAACTTAAAAAAACTTTAAAAAAAAAAAAAAGAATATATATATATATATATATATATATACACACACACACACATATATATTGTGTTTATTTCAACTTTAGTATTATATCTATGCTGCTATTTTCAGTCCCTACATTTGTATAGACCATTACTACAACCATTATCTTTCTTGTATAACCCGTTAGTATAATGTACATATGAATATTTCATTTGATTATCCAATTGTGCACGTTTATATTGTATCCATTTATATGATACTCTCCCCCTGCCTGGAGTTGTGTCTATGAAAACAAAATGAATGAAACATAATCGCTTGTGTTTTGTTTTATGTGGAAGAGGATCTGCTCACTTCAGCTTTGTGTTTCTTACATCTAGTAGTTCATACTTCAGCACTGTTCAGGCCCTTGATATGTATGTAAGTGAGCGTATAGCTGCACAGGAGCAGTCACATTCTTGCCACTGACAATTATAGGAGTTGTTATAAACAATTTTGTCTGGGGGTTAAACGGGAGAATGCTACAAACACTGGCATTGGGCCTCCTCAACCATTTTCAAGACCTTTCTTCTAATGCACACCACCATTATCCAAAGTCTTGCATGCGATTGTTCTTGCCTAGTGTGTGGAATGTAAGTAAATAATATTGGGGCTTTAGGAATTGTCAAGGGAATGTCAAACCTAAGGCCAAGTTGGAAAAATTCTCCAACTGAACTGAATTAATGTATTTTTCCAACTCTGCTACTTTTCCTTGTCAATTCTCTGCAATTTCCCTTTTCAGGAATAAAGCACTAGTGTGCGCGACTCTAGGCTAGTACGGAGGGAAACAGTGGGTTAAGTACACATATAGAGAGGCTCCTGATATCTTTCATGAATGTGAGGCATTTATACTTTTTTCTGTAATTACATTATATGTGATAAGTGGTTTACTGGACAGAGGTAAGTTACTTATTCACAGCAGCACTTTTTCATTTTGACACTTAGAAACCAAGAATGTTGGTTGCATCAATTATTACGTTGCTTTTTAACCCCTTAACGACAGATGACGTGCCAGGCACGTCACGGCAAATCGAGGACTTGCCGACAGCTGACGTGCCTGGCACGTCATGCACTAAACTGAGTAAAGAAAGCGACCAGCGGTCGCTTTCTTTACTCTAACGGTGTTGCTACAATGCCTCTAGGTAGAGGCATTGTGCAACACCCCCCAAAAGTGCAGGGGCGCGCTACGATCACTCCACGGAGTGATCGTAGCAGCCATTTAAAAATGGCTGCGCCCACTGCACACATGTGCTTAGAAAGCGAACGATCGTTCGCTTTCTAAGCATCTGCGGTGTTTCTAAAGTGCCTCGCTAGCGAGGCACTTAGTAACACCTTGATGCTCCCCAGAGCCGATGGTGGTCGCTCTCCTGAGCGACCCCATCGGCTCAGTAGAAGGGAACGCTGCCTATACAGGCAGCGCTTCCCTTCTAATGGCAAGAGCATCGGAAGTGAAAGTATTTCACTTCCGATGCTCTAGGGGGAGCCAATCGATGCCGGCACAACAGATCTATGTGATCTGTGTGCAGGCATGTATGATAAGTGCTCTGATGAGCACTTATCATACTGTCAAAGGCAATATTAGCAAATATTGCCTTTGACAAGTATTGATCTGCCTCCCTCACCTTACTAGTTATAGTAAGGGAGAGAGACAGATCAGATAAAGTAAAAAAATAAAATAAAATAATAAAACAAATATTTAATAAAATTTTAAACACCAAGGGCTTTTATAAAAGCCATTTAACCCCTTCCCTGCCATTGATCGCTGTGTACGCAGTGATCATACACAGCAGCACATTTTTTGCTGTCTGTGCATTTTTTAGGGGTTAATTTTTTTTACTGTAATTCATTACAGTATAAAAAAAAGCTCTTTTAAGAGAGATTAACCCCTTTCTTGCTGTAGATCACTGCCTAAGCAGAGATCTGACGCAAATGCAGCAATCTTGCTGCAGAAGCATTTTTAATTTTTTTAAAACTTTTTTATTACACCCGTCACGTGTTAATTATACCCGCTAGGGGACTACGTTTAACGTAATTTTTTTTTTTAAATAAGAGCTATTAACCCCTTCCTTGCCGTATATCACTTCCTAAGCAGCACATATGGTCACTGCCTAAGCAGTGCATATGGTCACTGCCTAAGCAGCGCATATGGAGCAATCTAGTCGCAGAAGGATTTTTTTTTTGCTATCAGCATTTTTTTTGTCAGACTCGCTAGGGGTTAATTATACCCACTAGGGGATTACGTGTATTCCTTTTGAAGCTGTCTGAACACGTGTATAGCGATCAGTAACAGCCGATCAGTGGCAAAGGTGGTTTGGTGATTTCTCAGATGAGCATCACCATTCGTCTGGTTCGATCAATATTGGTAAATATTGTTCTGACCCATATGGATCTGCCTCCCTCTCCTCACTTGAGTTTTAGTGAGGGAAAGAGACAGATCTGTATAACATAATTTTTTAATTGTAATAAATTAAATAAAATGTTAAAAAAATTGTGAGTCCCAAGGGCTTTTATAAAAGCCATACCCTTTGTATAGTGTAGTGTATTAACCCCTTCCCTGCCACTGATCACTGCACAGCAGAAATTTTTTTCTTGTCTGTGCATTTTTAGGGGTTAATTTTTTTGTACAGTACTACAAAGGCTCTTATAAGAGCTATTAACCCCTTCCTTGCTCTACATGTTCAAATTCCAAGTTTGAAAATCAAAAAGCGCACCTCTCAAATGTAGCCTTTCAACACCCAACAAAGCTGACAAAGCTATGCATGGGTGGTATCCCTGTGCTCGGGAGATGTTGCTGAACATATATTGTGGTATTGTTTGTCAGTGACACATACCGAAATATGTGAATTTGTGTCTAAAGTACAATGTATGTGGGAAAAAATACACAATAAAATGACTACCACAAACTTTGACAAAGGCTGGTGGTAGAATTGGTGCATGGAAAGTGTTAAAATAACACCATTTAAAATAGCCTAGGGTGTCTACTTTTACAAAATATATACTTTTTGGGGTAAAATACACTGTCCTACTTTAAAAAAAAGTCCCAAATGAAAGATGGGCTCAGGCTGGCTACACGTCAATATTCCAAGTTGAAAATGCGCACCTTCACAATGTGGCCCTTTTAGCCCCCAAACAACCCAACAAACCTATGCATGGGTGGTATCCCTGTACTCAAGAGATGTTGCTGAACACTTATTGGGGTGTTATTTGGCAGTGACACATACCAAAATCTGTAAATTCATGTCTGAAGTACAAGGTTTGTGAAAAAAAAACACAAAAAAATGACTACCACAAACTTTGACAAAGGCTGGTGGTAGAATTAGTGCATGGAAAGTGTAAAAATACCACCATTTGAGATAGCCTAGGGTGTCTACTTTAAAAAAATATATGGGTTGATGTGGTAAAATACACTGGCTGGTTTCAAATATGTCCCAAATGGGACATGGGTGCAGGCTGTCTGCATGTCAAAATTTCAAATTGGAAAACCAAAAACTTCACCTCCCAAATTTGGCCTTTTACCCCCCAAACAATCCAACAAACCTATGCATGGGGGGTATCCCTGTACTCAAGAGATGTTTCTGAACACTTATTGGGGTGTTATTTGGCAGTGACACATACCAAAATCTGTAAATTTATGTCTGAAGTACAAGGTTTGTGAAAAAAAAACACAAAAAAATTACTACCACAAACTTTGACAAAGGCTGGTGGTAGAAATAGTGCATGGAAAGTGTTAAAATACCACCATTTGAGATAGCCTAGGGTGTCTACTTTTAAAAAATATATGGGTTGATGGGGTAAAATACACTGGCTGGTTTCAAATATGTCCCAAATGGGACATGGGTGCAGGCTGTCTGCATGTAAAAATTTCAAGTTGGAAAACAAAAAACTGCACCTCACAAATTTGGCATTTTAGCCCCCAAACAACCCAACAAACCTATGCATGGGTGGTATCCCTGTACTCAGGAGAAATAGTAGAATCTATTTAGCATGTTTTTTCGTTCGCTATTGTCGATGAGGAGAAGTTGTTTCAAATAAAAACAAAGAAATTTGTGTATTTTTTTTTTTTTTACCATATTTTATTATTTTTTTTTAATAATATGATAAGATATGATCAAAAATATGGCATCCATAGAAAGCCCTTTTTGTCCCGATAAAAACAATATATAATATGTGTGGGTACAGCAAATGACGAAGAAGAAAATTACTGCTAAACACAAACAGCACAGAAATGTTAAAATAGCCATTGTCCAGAAAGGACAAAAATGTTTCAAAGGCTCTGTCCTTAAGGGGTTAATGGTTTACCTTGGCAAGCTGCCAGTGTAAACTTGTTACTGAGCGGTTATTAGTTCTTTCTTTCTTTTCTTTTCTTTTCTTTTCTGGTTGAAATCAGGGCTCGACAAACCCCGGGCGCCAGTACCCTCATGTTCCCCTTGCCGCTGCCATTGGTTTGTTTTGGGGTTTTTTTGCAGCGCAAGGGGGGAAAGTGTGCGGATTACACAGACAGTAAGCTCCGCCCCCTCGCGCAACGTGTGTGTGAGTGCTGGGTGTCGTCACTTGACAACCCAGCACTCAGCGAAAAGAGCCATGAGGATCGGCTGCAGCACGAATGTTCCCCCTACCCAGCAATGAGGTAAGGCAGCAGGGAGGGGGAACATTCGTGCTGCAGCCGATCTTCATTGCTCTTTCGACTGAGTGCTGGGTTGTCAAGTGAAGACACCCAGCACTCACACAGTCCCCCCCCCCCCCTTCCTTAACTTGTGTATGTGTGAGGTGTGTATCTGTATGGGAAGTGGGTGTGTGTGTGTGGTGTGTATGTGAAGTGGGTGTGTGTGTGTGGTGTGTATGTGAAGTGGGTGTGTGTGTGTGTGTGTTTATGAATTGCGTGTATGTTTGCGTGATTGTCTGGCTCCTAAAAAAAATTGCTGACTCCTAGAATCAAATTACATTTGTCAAGCCCTGGTTGAAATAGATATGACAGGCATTAAACAAGAACGACTTACAAAAATTGTCTTATTAACATAATCAATTATTATTATCTTATAAATCCAATTAAGCCGGGGATACCTATGTTTGGCTTCTGAACGCATCTACTTTTCATAAAAGTGAACCTTTTTCGTAACTTGCAGATATTAGATCGATCCTCACTTTTACAACTGTTAGTGTGATCTCGGTCAATGCCTTATCATATAGATTAGCAGTTCATTTTTAACCCTCATCTCTTGCTCGTTAATGTTAGTGGTACATTTAGTATAGGAATTTATGGTGGTTTAACCCCTTGCCAACAAAGGACGTGTCAGGCACGTCCTGGGAGAAACTCACTTAACGACAAAGGACGTGCCTGGCATTGATCAATCATTGATCGCGAAAACCGCTTTAACGGTGCTGGTCTATTGCATCGATGTCGAGGCAATAGCCAGCACCGAAATTTCTATAGCTCCGTCAATATGGCTATGTCCTCTGGCTGTCTGAGCTTTCGGAAGTGAAAATAACTTCACTTCCGTCGCTCTGAATATGCTACTTGACTGCCCCTAGTGGTAGTTAAGTAGCATAGCAATGGAAAAAATGTAAAATAAAAAGTTAATTAATTAAAAACTGGTTATATAGTTAGATTAGCCTATAGCAGTCATGTCCAAAGTCCGGCCCGCGGGCCAGTTGCGGCCCGTTCCTTTACTTCCATACGGCCCCAGAGACACGGCTGATCAATGTCTCTCTCTGAAAAAAAAAAAAGCTTGCAGGCAGAGACGGAGGTGAGAAGGGATCGGAAGATCCCCCCCCACCATCGCTCTGCCTGCCAGGCTGCACGCGGAGCCGAACAGGCAGCACAGAGAAACCTCCGTGCTGCCTGTTCGGCTCCCCGTGCAGTGTGCCGACACGGAAGTGCCGACAGGTCACGTGACCGGCGCGCTGACGTCATACGCGCGCCGGGTCACGTGACCTATCGGCACAACCACCTGTGAGACGAACAGGCAGCATGGAGAAGACCATGCTGCCTGCCACTAGCCACCAGGGAAAGGTAAGTACTGGGGACTGGGGAGATTGGGGGAAAGTACTGGGGAAAGAGGCAGGGGCTAATTAATGATAAGGTAACACTGACATATTATTGGGCAAATTAGCTGGGGAATATTAATGGCAATTTAACACTGGTATATTACTGGGCAAATTGGCTGGGGCATATAAAATGGCAAATAACTGGCATATTACTGGGCAAATTGGCAGGGGCATATAAAATGGCAAATAACTGGCATATTACTGAGCAAATTAGCTGGGGCATATAAAATGGCAAATAACTGGCATACTACTGGGCAAATTGGCAGGGGATATTAAATGGCAAATAACTGGTATATTACTGGGCAAATTGGCAGGGGATATTAAATGGCAAATAACTGGTATATTACTGGGCAAATTGGCTGGGGCATATAAAATGGCAAATAACACTGGCATATTACTGGGCAAATTGGCAGGGGCATATTAAATAGCAAATAACACTGGCATATTACTGGGAAAATTGGCAGGGGCATATTAAATGGCAAATAACATTGGCATATTATTGGGAATATTGGCAGGGGCAAATTAAATGGCAAAAAACACTGGCATATTACTGGGAAAATTGGCAGGGGCATATTAAATGGCAAATAACATTGGCATATTATTGGGGAAATTGGCAGGGGCATATTAAATGGCAAATAACATTGGCATATTATTGGGAAAATTGGCAGGGACATATTAAATGGCAAATAACACTGGCATATTACTGGGAAAATTGTCAGGGACATATTAAATGGCAAATAACATTGGCATATTATTGGGAATATTGGCAGGGGCAAATTAAATGGCAAAAAACACTGGCATATTACTGGGAAAATTGGCAGGGGCATATTAAATGGCAAATAACATTGGCATATTATTGGGAAAATTGGCAGGGACATATTAAATGGCAAATAACACTGGCATATTACTGGGAAAATTGGTAGGGGCATATTAAATGGCAAATAACACTGGAATATTATTGGGCAAATTGGCTGGGGCATATTAAATGGCATATAACACTGGCATATTATTGGGCAAATTGGCCGAGAGAACCATGCATGGGAAGGGAGAAGAGAGAGACATAAATGGAATGGTAGAGGAGAGACAGACAGACATGGGTTCGCAGAGGAGAGACAGACAAATATGGGATGGCAGAGGAGAGACAGACAAACATGGGATGGCAGAGGAGAGACAGACAGATATGGGAAGGGTTAGTTGTGTTCCTGACATATATTTCAGCATCTTGTGTTGTTGTTTTTTTTCATCTGGCCTTCAGATATGAAAGGCAGAGTGATTTTACTACTGTTTAGAATTGTCATTCAAATCGTTTGCAATAAAGTTTGCATAAAATAGTTCATTTGTACTTAATTTTAACTGTCAGGCAAAATGGTCGGCCCTCACGCATGTTCACTTCATCAAGTCTGGCCCTCTTTGAAAAAAGTTTGGACACCACTGGCCTATAGGATTAAAATTAAATAATTTTTAGCATAAGGGATAGGGTTAAAATTAAATTAAAATTAAAATATATTAAGGGATAGCATAAGGGTTAGAGTTGGGGTTAAATTTAGTGTTAAGGTTACATTTTGGGTTCGGGTTGGGGTCAAAAGGTCAATATAGGCAAAAAACACTTCGTTTTTTGCCCCATAACTCGCAAAAAAATACAGAAAAATATGGAAACATGCATATTTCTCAACTCGGGACAACATTTAGAAACTATTTAGACGGGGTCTTTTTTAATGATTGTATTTGTCTAAATTATATTTTAGGTCAAAGTTACAAAAAGTGTTTTAAAAAAAAAAAAAAAATTATTATATTTCATGATTTTTTTTGTAGTAAATTAAAAGATATGATGAACATAATGGTATCTAATGAAAGCCCTTCTTATGACGATAAAAACAACATATACCTTAATTTGTGTGGGTACAGTATCTGAGAAAAAAGAAAATTGCAGCTAAACACCAACACCCCAGAAATGTCAAAACAGCCATTGTCACCAAGGGAAAGTCGAGGTGAAAATGTCTTGTCACTAAGGGGTTAATGACTCGCTTCCATGAAAAGGTATCTGAACAAGAAGCAGTGTAACTAAGTAGTGGATAGTGCCACATTTGAACAGTTTTGGGGATCTCCATACCCTGTTTCCTATTTACAGACGTGCCACTCTCTGCACCCATATTCGAGCTGGTGGAAACGTTGTAGGTCAGTGGTCTTGCACAGTGAAAACCCAACACACACCTCTATAGCTCCCTCTAGCCTGCTCACTTGTGTGTCTAGCAGTGACTGATAACCTTTATGTGTTGTTTTAATTAATATATCTTTTTTTACTTGCAGTGTACAACACTTTCCAAATGGCTGTTTTCCTTGCTAAAAATGGAAGAGCTAGAGATTCTGCTGAGATATTGAACACACACTTTTCCCAATAGATGAATAAATCCATGTTTGAAAACAGAGGCTACAGGGAATAAATAATTTATATATGAAATGGAGGTTCTTTCGTAAACCTGCCTACTCCACAATTTATTTCTATATGTAGATAATTAGTGTTTGGGTATAATTGCCCCTGGACACCTATATAAGAACTCCAGCTACCATACTGTCTATTACACTAGTATATGTTGAGTTTGGCTTTGGGAGTAACGTGTTCAATGAAAAGAGGAATGTTTCTTGTATCTGCAATAATTAAATTTCCCAGCGTATTTCACCACATGGCTTTGTCAGGGCAGTTGTGCCGAAAAATTTAATTATGAGGATCCAAATTCCTCGATGTTTTCATTTTTGAGTTTAACATTTTTGGAGCTTTTTAATTTATTCTAATAAGTTATATTTTAATTGCACAGGACAAAACAGCTTTTTTGAACCAAACACAAACCTTCCCAAACTGGTTTGGGAAGAAAGAGACTGGCCTTAGCTCACAAGGTTAAAGGTGCCTAAGACCAGAATATCTCTAAACAGGACAGACCAGATGGTAACCACAACACAGTCACATGCAAGATGAAAACACAAATATATAAGAAGGACAAGAGATTAAACATCTGGACACACATGTAAAGGGATATTTAATTTCCCTGATGCCCAAGCCATTAAAATATACATTAGTTAGTAGAGTATAATGCACCTTTAAAGTGAACTACGGGAGAATTGAAATATAGATATAAAAGTTTATCTGGAAAAATGGAGTAAAAAAAAAAAAAAAAAAAAAGTGAGGCAAATTGTGATTTATATAACTTGTATTTATATTATATTATTTATATTACCATGTATTCAGCCATCTCCATGGCTTACTTTATGAGCAAATTGTGTTTGTTTGTTTTGTGGTGCTGATGTTAACAAGCACAGCAATATTTCCTGTATACATTCATGTTTTCTTTCCCATCCATTGCTGTGTTTAGGTTTTGCATGTTTCCCTGCTCTTTGGTATAATTTATATTTGCACAGATAGATCCTAAACTGATTGTGCGTGTTCATGTAAATGCTGTGACAATAAGAATTCTAGGATCACGGCCTTTGTAGTCGGACAAATGTTATACTTTTATTTCTATCTCCTGTAAAGTATAGGCTGCTTGGTTGAATTCTGTATAGGAATAATGTGATGGGGATGGGACACTTCATCACGGCTGCAGCCGCTTCACCGCCGTCGATTCACCACACGACAGCTCGTCGCGGGACATTTCATCGCTAAAGGTAAGTTTATTTTAGTATTTGATCTATTTTAGTAAGGGTGGTTAGAATTAGGGTTTAGGGGGTTAATTTTGGTATTGGGGTTTAGAGGGTTAGTATTAGGGTTTTGGGGTTAATTTTAGTTTTGGGGTTAATTTTAGTATTGGGGCTTGGGGGGGGGAATCATTTATTAGGGGGGGTTATTTTCTTTTTACTTTTACATTTGTAAGAGCTGACAGTTCAGCGCTGAACTGTCAGCTCTTACATAGCCATGTCCGCGATCAAATGGCCGCGTTATTTTTGAACTGTCAGCGATGAAGCCACGGCGAAGAAGAGTCCTAGACCCGATGCAGTTTAGTAAATGGGACATGCAGATTGCCCAAAGGAACAGTAAAGTTAATCTTGTTTTGAACTACTTTTAAAAAAAAATTCTTAAAGTGCGATTAAACCCCAAAAGCAAAGGTAGATTTCACACTAGAGAAATGCAAGGGGTGTTTGTCCCTCTGTAACTATTTATCCCATTGTTGTGCTCCTCTCCAAACTATGCATAAGTAAAAATGTACATCAAAATAGTTTATCATAATTTATTCTTATAATTCATATTTTTATGAAATAAATATGTACATCAATCAGCCGTTTTAATGCTAAAACAAACCAGACCCGGTGAGTATTGCACATACTGTAGAGAAAACAAACTATGAAAAATAATCTGAACATTTTGTTAGTAAAAATTGCAAGCAAATGCATAGTGTACGAGAAATCTACATTTTAAATGTGTCTGTGGTGTCTCCTGTTTATGACATCACCGCATGAATTGACATGCAAATGACACATTTTCCATTGATCAGTAATTAATTTCCATATCAAGCCACAGGTGATGTCATAAACAGGAAACGCCACAGACCTGTTTAAAATGTATGCTTTTCTTATATTATGCATTTGCTTGCAATTCTGCTAACACAATGAGCAGATCATTTTTCATATTTAGATTTTCTCTACAATCACCGTATAGACAACATTTAGGTTGAGTATACACCAATCAGCCATAACATTATGAGCAGTGACAGGTGGCAGGCCGGCGGAGGAAGTATGATGCTTTGGGCAATGTTCTGCTGGGAAACCTTGGATAATTCCATTCATGTGGATGATGTTACTTTGACACGTACCTCCTACCTAATCATTGTTGCAGACCTTGTACACCCTTTTATTCTCTAAATTCACAATGTGAGCAGTGTTTAGATTGAGAGAGTCCCTTTACTCTAGTGCAGGGCTTGACAAACTTAATTTTATTTTAAGAGCCAGCAAAATGTTTTAGGAGCCAGACAATGACTCATCAACCACACAAACATACACACATCTCACATACACAGAGAAAGTCATATACATACACACACACTTTTTTTTTTTTTATACTATATATTTTTATTTGGATTTATTAGGTTATCTCCTAAATATTACATTGTGTCACTGTGTCCTTTATAAAATTGTTTAACAGATTATAAAATTTATCAGAATTATTTACAAGGTATATGATATCAGATAAACAATTTAATATTAATAACAGGAAGAAAAAAACTCCTCAAATAAATAAAATAGAGGTTTGTCATTACTGAGCTTAATCAATAATTAGATGATATTAGTATTAACAGATCTCTGAGTCCATAGGTCCAGTGTTTTAGATATCTTTCAAAATCGTTGTACTTATCAGTAATAAGATGTCCTAGATATCTGGATAAGAAATGTAATAAATTATTATAATTTTCCTCTGTACCTCAAATATATATACACACACACGCCTCTCACACATACACACACACAAACAAACATGCCTCTCATACATATACACACACACCTCTCATACACACACAAACAAGTTAGCTTTTTTTTTTTTTAAGAAAACAATTTTTCTTAATGTGCCCGCCCCCCTGCTGCTTTAGCTCAGTGCGGGGAGGGGGACATTCGTGCTGCAGCTGTGTCTCTTGATTAGTGTTCCTGCTGAGTGCCTGAATGTCACGTGACACCCAGCACTCAGGCAGTAGAGCGTATTGCGCAAGGGGGCGGAGCTTGCAGTCTGTGCAATCCGCACAGACTCCCCCCCCCCCCCTCGCGCTGCACTGCAAAAGAAAAAAAAAAAAAACAATATGATGGCAGCACAAAGGGGCTCCATGTCCAGCAATCGGTCGCCAGGTCTGAATTCCTGGTCGCCACGGCAACCTGGCGGCCAGGGTTTTTCGAGCCCTGCTCTACTGTGCTCTATACAATAATATATAAATGTTATTTAGAAGGGACAGCAAACTAACATAATTCCCACTCAGCCTTTGAGGATGTATTTTATTCTCATCATAAAAATAACTTTTCCTTCTAGTCTTAACCTTTTAATCACTGTAAAAGTTTTAATACTTGTTGTCCTTTTCAGTATTTGAAATTAAATCATACAGTTTTGACGGACAGTGTGCACATGTGTAAAGAAATATAAGTCATATCCTGCAACTATAACAATGGTTCCTGCATTTCAGGAAGTCTTCTTAATGCTGAATTAGATAAGATTGGGAGGTTCAAGCACTATCTACTTCAGAAATACTCCCACATGGTATCCTAATGGAAGATTGTGCCTTCCCCTACTCCAAAACATATATTTAATTTCTCATGTTACTAGTTTAAGTATCTAATCAGTACACAGCTCGAGTATTTCAAGCACATTAGCACATATGGGAGTAAAGAGATTAAAAGCTTTTTGTGTATTCAGTCCATATCTGATGGTTTATGTCATTGTTCCTTCTGCTGTGATCCGTCAGTCTTTCTTTTATTCTTAGGTATTGTATGTGGATAACTACTCTTACTGAGATTATGTCTACATGAGTCTACAGAATGTGCTGGAGATATTCATATTTTGTTTTTATTTTCTCTTCCGAAACAGATGTCCTTCCTCTGAAGCACCAGTATAGTGTAATGATGGGATATTCCCCTGCCATGTTCATCTTTAATAGAATATTACGCCTTGAACACAGTGTAACACAGCATGGTAACATAATGGCCGGGATGTCCCCTGAGGTGTTTTTGTTGTCATTTTTAGATATGCCTGGAGTTACCGAGGAAATAGCATCTGAAACCGGTGTCTGTAGAGCCAAAAAAATTACAAGAAATAAATTGTAGGATAAAGGCACATCCTGTAGTTGGAAGTTGGATGCTCCATTACCAAGCTCAAGTATTTATTGCAACAAATTAAAAATACATTTAGAACAAACTGAGTTCCTGTGTTTTGAGGGGCGATGTCCACAATATACATTTTGTAGTTTCCCACTTTTCTTGATTTACCAGGAGCGTTGTGCTGCAAAACATACATTTGCGGACATTTAGATTATTGTATGCTTGCCAGATGGCTCTAACTAAAATATTTAACATGACTATAAATGCTGAACAACACAAAAGTCACATCAGCCTCCTGTAGAAAGCAAAGCAAAGGTCCAGCAAAGCTCTGTCTGCCTTACGTATAAATGTTTATTATCTTATTGAATGTATGTATTTTTTCCTTTTGTACATTACCAAAATAAATTTGGCATTGTATCTTAGCTAGCCTCTTTATTACCTCAAAGTGAGCTTACATTTTGGATAACATTGTAGGAATCCCTGTAAAGTTTGATTTTTATCACACTGCTTTACGTGCTATACCAAGTCTTGTGTGAATTGTTGGCGTTTTATAAGCAAATGTTACTGTAATGGGATGAGCTCATCATGAGCTTATTCATGTCTGTATATTTGGAAATAACATCTGACTACAGTCAATTTTGGTTTATGGTTCATTGTGCTTTGTATAGTGTATTTGTTGTCAAGTATGATGAATCATAATTGTATGTCACAGGTAAACCTTTTTATTACGCACTGTGTTATCATTCCTGGCTCCCACGGGACCTTCATTGCACCGGATCTCGTCATAATTTCCACATTAAAGCCGCAGTTTAGCAATATCTTGGGACTCGTGATCCCATTCCCGTTTAGATTGCGATGTGAGATCATGGATCTAGAGCCCCACGTTATAGCGGTGCTCACTTGTATTTAAATAAACAGAATTTCCTGAAAACTGTACTTATCATGCTTGCTTTTGATTAATAGCAGTAGGGATTGGATAATGTACAGTAGTCTAGGGGATGATGCCATTTTGATTAGTTCGATCCTGCCTGAGAATGTTAATGGCAGCTTGCACCAATTGTATAGTTCCATATTTACCAGACTAGGGGTTTGTTATTTATGGGTATGACAAGTACAAAAGGACATGGTTTGCCGATATCTTTAATTCATGTGGTCCCAGTGAATACCTTAGATGTTGTTAGAGGACGCTCAATATTGCATGCAGTGCCAGGTTAAATAGCAATGGTGAGAGAGGGCACCCTTGCCTCATTTTGACCATCCTGGATTATCTTTAGTTTCACCTGGTATGTGGGGGTGAATTTGATATTCTCTTGATGTAGTTGTTTACAGATTGGGGTGAATTTGCACCTTTTCTTGGTCACCTGTGTTGAGTAGTACTGGAATATTCTGTTTGTGTCAAATAGCAGTTCACCAGTATTCGGTCAGTATTCTTTCCTTTTTTTGGAAAATTAGTCATTGTTTAACCCCTTCGCGACAATGGACGTGTCTGGCATGTCCTGCCGGGAACTCTGCTCCCGACAATGGACGTGCCTGGCACGTCCTGTGGTGAAACAAGCGATTTTCGCAATCAATGATCGCGAAAACCTCTTTAATGGTGCTGGTCTATTGCCTCGATGTCGAGGCAATAGCCAGCACCAAAATGTTCTCTCTGGGGCAACCACGATTGCCCCATGGAGCAATCGTGGCACCAGACTGACGGAGCAGCATGCTTAAAGGAACTCTACCAAATTAGGTGTCTATCTCCAGCATCCATTTTGAGAATTGTACCCGTGATGCAACATTCTCCAAAATCTTCCAGCAAAACTCACGATGATGTCATAAGATACACACCTGCTTTCTTACTGGCTTGTGTGTATCATAGTGGGCAGGACTAGGTGGCTGTGTACATGCTTTTTTACCTGCCCTCCAACACAAAGAGAGGAGATTGACCTGATCAAACAGGATCAGTGCTCTGCCCCCTTGTGATGTAATAGTTACATTACCCTCCCATTCAATGCAAGTCAATGATTAAAATTCTGACTTATATACTGCATTCTGTGTCCCCAGCCCCAAAGTGAGATACTAGTGCGGTAAAGTCTTTGGGGGGTGGCAGCCAAAAACACTTTCACAAAATGGCGGCACCCAGCCACACCTGTTTAGTAAAATATTTCATAAAATAAACTTGCATAACAAAACCAAAAGACATATCTGAAATAAACAATGCAAAAAGGTTTTTTTTCAGTTTTTTGGTGGGTGTGCCCCTTTAAACAATGGCCATTCTCCAATTTCTCTATGTTCTGTTTGTTGACAATAGAGTGCTGCATTTTTTGATAAAATGGAAAGTTAGACTGCGCACCTCAGATTAATGGCTGTTTAAAACACTTGCTCTTGGTGTGCCTGTCTCGACTAGCAGATTAACAAGTGTGGGCGAGGTTGATGGGAAAACAAACCAAAAATAAAATGCATTAACACCCATCGTGCCTGTCATGCAGTTTGTTTGATGTTCCCCCACTCTGGGTATCAGTGTTATAAGGGCACTGGAATCACTGCTTTGTAATTAGAAAAAACAAAACAAATAAAAAAATCTCCCATGAAGCATGTCAAATCTACTCTGATATATATTGACAGCTTTCTTCAGTAGAGACATGATGCAATGTAGCATACACTAAATGAGAAAATGGCTGTGTAGCAATCTGAATACTGAATGTCTTACCTTTATATCCATCTGTATCTATTTAATGGAATATGTGTCCAATGATCAAACGGCAAGTGAAAGAAATGAGATGTGAACAAGGTTACTCTCTGCTCTCCTTTACAATTTGTATATATGTCGATTTTTCATAATTATATAATCACACTTAAAGACACAGTAAGGATATAAAAAATACATGGTTTGTACAAAGTTTCAATAACCACTTTTCTGATGGATATTCAGTCAGACCAAAATTCTTTAAATCAAGGCTTGACAAATGCCAGGAACCAGGGAGCAATTGCTCTGAAATTAACTTTTTTGTTTGTTTTTGTGATTTTTGTTAATATTTTAATTTATTTTTAAATCTAATTTTAACAATACAGCAGTTTGGTCAAGAGAGGGGGGTAATAAAAAAAAATTACAGCATGAGGATACAGGACTAAAACCAGCAATGTGACCTCCGGTTGGATTTGGTATACATTCCATACAGAGTACAAGGGTAATAACGAGCAAATCATGAAACCACCGGTTATATAAAAAGGCTTCTAATGTTTTCCATAGGTTTTTTTTTTTGTAGAACTTTATGGAAGTACCATTTCTTTGGCTCCTAAGTAAAATAAGTAAGCTGGTTCCTAAATCAGTCTGCTTGACTCCTGAAGTCTACAAAAATGTAAATGTTTAAGTCCTTTACTCTTACTTTACTTACTTTACTCTTTAAATATTGTGGCAGGATCTGAAGTAAAGATTATCCCAAAAATCACAAAGGTGAAACAGTTCTAACAGGATGAGTCAAAACGCCTAAGAGCCAATGTCCTAGACAGACCAACAATAGATTACAGTCTGTTAATAGTGTAAAATATGACAATCCTAAGTAGTTTACAAAATTCAGTTTTGCTCTGGATCCAAAAAAATGGTCTTTATGCTTAAATCTTTCAATAATAATAATCATCAAACGTTGATTCATGTTTCAATAGCCGTGGATGGGCCTTAGGAAGTCTACAGGGTAAAAAGGAAATTGTAACGTATTTTCAAATGTAAAAATATCACAAGTTTAATGGTTTTCAATTTTTTGTTTTTGTTTACAGTTTCTGACGAGCATCTGCTGGGGTTAGTATTTGGAATTTATTTTCTAAACAAAACTTGTTTGTTGAAACTGAGCAGGGCCTGCAGCTTATTGTCCCTGAGGGAGTGTTTTTTTTTTTTGTACTGTCCCAGAAAGAATGTGCCACCTGAATGACTGACTGATTATATAACTGTGTTTATTTATTGAGAGGAATTTTATTTCACCTTTAGTATTCGCTTATTTTGCTTTTAAACAATGCATGGTTACCTCTTCTGATTTAATTTCCCTCCAGTAGCTTTCAAGTGTGCAGTATTGTAATTTACCATAATACATTACATTAACATTTGTTTTGTATAGCGCTAACAAATTACTCGGCACTTTGGTATAGAGTATAAAATGGGAGTGTATCGGGACTGGTACTCAAGGCCGGTAGCATCCCTGTCCATTGTGGGAAATCACCTCCTTAGCCCCCGATTAAAGCTCAGCATCCACCCAGCTAATCTTCCCTGGAGTCTTGCTCTTTATTACCAAAGAGCAGACAGGACCACTAGCAGTTAGGTACAGCAAGAATGAGCAACATTTATTTGTCAAACAGCATAGACTTATATGCACAAAAATATGACATCAACTTGGGGGAAGCACAGGATAAACTAATTATATGATGCTAAGCCTCAAACAATAGAAGACCTTATTTAAACTGATAATTTAAATACAGTAAGACATAATCTAATTAACCATGGCACCTTCAGATACAGACTACAAGAGACAATAAACACAGGACAGTAAACTCTAGTGTTGAAATGTGTACTTATCTAATCAATAACATATAATAACATTGCACAAACTACTTGGAAAGCTCTGCATGGGCAGAAAGTCTTGCTGCACTGAATGGGTGCCTCTGAACAAGGCCCTGGGTAGTGACAGGCTCTTGGGGCTTTGGGAACAGGGGACAACATGGGGCCCCATAGAGCAAGTCAATAATAAATCCAGGGGACAGGTAACAATGAGGCACAAGCAGGGCAGTGACATTTCCTTTGAGAATGCTATAACCCCTTCCAGTGCCAATGAAGCCTAGGGCACGCAGGCTTCAGTGACGCATAGCTCTTTTGGGAGGGGGTGGTTCTTGACCCATAGAGGGCCCTCCAGGAATCCCATTTACACAGACTGTCATGATTCGCTTTATGACGGGTACGGTGACAGGGAGCTGCAGACTGAATTAGACATCTTAAACATGAATTGGAGGCGTGTTTTCATAACTCAAAAGATGGTTATAACTGCATCTAACTTCATTGGTTCTTGACGGGTTAAGTGTGGCCAAAACCGCTATGTTTTTAGTAGCTGTTACGAGCCAAACAGTGGTATTGGATAAAATTCAGTGACCTTGTTTCAGTATTTTAATATTTTGGCTTTGTTTTTAAATATTTAAAAATCTGTATTTTTGCAAGCTGTTTGAATTTTTGTATATGGAAAGGGATGGTAACAAGATGTCATTTAACTTCTCTGTTATCACTTGTATTTTACAGGCTGAAGTTTATATTTGGGCCCATCGCATTGCACGCGTTGGATTTGGTTGATCAGCGTTCCGTCACTCATGTGACCAGTCCCAGTGGACGGAGCACCTTCCAGGTGAGACCAGGGTTGTTTAAAAGTAAAAAAAAAAATACAGCAATTCACATTTAAATTGGTGAACATGGAGTATTCCCTATTAAATTGCTTCTTATGTTGCTTATGTGGCGATTGCTTAGTTTAGCCTTGATAAACCAGGACTTGCGATATCATTTTTTGTGCCAGGGCCATTTTTCGGGAGCAGACAAGAAACATAATCGTACCTCTAAATATTTATCTTAAAAATATTATATATGGGATATAAAAGATCTTAAGCTACACTGTAAATATGACACACCGTGTATGTATATGTATTATATATATATATATAAAATAGTTGTTTTATTGTGTTGGCAGAATTGCAAGCAAATGCCTATATTTGGAGAAAAATGAAATGTAAATATATCTATGGTGTGTCTCTATGACATCACGTTGTTAAGTGATATGCAAATAACATATTTCCCACCGATTTCTTTATCAATCCACCAGGTGATGTCACTACAGACGTTTAAAACGCAGATTTCTCCAAATATAGGTATTTTCTTGCAGTTCTGTTAACAATGTTTAGGGGACAGATCACTTAATCTGTCGGTAGACGTATATATAAACATGACGTCTTTGTAAAGCCACTTTCCCAGCAGAAGTATGATACTTACCATGCTGCTTTTGTACCAATAGATCATACCTTTTGCTTCACTACTGGATTACTGTGCAGCCAGTTTAACAGTCAGAATATGTGTATGTAAACGTGACATATTTGTCTAGCAGGTTTTCCAGCACTATTATAAGACTTGGCATTCTGCATCTGTACCAGTGAATCACACTTCTTACTTCTGTAATATAGGTAACAGAGCTCAACTACAGCTTGAGTATGCTTTATCCATAGATCCATTATCTGAAATAACCCAAATACTCACCTTCCCGGAGCCCTGTGTTGAAGCTCCTTTGTTTCTCCTTCCTGAGCGCCATTCAGTGGAAGCGAGCAGTCATGGGAAATGTAGCTCCCGCGCTGCTGAGAGAGGAGGGAAGCTACTACCGCGCTTGGAGCTGATTATTTCGGCAGCACTGTGGAGAAGGTAATTTCAGCAGCTTCACTCCTATAAATGTTCTACATTACCTTTATCAAGTAGCTCACACTGGATCTAAGTCATGAAGAAAATTTATAGTGCTGGTGCTGCTAAAATGATCCGTTAATCGAAAGTATAAATTATCCAAAAGTGCAGCCAGACTTCCTGTGGGCAGCTAGCAGTTAGGCATTCTCTTTTACAGCAACACAATGGGGTGCGTTATATGAAACAAAAATGGGATTTGCCGTAAACGTCCATTACCCGTGCAGTAAAATCACGACCACACCCAGTATGAAAACGCTATAACCAACATGGAAACAATAAAGTGTGTTAAAACAGAGCATAAGAAAAATCTGGTTTTGCCTTTTAAGTTAAACACCCAACTAAAATAAGTCTAAAAGGTGCAAAGGCTGCATACCATATCTGATATTTGCAGATTACCCTTTTCAGTGCTGTAGGGAACACAAACCGTGCTCCACTACATCACTGAAAGAGTTACCCTTACACTCGGAAAAACATGTTTTGGGGGTATGGGGGAGCTGGCAGGATCTCCTCCTCTGCCACCTTTGTAAAAATTCCAGGGCTGTCGATAGGGCCCCCTCATCTTTAATGCTCACCAGGCTGGGCGAAGCCCCCGGCTCTTTACTTGTGATCGAGGCTGTGCCACGGGCTACCTATATGTGATCGGGGATGGTCATATGGCCCCAGGCTATCCCTTAACCCTTTTGCAACACAGAAGTGTAAAAACAACCTTTGTCACTAACTGACTGACATTGGAGCCAGGCTCCCTGACCTGTAAAAAAACAAACAAAAAAACCCCCCACAAGTGTCAAGAGGGTGGGCAGTGAAAATCACGGTGGAAAAAAGATTACCTGAATAAATGTCCACTGATAATCACTGACACCCTTGAATCCTCTCCTTTGGGCCAAGGAAAGGTCCCATCTCAGGTCACAGCTCCGGCCAAGTTGCTTTAATGCATTAATGTCGCGGCATTAAGTAACACCTGAATTATATATTGTTTTCATTGGCATACAAAGGGCTTTCTTTAAATACCATTATTTACTAAAAAAATAATAAAATATGAAAAACAATTTTAAAAAAATAACCCATATTTTACATATTTACAAACACAAATAAAAAAATATGGTAAAAAGATTCTAATACTTGTTCTGAGTTTTTAGAAATAGCCCATGTTTACATGGTTTCTGGTGTTTTTTGAAAGTTATAAAGCAGTAACCAAAAGAAGCATTTTTGTTTTGTTTCCTAATTATTTTTTTTCTATAGTGACCTTTTGACCCCAATCCTAACCATAGCACCAACCCTCCTGTAACTCTAACCCTATCCCTAACCGTAGAACTAGGGCTAATTTAGCAACCACAACAGAGTGACTGAAACAATCACTGATTGCTTCCGAAAATCTTGCCCAGGACAGGGCAACACCATATTGGAGTGGCATGCTGCTCTTCAATATGTGTCAGGATCTTCCCCGCAGCAACTCTCCTGAGTACACCCCCTTGTATTGCAGCCAGGATCCGTCTCACGCGCTTGCTAGCGCGTTCACACCGCTAGTCTATCCTTCTACACAGAGGCGCGCGCCTGATGACGTCACGCCCGTCGCATACCCGCGAGGCGCGGGAGGATTTAAAAGGCAGAATCACCAGACAAGCAGTGCTTGGTGATTCTCGTGTTTTCTGAAGCCTAGCGTTTATTATTCCTGATTATCGTTGCTGACCCTTGGATTTTCCTGACTACTCTCTGTTTGCCTGTGCCCCTGATTCTGGACTGTCTACCGTTTTGCTGATTCTCTGGCTCTGACCCTGGCTTGTTCATCGTTTTGCTGATTCTCTGGTTCTGACCCTGGCTTGTTTATCGTTACGCTGTCTCTCTATTGCCCCTGATCCTGGACTGTTTATCGTGCTGAAGATTGTCTATTTTCCTTTGACCATCGCTATCCTCATTATTCTCCAAATCACCCCTGCAGTGTGGATTACAAGTGTGCATCTTCCTCCAGGCGACCTTGCCACTGTGGATTACAAGTAATATAGTTATTCTTTCGTTTATATCTATATTATATATTGTTGCCCTGCATATTGGTCTCCATCCAGTTCCATATCATCACATAATCACCAAGCCTTCCTCCTCATGGAGACCGCAGGACTTACGGAAGCTATTGCTGCTCTCACTCAGCAATTGGTTACACTGAATCAGTCAGTACAAGACCTACAAACAGGCCAAGCCCACCTGCAACAACAGGTACAACATTTACAGACCCATCCAGGTAATGCCCCCGAACCTGCAGTAGGGGTTCATGCACCTCCTCCGGCTCCCATGTTACTAGAAGGAGGTACCACTCACGAACCACAAGTGGTATTACCTGAGAAATTCACTGGAGATTGAAAGAAGTACCGTACCTTCATCACTTCGTGTCAAATTCTGTTTAATCTCCGTCCACGAACCTACGCATCTGACTACGTGAAGATACATACCGTGATTTCTCTTCTCACAGAGGAACCCCAATTATGGGCTCACCACCTCCTTCACACCAATAGTTCAGTCCTCGACACCTGGGGGTCCTTCCGACAAGCTCTGGACTCCTTATATGAGGATCCTTTTAGAGTTACCTCGGCCACAAGCGCAATTCGCTCTCTTAGACAAGGCCGTAGACCAGTAGAGGAGTATATTACCGAATTCCGCAGGATCGCTTTGGAAACGACTTGGAATGAATCAGCACTACTGGATCAGTTCCGTTTAGGACTTTCTGATGGTCTTAAAGACGAATTGGCACGAGTTGGTATACCCTCCTCCTTGGATGATCTTACTCGTATCGTCACTCAGATAGACCGCAGACTACGGGAACGAAAAGCGGAACGAACCTACAATACTCCGTCTACAGGAGCTGCTTACAGTCCCTACCATTACGAGACCAGAACCCCTACACCCCAAGGCACCGATGAACCCATGCAGATCGGATTAGTTCGAGGTCCCCTCTCTGCCGAGGAAAAGGCCAGACGTAGGAATCAAAATCTCTGCCTGTACTGCGGTAAATCAGGTCATATGTACAAAGAATGCCGTGCCCGTAGGCGATCTACTAATGGTAAGATCACCTTTTCTTCTACCGCAAGAAACACAGTAACGTCTCCCGATAAGACTCCTCATCTTTCCATCCCTCTCTCCCTACAGTGGACTAAAGGCCCTATTTCCCTGATGGCGATGGTGGATTCCGGAGCCAGTGGATGTTTTATCGACACCGATCTCGCCAAAGCCATCGCAATTCCTACCCATCGTAAGAAGTCGCCAATGCATATCCAGCTCTTAGACGGTAGCCCGTTGAAGACAGGTCCGGTCACTCACGAAACCATCCCCTTATTCATGACTATCGGCGAAGGACATCAAGAGCTCATCCAGTTTGATATTGTACCAGCACCTATCTTCTCCCTCATTCTAGGGCTTCCATGGCTCCGGTTACATAATCCCGTTATAAATTGGGGAACAGGTACCTTGGCGTTTACTTCTGAACACTGTACCGACACATGTCTGGACAAAGGTACTTTATGTTTTATTGCAGAACCAGATTCCTCCTCTACGTTACCCTCAGTTTACACACAGTACCACGACGTATTTGAGAAGAAAAAGGCAGATGTACTCCCTCCTCACAGGGATTAGGATTGTCCCATCGATCTTCTCCCCGGAGCACCCATTCCTTTTGGAAGAATTTACCCCCACGCCGAACCTGAACTCACCTCATTAAAAGACTACATAGAAGAAAATCTAGCCAAGGGTTTTATACAACCATCCACTTCACCTGCTGGGGCTGGCATTTTCTTCGTCAAGAAGAAAGACAGTGGATTACGACCATGTATTGACTATCGGGAACTCAATAATATTACCACAAAAAATCGTTATCCTCTACCTCTTATTTCAGAACTCTTGGACCACCTCCGTTCAGCTCAAGTCTTCACAAAGATTGATCTTCGAGGTGCATATAACTTGGTACGAATTAGAGAGGGAGACGAATGGAAAACCGCCTTCCGATCACGTTATGGACACTTTGAATATAAGGTAATGCCATTTGGACTGTGTAACGCACCAGCCACCTTCCAACATTTCGTTAATGATATTTTCCGTGACATCCTGGACCGTTTCGTTGTCATCTACCTTGATGATATACTCATTTACTCCTCATCACTGGAGAAACACAGAGAACATGTCCGCACTGTCCTTGCACGACTGAGACAACACCAACTATATGCAAAATTGGAGAAATGCAAATTTGAGACAAGATCAGTTGAGTTTTTGGGTTTTATTTTATCACCAAACAACATTCAGATGGATCCAAAAAAGATCAATGCTATTCAGGAATGGCCCACACCCACTAATAGGAAAAGTGTACAGAGATTCGTGGGCTTTGCAAATTTCTATAGGAAGTTTATCAGGAACTTTTCTAAGGTCATACAACCCATTACTGCCTTAACTTCTAAAAACAGATCATTCTTTTGGAATGATACAGTGCAAGAGGCTTTCAATTCCTTGAAGGTTCGATTTACCACAGCTCCAATTTTAATTCTCCCGGATCCGACAAGAGCCTTCACGCTGGAAGTAGACGCTTCTGATACTGCAGTGGGGGCAATTCTTTCCCAACGTCATAAAGAAGATGAACAATTGCATCCCGTCGCCTTTTTCTCCAGAACACTATCACCTGCAGAGAGAAATTACAATGTCGGTGAGAGAGAATTACTAGCGATCAAACTCGCGTTGGAGGAGTGGCGACATTTGCTAGAGGGTGCGCTTTTCCCAATAACCGTCCTTACAGATCATAAAAATCTCGAATATTTGCGTACTGCTAAGAGATTACAACCGAGACAGGCGAGATGGGCACTCTTCTTCACGCTTTTTCAACTACATATCACATACCGTCCAGGTTCCCGCAATCTCAAGGCGGATGCTCTATCACGTATGTCCAATTCCGAAGATATTCATGAAGAGAGATCAAGTACTATACTCCAGTCGGAACATTTCTTAAATGCCACACAATCTATTTGGGATACCATTCGTACCCATTCTTCAAGTCCCGATGTACCCAATCCTGAACGATTGACACACCAACAAGGATTATTCTTTTATCAAGATAAAGTGTATGTACCCCCCGAAGCTCGCCTACAGATTCTGCAGTTCTTCCACGACTCCCTAACAGCAGGGCACGGTGGCATTCGTCAAACTAAAGATCTCATTTCACGAACATTTTGGTGGCCTACACTACGAGACGAGGTACGAAGGTTTGTTTCAAGTTGCGACACCTGCGCCCGTGCTAAAGAAAGCCATCACAAACCTTCGGGTCTTCTCCAACCTTTGTCCATACCTACAAGACCTTGGAGCGAAGTGTCCATGGATTTCATTACGGATTTACCCCTGTCTCAACAATACAACACGTTGATGGTGGTGGTGGACCGTTTTACCAAAATGGCACACTTTATACCCTACACTCATCTACCTTCGGCTACGGAGACCGCTGATCTCTTACGCGAAGTTTTTAAATTGCATGGTCTACCTGAGAACATAGTTTCCGACCGGGGAACCCAATTTACATCTCATTTTTGGAAAGCCTTCTGTGCCGAATTACATATTCACCGTTCTCTCTCTACAGCATTTCACCCCCAAAGTAACGGTCAGACGGAACGAACCAACCAGACTCTAGAGCAATACTTGAGGTGTTTCACCACACACCTCCAGGATGATTGGAGTACTTATTTACCTCTGGCTGAGTTTGCTTATAATAACCACATCCACAGCTCTACTAGGAGATCACCGTTCTTTGTGAACTATGGCTTTCACCCCTCCATGCTTCCTGGAGCACCCATCTCCAGCACCGTTCCCTCTGTCTCCATACACGTTCGTAATATCACCCGCACGTATACTCTACTACGTAATACCCTTCTCCAATCCCAACAAAGGTACAAGAACTTTGCTGACCGTCACCGATCCGACGCTCCGTTATACAAACCTGGTGACAAAGTATGGTTGTCCACTAAACACCTGAAACTCTCTTGTCCCACGAAGAAATTGGGCCCCAGATTCATTGGTCCATTCCCCATCACTAAGATCATCTCTCCTTTGGCCATGAGGCTTTGTTTACCCCCCTCCATGAAGGTGCATCCAGTGTTCCACGTATCTCTGCTCAAACCTTGGGTAGACAATTCCTTCCCGGAAAGAACGATGTCCCCTCCTGCTCCTGTTCTGGTAGATGGGGTCGAAGAATACAAGGTTGAGGAGGTGTTGGATTCTCGTCTTTATCGTGGCCGGCTTCAGTACCTCGTCCATTGGAAAGGCTATGGCTCAGCCGACAGATCTTGGGAACCGGCCAACTTAGTTCACGCCGACGAATTGGTTCAAGCTTTTCATGCCCGTCATCCTGATCGCCCTGGCCGGTGGCGAGCCCGGGGGTCTCGCCTTGGGAGGGGGAACTGTCAGGATCTTCCCCGCAGCAACTCTCCTGAGTACACCCCCTTGTATTGCAGCCAGGATCCGTCTCACGCGCTTGCTAGCGCGTTCACACCGCTAGTCTATCCTTCTACACAGAGGCGCGCGCCTGATGATGTCACGCCCGTCGCATACCCGCGAGGCGCTGGAGGATTTAAAAGGCAGAATCACCAGACAAGCAGTGCTTGGTGATTCTCGTGTTTTCTGAAGCCTAGCGTTTATTATTCCTGATTATCGTTGCTGACCCTTGGATTTTCCTGACTACTCTCTGTTTGCCTGTGCCCCTGATTCTGGACTGTCTACCGTTTTGCTGATTCTCTGGCTCTGACCCTGGCTTGTTCATCGTTTTGCTGATTCTCTGGTTCTGACCCTGGCTTGTTTATCGTTACGCTGTCTCTCTATTGCCCCTGATCCTGGACTGTTTATCGTGCTGAAGATTGTCTATTTTCCTTTGACCATCGCTATCCTCATTATTCTCCAAATCACCCCTGCAGTGTGGATTACAAGTGTGCATCTTCCTCCAGGCGACCTTGCCACTGTGGATTACAAGTAATATAGTTATTCTTTCGTTTATATCTATATTATATATTGTTGCCCTGCATATTGGTCTCCATCCAGTTCCATATCATCACAATATGGCACCCACCGTCACTCCAAGAAGCGATCGATGGTGAATTTGGCAGCAAGTTTAGGTGTCACTGCCACTCAAAGTGGCTTCATTTAAGAAAGGGGATCCCTTTGCAGGTTCCTGAAGTGGGATCCGCAGCACAGCTAATCACAGGAGCCGCAATGAACTGTAGTGTGTCTCAGAACCGCCCTCAAAAAAGTGCCACCCGTCCCCCATAGTTATGCTACTGAGAGTATCTAGCACTCACAGATAAAATCTGTAGTGGTTTAATAAATCTCCTAAATGTATAACGGGCTCATTAGGGTTAGGGTTATACATGAGACCCACTGTATTATAATTTACCAAGCACAGAAAAAATTTGTGTTGAACAGAGATGTTAAAAGTATATAGTAACATTGAAATGACAAGGGATACAAATTTAAAGGTAACAAACAGCTGAACAAAGTTCAAAAGTGTTTGGGGTAACTTCATAGAATGTGAACAAAATGCCAGCAGATGTATAATAAAGAAGAGAACATGTTTTAACAGTGATTGCCCATTCCAGTGGCTATATAACTATGGATATGTTATCCAAATGAATTACTCCGCTATAAAATGAATTACAGCTATATGAGAGTAATGACCACCCACAAACTGCACAAAACCAGGTCATTGGTAAGTAAAGACAGCTAACAGAAAATCCTGTAATGTGTACCTACAGAGCGCAGTCCAATTGTTCAGGCAATGACATCCCTTTAACAATATCGAAAGCTTGCCCTTAAACTTGTCTTAAGCAGTGAAATCCAACAATTTATTAATTTCACTTGAAAATCCAGCATATCATGTGATTGGCACTCTAAATGGAGTTTGCTCATTGGTGACAATTGAATAGAAACTGGACATTGATAGATTGAAATGAACTAAAATGCCATTACTACATCAATTTCAAAAATAGAACATGTTGTTGATCTTCTATTAGGCTGATCAGAGTAAAATATAAATATATACAGATATTTTCAGTTCGCTTGTCCAGCCAGCCTTTGTATGTGAGTTTATAAATCTCGGCAGGAGTAGGCTTGGCATGATGGTGATAGACAGCATTAATTGCAGCACTTCATATTCCAGCTGTTCCCCCTCCTACATGTGATTATTATGTCGTTACAAAGGCAGAGCTGTTTCTTTACAATTAGATTTCCTATTTTCTACCCAGATCCATTTAGTTTCTGGGAAATAATAAGGGAGTTTAGTAGTAAATAAGCCAGCTGTGCTCTATTCTGCTGAAAGATGAGTGTACAGGAAGAATGCTGGCAATTTGGCCTGTGATGCTTTTTTTTATTTTGACCAGATTTCAGTAATGAATACCCGAGATTCAAGTGCAGGCTTTTTATCAGGGGATTTTGGTCAGTACAGACAATGGGAGTCCACATCTCTTCTAATCAGTGAGATTGAAAATGGCCAGAGATGCCTGAGAATCATATCATAGGACATTGCATTATATGATGTATTTGGGATTTTCACTAAATTTCCCAGATTACTGGATGTCCTATTTACTGTGATAGGTTAAATAGAAATGTAGTTCTGCATATGGGTATCCGCAGGATTTTTTTCAAGGGAGGCCAAAATATCCTCCCTACGTTCTCCCCTCTTCCATCCCATTACTTGCCTCCTCCCTATTGCCTGCCTTTGTTGGTATAGGAGAGGGGTTTTCTGATGAGTGGCAAATGTTAGTTACCCTTTAATATGACCATGGTAGTAGTTGTGTACAGACCAGCATGTATTTCGGCAACATGAGAACTTTAGCTGGGGTGGTGAAGCTTAGCCACAATTATCCCAGTCTACAATTCCTATGGTGTTCACCCATTAACCCTTTCAGGACCAGGGATTTTCCTAGGCCAAGGACCAGAGCGTTTTTCAATTTTTAATATGTGTTTGTTGAAACATAATTTTCCTCTCTCATTTAACGCTCCTATACAAGTTATATGTTGTTTTTTTAAAGGACCATTAGAGCTTTCTTTTGATACCCTATACATAAAAATGATTTACATTTTAGTATTAAAAAATACGTATAAAAGAGGAAATATTTGGGGGATAAGAATGTTTTTCCCCCCCATTATTTTCCCAATAATAAGCTACACAACTAGTGCAACACTAACCCACTTATCCCACCTAATTAAAATCCACCGATCGGGTCCATGAGTTTTGCCTCGGGTGCGAGGCATAGTCCTGGACCCATTTCAGACTGGCTGGCCACCGTCATAAGGTCGCTAACGCTACGGCTCTTTTGACGAGTTAACTCGTCATAAGGTCACAAAAGGGTTAATGGCTGACTGTATATCATGGGAGCTGTGGTCAACAACAACAAAGTCAATGTGTAGTGGTGTAGTGTAGGCCACTACAACCTAGTCTATAACTACAAAGCTGAATATTATAATAGATGCCAACAATTAGCTACTATGCCTATAATAATCGACTATCAATGTTGTGTGCTCACTGCTCAACATTATCATTTATATGTTTGTTTTGCCATGGACTTTTAAAACTCAAACCTTGTGCATTGCCTACAAATTGTATAACAAAATGGAAATAATTCTTGTTGATTTTTAGATGATGTGTTTCTAGAGATCTGAGAAGTACTGTCATATTTGACTTTGGCTGAGTTTTCTTTCAGGGTCATGTTGCTTTTCTATTAATAACGATATATTTGATCCTCTGTGTGGACTTGTTCATAAGAGATTCACTATCTGAAATATACACATCTGCAAGGAACACAATTATTTTTGGATATGTCAGTGGACTTGCCATATATTTTTTAATTCCGTAACTTGTTTCTCACGGATATTTGACCCAATAAGTTAATTTTGAATGTGGCCTTTACGGTATGTATATGTATTAATATGAGATGTGTTTACAAATATAAGAATATATAAATATAACTGTGCACACAAATATATGTTTGCGACTGTGATATACGTATGTTCAGGGAAGACATTACATGATAGCATATATTATATCCTAGTTACTCTGGAAAAAAATATTCCTGTAGCTCAGAAAAAACTTCAAAATTGCATTAAAGTCCATTAATTTGAAAGGAAAGCAATGGATTGTAATGTATCTAGCATGAGTAAGTGTTAAGCTTTATCAGCTAATGTGTGGCACTTCAAAGGCTAGTGCATTTGTATTTTCAGTACACACGCAACAAATTGTGTGAATTTTTCTGTTTGTGTACACATGAATGTATTCCGCTAAATTTTGTATACTTTTACTAGGTATTACAAAACTTATTGGAGAAATGGGAAAAAAAAGGTTTCCCATGAAATCATTCATCAAAAGAGTTGTAAAATGACCATAACATAAAATGACAAAGTTAGACATAATGATTTTTAGTTTAAATGGTAATTGTGACCTTCAAACGTTGCTATTGTTAAAGAATCCTTCATTTACAGCAATTATATCCTTGCAGACCTTTGACATTCTAGATGTCCATTTGTTAAGGTAATCTGGAGAGACTTCACCTCATTCTTCCTGAAGCAACCTCCCTCAAGTTGGATTGGCTTGATGGGCACTTGTTACATGCCATATGGTCAAGCTGCTCCCACAACAGCTCAGCAGGTTTGCAATCCAGTGACTATGATGGCCACTCCATTACAGACCGAATACCAGCTAACTGCTGCTTCCCTAAATAGTTGTTGCCTAGTTTGGAGATGGGCTTTGAGTAATTGTCCTGTTGTAGGAGGAAATACTCTGTCTGTCCATAACACTTTTATTTGTAAGTCTGCCTAGAAGGCCAGAACTGCAGAGTTGCCTCTTCACTGTTGATGTTGAGACCGGTGTTTTGCATATACTACTTAATGAAGCTACCAGTTGAGGACCTGTGGGGTGTCTGTTTCTCATACTAGATACTCTTATGTTGCTCAGCTGTGCACCAGGGCCTCCTATTCCTCTTTTCTATTGCAGTTAGGGACCGTTTGTGCTCTTCTGTGTAGGGAGTAGTACACAGCTTTGTACAAGATCTTTAGTTTCTTGGCAATTTCTTACTTGAAGTACCCTTCATTGTCAGAACAAATATAGACCGGTGAGTTTCAGAAGAAAGTTCTTTGTTTCTGTCTTGAGCCTGTATTCGAAACCCACAAATTCTTATGCTACAGATATTCAACTAGTCTACAGATGTTTTATTGGCCAGTTTTATTGCTTCTATAATCAGCAGTTTTCCCCTGTGCTAAAATAATTGCAAAATAGTTTTCCAGTGATCAATCCTTTTAAAATTTATTAACTTGGATTAGCTAATACAACTTGCCATTGGAGCACAGGAGTAATGGCTACTGATAGCAGGCCTCTGTATTCCTATATAGATATTCCATTGAAAATCCGCCATTTCCAGCAACAATAGTCATTTACAACATCAACAATGTCCACACTGTACTTGTGATCCATTTGATGATATTTGAATGGACAAAATTTGCCTTTGTTTCAAAAACAAGGACAAGTAACAAGTGATTCCAAACGTTTTAAAGGTAGTGAACATTTCTAACACAGAGCTGGAACCAACTAAAGAAGATGTTGAATATAAAACACACTATTTCATTGGTTTAACCCAATGCCAGAAAGGAATGTGGTGTTTTTGCAGATGTAAATCTGTCCATAACTAATAAATCTTAATAAATTGGAAATTTTACAATTTCAAATCCAACTACCAGATACTGATAGTTGGTAAGTATATACCCTTGTTAGTTAGCCAATTCTATGGCATTTATTACCCAGCCTAACAATTACCCCAAGTTGTATTTTCTGGTAAACACATTTGCAAGCGTATAATTATATGATAAAACCAAATATTAAAAGCACAAATGTCAACTGGGCTCCCCAGTATACAGAGGATACATCTAACAGGGTACGGAAACACGATACTGACCTTGAACCCTTAAAGGGATACTAAACTTTTTTTTCACTTGTGCTTCTAATATCGAAACACAAGTAAAATGTCCCTAGTATGAGGATGAACTGGCGTGTACTTTTGATAGTACACGCCAGTTTATCCTCTGACCAACAGCTGCCCATGCTTCCATAGGAAGTTCCTTAACTAGGTCCTCCCTGCTGATCCCATGCAAAAACAAGGGTCTCCCTCTGCGCTAGAAGCGAGAGACCCTCGCATTTGGCTGTCAGAGCTGGGCGACATTTGGCTGTCAGAGCTGACGGCACATGACAACCTAGAACGGCTGTGTCTCGCAGGAGATGTGACTCGCATGTGATCTCGCTTGAAGGAAGCAAGGGTTAAACACTAACATACCTGCCATACGCTCCCTATGTCCGCGGGTCCGGCAACGACGGGGACTTCGGGGTTCACCATGTGTTACTCGTCGTCTGTCTCCTCCTCCGTCCATCCGCTGACTGATTCTCTGTATAGCGCACATACGAGCACATACACTCCGCCCCCTCAAGCATATGTCACGGACACTCCCCCTCCACAGCATATAAAAGCCCACAACGAATCCCAGTACTTTGCTCAGAGTTACTGTGCTATTGTGCTGTGCACATCGCTCCCAAAGCTCCCTTGTTGTTAATACCTATTCTGATCTCCTGTTGCCTGACCTTTGCCTGCCTACAGACCTTTCTGAATTCTGTGATCCTTTTTCGACCCTTGGCTTGATACTTAAAAAGCTGCTGATATCTGGAACCCCATATTTTGTTGCATGTCATTTAACCCTTCTGACTTCTGGCCCCCTAGACCTCGGCTTCCCTCTTCGACTAAGCAGCTCTCCGGTATCCTGACTAATTCTGGCTTGAACTTTGACTACTCTGCAAAATCTATTCACCCATGCTAACAGTCATAACACGGAGAGATCTGTTCCTCATTTCCAGTTCTACTCCCTGTATGCTGTCCCAGCAAGAGGGATTTCATTGCCACAACTCCATCTCTACAAAAACGTGAGTAACTTCATTACAAACACGTTGGAATGTTCCTTTAACACTGCAATAAACAGAAGAACAAAAATACATAGGTCAGTTTGGAAACAAGCCAAATGTTCTACAATTCTAATATTAGCCTCGGGAGCAGTGTCCGTGCCTTTGCCTTAAGATGTGGAATAAGTGGACTGGGAATAGAGTAGAGTTATTGGGCCCCTTTTTTTTGTTTCATTAAAAGAAACATGCCTCACAAAAACCGGAAAACCTTCCACAAGAGACCCCCTGCTCGGGAGATCTCATGGCATGCAAGCAGCCCATCTGTTGACCCATTGCCCTCTTTTATTTTCAAGTTTTACCAAATATCAGCCATTTCCTTCCTTTCTCATGGACATTGCATAAGAGGCAATTGTTTACATTACAGCTTATGGTTCATGTGATATATCTTTAGTTTCACAGACTCCTAATGATCTAGTCCTTTTAAAAGTCCCAGCATAGTGATCCCAGCTGTTTACCGATACAGTTGTATTCAATGTAGAGAATGCATCTGGAGTATGAGCATTCTTCACACTACTTCAATGAGTACAGTTGTTGATAACAACATTTAATGTGTTTCATTTGTTTCTGTGCTACTGGTATTTAACGTGATTTCCGAGAGGATTTATCACACGCAGATAGATGCAAATTTATTTCACAGACTAAGCCAAAAATACACAAGGCCTGATTCTGCCATCTATTTTGGCTGACATGTTTGCTCAGCTACATAAACGATGTAGCGACAAAGCTGTAAATTTAGTGGCAGAAAGATATTTCCAGAAATAAATCTAAACTTTACTCCGTCTATTGCTGGTCCCAGGCACGACAAGATAGATATGGAAAAGGTTCTCATGGTGCTGGCTTGTTGTAGAGCGTGGTTCGAGAATCTCATTTAAATAAATATATGGGACCAAGTAAAACAAACTTCAAACAACACTCTCTCGTTGCATAAATCAATTAATTGGATCTGATTTCATCAGTATAAAACATCACACTTGTTAACACTGAAGAAGTAATACTTTCTTTTTTATTTATTAAAGATTGCGATATAGGACATTTTTGATTTTGTTCCATGGTAGTATTATTTGTGTAAAACATTAAAATTGAAGTGAAGTAAAAAAAAAATCCCAATTTGTAGAGGTTTCACTTTGCAATAATTTGTTACATTTATCATTTTTTATTTATTTTATTTCAAACTTTTAGTATAGCTGCAGCTCTTTGACATGATCTCAGTGGCTGGTGTGTAGGTACAAGACTTGCCAAGCAGGAGAGAATTCTCGAGCTAAGCATTGTGTAAGACCCATGAATTCGTAACAAGCAATGTCTTTTTTAGCAATGCATACTACGAGATTCATTAAAAAACGGCCTTTTAATCCGTGATTAAACCTTTATTTTGGATTTTAGTTGCTCGATAAACCTCATTTCTTCTAATATATTTGCAAAATATCAAAAGATTTTAGAATTTTCACTTTGCATAAAACTGGTAATTTGTAGATTGTCGAAGCTGTTTATAAAATGCCTCAATTATATTTCGCAACATACCCGGCTGTTGTTGCAGGGGGTGGAGCTTACATGCTCAGAATTCATTCTCCTCAGGTGGTCCAGAGAATTGGAACACCCGGAGATGAAATGGTCCTGAATTGGGGCTGTCCTGCACAGTTGGAGGGAGTATGCTTTGCCTGTTATATGAATTGCCTAATGACAGAAGTTTGTTGCTTCACTCTTCTTTTATACTTGTAATGAATTCCTTGTGTGGGTTCGGCTATCTGTATAATTTAATTTAATTCAACAATGAGGAATTGAATGGAGGGGGATGGAAAGCTATGTTAAAATATAAAGGGCACAGGTTCATAAAGTCAGCCCTCCAGCCCCACTGTTAATGCTTATGTTCAGGAATCTATACATTCCAGATCAGAATTACATTGTTATCAGATCCATTTCTGTGACATCCTGATTATAATAAAGAGTTTTCACTTTAAAAAATAAAAACTCAATTTGATTTTCACTGTAGTTGAACACACAATTTATCTGAAACAAGTCACAACTAATAATAGTGACAAGTTCAAGCTCTATACTGTTTCTTATTAATCTGTTTACTAATTAAAGCAATATTCCACAAATCAGCATGTTTATCATGTCGGTACGCCCCACTCAAAATGTCAACTACCCCTTTCTCAATCATATTTCTTGAGTGTATACAGTGAGGAGATGGTTTTTGTGGAGTGCCTTGTACAGAATAGACCTGACCTTTATCTCTATAGAAATGCAAAGCTTAAGTGGCCTCTGCTCCCTACTGCTTGAGCTTCCTCCTCACAAACATCTCCACAGAAATAATATGTGGGAAAGGAAGTGCTCTGTTTGCAGACCTTGGATGTATACATGCAGTAGTTGTTTCCAGCTAAAGAGATATCTGATGTTATATCTGTCCTGATGACTTTACTTCATATTTGATATGTTGTACCGTGAAGGCCTCAGAAGCCCATGTTCTCACATAGCTAGTGTGTTTACCAGAGGCATCTTTCCAAATTACATGTACACGAAATACCAAAGCTATGAGAAGACATACAAAGTAGAGGAAAATGTCAGATTTTTTTTTCTAATAGACATACATTTTTTAAATAACATTTTTGCTTCTGGTAATCTCGGCATTGTTTTTCATGTGAACTGTTTTTTTTGTAATGAGAAGCTGATTATATATACCGCATTTGCTCGAATATAAGACGACCCTGATTATAAGACGACCCCCCCAAACTTTGGATATTCCTTTAGGAAAAAAAATAAAAGGCTGAATATAAGACTACCCTATAGGAAAAAAGTTTAACTTGTATATATTCACATGCAAATTGCTTTTTCATATTTAATTTTCTAATTTCTGATAGAAAAAAATGCATTTCTTGTTTTTATTTCCTTTTATTTGCCCATCTGCCCCCCAGACGTAGCCAATGCATCTCCCCCACAGCCATCTACCCACCAGACTTAGCCAATGCTGCCCCTACCTCCCCAGACTTAACCAGTGCTCCCTCCCCCTCCCTACCCAGCCATAACAAATGCTGCCTCTCCCCCTCCCTCCCCCAGACTTACCCATGCTGCCTCTTGCCCCTCTCTCCCCTAGACTAGCCAATGCTGCCTCTTGCCCCCCTCTCCCCCCCAGACTAGCCAATGCTGCCTCTCCCCGCCCCCCTCAGACTTGCCAATGCTGCCTCTCCCACACCCCCCTCCTTCCCAGACGTGCCAATTTTGTGTGCCAATGCATTGCGCAGACATCCACCGGCTGATTGCGAGGAGGATCCAGGTCCCCTTCAGCTCTTTGGGGGGTTCTGGATCCCAGTCTTATAGTCAGACCTCAATTTGAATTCTTATTATAAGAAGAACCTCGAATATAAGACGAGGGGAATTTTTCAGAGCATTTGCTCTGAAAAAACCCTTGTTTTATATAAGAGCAAATACGGTAGTTTTATGTTGTGTGGGTTGAGACGGAGTCTGGTTATCCATTAGATTTATCTGGAATGCTCTGAAAGGTGGGAGCAGTCTGATAGGCTAATGGAGAAGTCGCTTTTGTATGGTAACGGTGAGCAAAAAAATGCATCCCAAGTAGGAACCATCCCATAGTTGCCTTCTTTCTCCTGTAAGGTCCTGTGACATAAAATAGGCGAAGCCAAAAGGGGACGGCATTACGTGAACCGCTCGTGATGTCACACAGTGTTGCCCGTTTGGCCCAATGGCTTTCTAGTTCCATCCTTATGCCTAAAAAGCTTTCCATTACCACCCTTTATGCCTAAACACTTTCCTGGTGCAATCTTTGTGTCCAAACAGCTTCCTGGTGCCATCTTTGTGACCAAACCGCTTCCCATTGCCATCTTTATGTTTAAACAACCTCCCAGTGCCATTTTTGTAGCCAAACAGCTTCCCGGTGCCATCTTTGTGCCGGACCAGCTTTCCAGTTCAATCTTTATGTATATACAGCTTCCTGGTGCCATCTATGTGGCCAAATGACTTCTCGTTAACATCCTTATGCCCAACTTCCCAAATGGCCAAACGGCTTCCCAGTGCCATAGAGATAGTAAACATGTCTATAAATGCGTATCTTTTTACAATTATTGACATTTCGAAAAATGGGTAGGTCATATTCATATATTGATTTTCCTTCTATGAAACCTGCAAAAGAAAATTTGTACCCAAAAATGTGTAATTACTAGCAACATTCAGCAAATATAAAGTGAGATTAGTGCGACAATCCCAGTAAAGTTCCACTTCATGCATGGAATTATTTTGCTCACTAACCAACATTTCTTCAGAACATGAATAACTATGAATTTAAAAATGTGGGGAGGACACATCCTCCCCAACGGAATGCAAACAGACAATACATTACCCCTGTTTTGTTGTCTTATTGCTCTCTGTGTATCATGTTTTTTGGAGGGTTGATGTCTAACTGATCGGCCTATGGGCCTGATTCTCGTTTATGGGGGTTTTTCTGTCAGTAGTGGCAGTACAGATTATTCATCCCTTTCCCGTTTCTTACTGCACTAAAAGGTCTGCTTAACCTCCTTTGTTCAGTGTGTCTAAAACTTGTTATATTACCTACTATTTATATGTTTTGTCTGTCCACTGTACAGAGCGTCAGAATCTAAGGACTCTTTATAAGTAATGGTAATATTCTTTTTTTTTCCTCGGTATTTTTATTATGGATATAAACCCGTACATATCCACATGTAGACCTTGAAGTAAACCGGGTGTCCTTTTTAAGTTGCTGAGTTGACAATAAAATAAGATATTTAAGAGAGGGGGGCAGACATTTACAGCAGAGTTGCTGCATTTTGAATAAAAATTTTAAAAAAAGATAATATCCCCTTATTGACATTGTGTTATTTAGTACAGTGTGCACCATATACTTATCTTTACAGGGGCTCTTGTTGTACTCTTAAAAATGTAATTTCAGCTGTTCTAGAACAGCCTTTGAACTGCCAAAGCTCAATGTGTCCCTAACTCATTAGGGGTTAGCAGTGTCATTCCCCAGAGACATAACCCTCAAAGAGAATGTTTGGGAATAGTGTTATGTATATTGCAGTTGGGAATGTCAGACAGCACCCCGTAGAGATGAGTAAATAGGGCTCACCTAGATATCAAACTATTTTTTGGCTTTCAATCTTATTATTCCCACCAGAGCAATAAATAAATAATCATAGTAGCTGACAAAGTAAATAAGCCAGGTACTCCAGGCAAAACTACTGGCAACATCATGTCATAATGTTCTTACATTTTCCTGCAAATGGAACGTAGTTCTCCATACAGAAGTATTTTTCACTAAATTGCAAACTGTGGTAAATTGAGGTGAACGGACTAGGGAATTGAAAAAATTAGTCATCAAAAGCCAAGTTGAAAATATTCTTCAACAAGCCTATTTTGTTTTAACTCTGCTATTAATGCCTGATTTTTACCTTTCACTTTGCAGTTCACCACAGTTTAATATTTAGGTAATAGACCCAACAGAGCACTGCGCTGACCACTTAGCACATTTCCCATTTAAAATGTGTTGTTGTAATTTACTAAAATATATTATATTTCAGGTCATTGATAAACTGAACTATTAATTTGTCTGTTCATAATTTGCCTTAACCTTCTCTATTTAGGCGTTCCATTTAAACTCACTTATAATACAGAATATAGTATTAGGGTCCACCTGGGATGTTTCCATACACTTGCATTACTTTCTGAGAATACTGCCGATAATTACAGAGCCTCAACTCTAGGTGGACATAATTTAAAAAAGTCAAGAGATCATTGTCCAGTTCCAATTAATTAAGAGCTTCATCATGCTTTTCCTTTTTTATCATTTTATACTGTGCAGGTTATTGAAAAATTAAGAATTTACATATATTTATCCTCTTGCAATTTCCCACTGGACCCACACGTCTGTTGTTTGAAGATGTCCCTCTAAGTTGGTTGTTGCATCTTCACTTTTCTGATAGGAATGATTTTACACATACAATTCTCAGTGTTTCAGTAAGTGTCAGAATGGATGAACAAATCCGAGAAAATAGACTGGCTTGTCTTACAGGTTTCTTCTAAAGCAGGATCGGTTTGCTGCAGGAGCTTGGTGGAATGTTCCTGTCAGTCAGATCTTCGTTATGGCACGTTTGTTTGAAGGTGTAACTTGAGCTGTTACTGTCTTATATAAATTGACAGGACCTGGAGAGGTCACTCAGCATGGGAGCTGGCCCAAGTACTGAAATCACCCCACACTGAAACCTGGCTGCCTATTGCAATAATGGCCATGTTCTTAGAACAGGGATGTTATTACTTATCTGCCTACGTGGTTTTCAATAGCTTTTTTTTTTTTTTTTTTTTTTTTTTTTAATCTTTCTTTTTTATCTGGTTGTTTCTTGTGGAACTTATGTACTTAAGCCTCAAAAGACTTGTGTTTTGCTAAAAAACAAGAATGAATCTGTCATTGAGATCTGCACAGAAAGAGTCATGGGTTAGGGTGCTACAGGTGGGACCCTATGAATCCAACTCCAGCAGTAACGGTGTCAAATGTGCTCCTCAAAAGACACAACACAACAAGAAACAGTAAAATAAGGTAACAAAAACATTTCGATTTAAAGCCAAGGTTGTATTTAAATTATGATGTGGCAGAGACAGGAAAGCTTAATGCATTTCACCCCTGATGTGCTGAGCTAGATGCTGTAGTTAAAGTGTTGCTAAAATGTGTTTATAACTTTTGCTTCATTAATTGAAGCAAAAGTTTAAATGCTGGTCCTGCTGATTGTCACAGATACACGCGGGTTTACTCTGGGCACATTATTAAGCGTCAGCAGATGTGAAACGCGTTGTCTGACCTTGCCCGTGTCCTTTGCACATTGTTTGGTGTTGTGGTTCCTGGTTTTGGATGAATTAATATGGTGCTATTGATTGTATGGTGCATACAGTTATTAAAATCACATGCAATTGAATAATACCCCAAAGCCAACCAATTTATATTAGGAATTCTGGCAGAATTATATCCCAAGCAGACCATTCCCAAATTGACAAATCACTCCAACACATTGCTGCTGCTTAGATAATAATAATTTAATAAAATGGAATTGGTGAGGTGGATGGCGCTAAAGAGAAAATCACACTAGCAGCAAGCCGTCCGGCAACTATCCCTCAGCACTGGTCACTTTAAAAACATTTTAGCGCACTGTCACCTTGGATAAATTGAATAATAATTTAATAAAGCAAGTTTATCAACAATGCTAACTAAACAATTATCTTAACAATATACAAGTTATATACCAAGCCAAGAAACTATCAAATGGGTTTATCTGAGTGAAGTCTAAACTACAGTATACAAATATAAATACATTGATACAGTAAGTTTATACTTATTCCCCATGTAATCTTTGTAGCTGCATTTGTATCACTGGGTGGATCAGCCTCTGATCCAGTTCCTGATGGTTCTGTAGGAAGTTACTGGGTTTAATAAACCACATTGCCCAGCTGGATTTGGGCCTGCTGGCTGGGTGGATGGTGGTCACATCTTCCCTCTTCCTCAATCATTGCCAGACTCTCTAGCTACCTGAATAACCTTAGCAACATTTACAAGCCCCTCCTAGAGTCACACCTTCAAGCCCCCAAACTGAACTAGTTACTGTGGAAAAACACATCCTTTGTTTGAAAGTATCCCATCCACTGCTGGTAACTGTCATTTCAACAACTTTGCGACAATAGACATGTCAGGCACGTTCAGCTAGCAACTCTGTTGCCGACAGTGGACATGCCTGACACGTCCTGCGGTGAAACGAGTGGTTTGGCCAATCAATGATCGCAAAAACCTCTCTGTCGGTGCTGCTCTATTGATATCGACATCGAGTGCTGTTCTATTGATATCAAGGCAATAGGCAGCACCGAAATTTTAGCATGCCTGTGCAATATGGCTGTGCCCTACTTGTGAGTAGCGCTTCAGAAGTGAAAAAAATTAACTTCCCACGGTCTGAATCTGTTGCTTGACTTCCCTAGAGGCAGTCAGCAACATTGCAATGAAAAAAAGACCGTATTTTCCGGCGTATAAGACGACTGGGCATATAAGACGACCCCCAACTTTTCCAGTTAAAATTTAGAGTTTGGGATATACTCGCCGTATAAGACTACCCCTCTTCCAACGAGCATTTTCTCCTACTGTGACACACTTACACACACACCCTTACACAGAAAGTGACACACTTACACACACCCAGTGACACCAATAGACTCATAACCTGAGACACACTATTTTGCCCATCAATATGCCAGTATTTTGCCACTCAATATGCCTTTATTGTGCCATTTAATATGCCAATATTTTGCCCCTCCAATATGCCAGGATTTTCCCCTCAATATGCCATGATTTTGCCCCTCTCCTACCCCCTTCCCAGTACTTACCTCGTTGCTGCTCTGCAGGTGCGCGCGGCTGTGAGGGAAGCGTTGTGCGCTCCCCTCCAGCCGTGTGGCTTCAATAAAGTTTGTTTTAAAAAAAAGTTTAAACAAACTTTATTGAAATTGCGCGGCTGGAGGGGAGCACACAACGCTTCCCTCACAGCCGCGCGCACCTGCAGAGCAGCAACAAGGTAAGTAAAAAGATTACACCCGGCGTATAAGACGACCCCCGACTTTTGGGAGGATTTTCCTGGGTTAAACAGTAGTCTTATACGCCAGAAAATACAGTAATTAGCTAAAATCTAGTTTTAGGGCTAGAATAGTTGTTAGGGTTACAATTAAATTAGGGTTAGCATAAGGGATAGGGGTTAAATTAAATTAAATTACAATATATTAAGGATTAGCATAAGGGTTAGAGGTGGGGTTATATTTAGGGTTTGGGTTGGGGTCAAAAGGTCACTGTAGGGAAAAACAAAAAACACTTTTGGTTTTTGCCCTATAACTCGCAAAAAAATGCATTTCTGAACTCAGGACAACATTTAGAAACTAGATGGGGTATTTTTTAATGATTGACCTAAAAAATAATTCACACAAATACAAAGTTAGAAAAGGTGTTTTTTAAAAATGTTTTCATCATCATATGATTTTTTTTTTGTGGTAAATTATAAGATAAGAATAACATAATGACAATAAAAACATATCATTTGTGTAGGTACAGGACGTGAGAAAGAAGAAAGAAAATTACAGCTAAACACAAACACCCCAGAAATGTCAAAACAGCCCTTGTCACCAAGGGAAACACAAGGTCAAAAGGTCTTGTCACTAAGGGGTTAAAGAAAGGGAATACCTGAATATAAAAGTGAATTATATGACGGTAAAGCACAAAATATCTTATCACAACATTTGGCTTCTCACTATTAAAACACAACAGATATTTGCATTTATTCCTCAAATGCTGGAGTGTTTTTTCCCTATACTCTTATTTGCTGAGGCAAAGCTTCCCATTGAAATTCGTTAATATGCATCAAGCCACAGGTAATGTCATACGAAGGAGGCACCACAGACACTTTTAAAATGATTGATTTCTCTTACTTTACTGATTTGCTTGCAATTCTTCTAACACAATATATAGATAATTTTTCAGAATTTTTTAAGTATAGGCAATGTTTCGGATGATAGTCTCTTTAATGCATACTGGATTACACCGTGTAATTTTTGAGTTATTTTAGGATGAACTCTTAATTATTTTCTTGTCCCCTGTTGTGAGAGAGCGTACCGGGTTTTTGAACAGCTCTCTCTGAACCTGTTAACACTTGCAAATTTTTTTATATCATGTTTTAACCAATGATCCGGTTACCAAGTATGGAAACCCCCAAAGAAAAGCTACCCATGACCTTGCATCCCCACAGTACCAAAACAGCTTATAGTTATAATTTACCTTCTTACTTTACCATTCCCAACTGTACTATGTTTCAAAACCCCTTCAATAAGTTCTGATTGTCAAAAAACATATATATTCAGGGGTGTTGGAGCAATAATATGATGTCCTAGTATGGATGAAACGTTGATCAATAGTTGAAGATGAGTGGCACTCCTCTTCTGTCAACTTATAATGAACTGCATTCACAAACTTTCTTTTGGAGCAAAAATATTTAATGTCACCATTCAGTGCAACATAAAAAACGACAGACCCCCAGAATCTCTTCACTCGTTTCACGCTATAGACATTGCTTACTCATAAGCATAGTGAACCTCTCACATAAGACTCATTAAATAGTACGATTGAGTACACACCCAATTAAAGCACCACACCCAATTAATTGACTGGCAAAGAATACAGGTGTCTAATTAAAGTTTCAGTTCATTATCATGGAAAGTATTATAATTCCCCAGTCAAATAAGAAAAATAAGTGAAAAAAAGGCAAAAAAAAATATGGATAATAACAAATGCAGGTAAAAGAACAAAAACTGCATAAAGTACAAGGCACACGGATAAAACATATCCATGTAATCCTGATTTCAGGAGATTACATTTTTTTAATGGTTTTTTTTTTTTATTATTTAGAAAGAAAGTAACCATGAAATTAATACTTTGGATTATTTTCTTCCCCCTATTCTTCCTTAACGTTTTGCGAGTTTGTGTCTGATTAGGAGTTGCTAAGGAGAGTTAGTCCCTGTTTAATAAATCATTAATTTTTTTGCAAACTTTGCCTGCTGCACTGTCATTTCAGCCTGCTTGATTTATTTTGTGGGTTGTTTTTTTTTTTTTTTTTACATGATATTGATTTTCTTAAGTTAATTCCCATAAACTGGGCGGCTGCTGGTTTTGTCCCCATTGGTGAAAGTCCTTATAAACACATTCTATCAGACCAACTTGCTTCGTACACATTATTCAGGCACAACCATTTGCAAACTGAGACTTGACTTCCTGCCAGTGGTCAGATTTAGAACTTGGCAGCTGTGTATAGCCAGACATTTCCTTGTTAAACCCTTTGGGAAGGTAAACGAGAAAGAGGAGCGTCTATATATATATATCTATATATATATATATATATATATGTATATATATATATATATATAATGTGCCACCATCAAAAGCTAAGTGAGTTAACTATAGTGTGATCAGTAGAAATGATTTCTACAAATGTTCTCTTAGATTAACCCCTTAGTGACAAGACATTTTCACCTTGACTTTCCCTTGGTGACAATGGCTGTTTTGACATTTCTAGGGTGTTTGTGTTTAGCTGTAATTTTTTTCTTTCTCACATACAGTACCCACACAAATTATTTGTTGTTTTTATCGTCATAAGAAAGGCTTTCATTAGATACCATTATGTTCATCATATCTTATAATTTACTACAAAACAAATCATAAAATATGATGAAAAATGTAAAAAAACACCCTTTTTCTAACTTTGACCTAAAATATAATTTACACAAATAAAATCATTAAAAAAGACCCCGTCTAAATAGTTTCTAAATGTTCTCCCGAGTTCGAAAATATGCATGTTTCCATATTTTTCGGTATTTTTTTGCGAGTTATGGGGCAAAAAACAAAAATAGTGTTTTTTGGTTTTTTCCTATATTGATCTTTTGACCCCAACCCGAACCCAAAATTTAACCCTAACACTAAATTTAACCCCAACTCTAAATTTAACCCCAACTCTAATCCTTATTATATCCCTTAATATTTTTTAACTTTAATTTAATTTTAACCCTATCCCTTATGAAAAAAATATTTAATTTTAACCCTATAGGCTAATATAGCTAAATAACCAGTTTTTAATTAATTAAATATTTATTTTAAATATTTTCCATTGCAATGCTACTAAACTACCACTAGGGGCAGTCAAGTAGCATATTCAGAGCAACGGAAGTGAAGTTACTTTCACTTCCGAAGCTCAGACCGGCAGAGGGCTCCGTGGGGCGATCGTGGGGGTCCCAAAATAGAAATTTCGGTGCTGGCTATTGCCTTGATGTCGAGGCAATAGACCAGCACTGTTGAAGCGGTTTTCGCGATCGTTGATCGCGAAAACCGCTTCATTCACTGCAGGACGTGCCAGGCACGTCCTTTGTCGTTAAGGGAGTTTCTCCCAGGACGTGCCTGGCACGTCCTTTGTCGTCAAGGGGTTAAGTAAATGATACAGATAACTATGTGATAGTTCAAGTTAACAGAATGTTAAACATCCAGAAGGTTGCCTATACCTGCCTATTAGTGGGAAGTTGTGTTCTAAAATAAACTGCAATGCAAAATGTCATGTTACCAGTGCAACTGCAACATCTTGGAATGAAACCACTAATGGTTTATTCTCACGGCTCTACATGTTGCCATTGCACACTTCTGCGGAGTCTGCAGTGAATGATTACATCCACTGGTTATCCAGCCTAGTAGGGTATGGAGCCTTACTACTAACACTGCTAACTTAATAGAGATGGTGGTTATGACATCACATCCAACTCCTGATCTCAATACTACAGTGTTGCCAACAACTGGAACTCTAGAAATACTTCATTGTAGATTATCAGGGAAAGGCCATTTGTAAAAGCCCACAGATACATTTTCACTATCTAGCCACTTGTCACTGCAGCAATGGGAGTGCCCAATTTTAGTCCAAAACCGATATTCAGACTTCAAAGTGTCAACACTGGACATTCCTACACACACACGTTTCTACTCCTACACACACACGTTTCTACTCCTACACACACACGTTTATACTCCTACACACACACACACGTTTATACTCATACACACACACACACACACGTTTATACTCATACACACACACACACACACGTTTATACTCATACACACACACACGTTTATACTCATACACACACACACGTTTATACTCATACTCAGACATACTCATACATACACACACACTCATAGACACACAGCCAGGTTCAACTCTCACCGCTTGTCTGCTCTGTCCGAAAGGGGCAGTCATCAGTGGTTAAAAGACGAGCGCCGCAGGTCATCTGCTTCTTCGCCCATCTTTTAACGGCTGAAGCCACTTGTCACTGCAGCAATGGATGTCTGCTCTGTTATATATAATACTGTGTATGTGTATATGTATATATATATATTCTAAACCAGTGATGGCGAATGTTTTTGGGCCCGAGTGCCCAATTTTGGTCTAAAACCGATATTCAGACCTCAAAGGGCCAACACCGCACACTCCTACACACACACACACGTTTATACTCCTACACACACACGTTTATACTCCTACACACACACGTTTATACTCCTACACACACACGTTTATACTCCTACACACACACGTTTATACTCCTACACACACACACACGTTTATACTCCTACACACACACGTTTATACTCCTACACACACACGTTTATACTCCTACACACACACGTTTATACTCCTACACACACACGTTTATACTCCTACACACACACGTTTATACTCCTACACACACACACACGTTTATACTCCTACACACACACGTTTATACTCCTACACACACACGTTTATACTCCTACACACACACGTTTATACTCCTACACACACACGTTTATACTCATACTCACACACATATATACTCAAAAGACGAGCGCCGCAGGTCATCTGCTTCTTCGCCCATCTTTTAACCGCTGAGGCCTGCTCCTCTTGGACGGAGCAGACAAGCGGTGAGAGGTGAACCTGGCCGCGTGCCACAACTGAGGGCTTGGCATACCAGTTGTGGAATGCGGGCCATAGGTCCGCCACCACTGTTCTATACCATATATACCTTTTTATATACAAGTTCCATGAGTGCTCCTACTTTTTCAAGTTTATAAATATATATAGGCTTCTATTGTGCCATAATGATTCTGTGCCAAATCCCTTGTTCAAGCAATGATGAATATCTGCCTCACCTTCCTGTCAGCCTTATTATTGTGGGTATTGACAGAGGAGGTGGTGGGAATACTACGCTTCTAATATGTAATGGGTGTTAATATACACACGGGTGTTTTCAGATAAATAGTCTATATATGATCACAGCGTTGCAGCTATAAGAGTATCATATCGTGGGCAGTACTGTTGAGCGGCCTAGTAAAATCTTTTGTTTTCTACATTAGGTCACTGGAAGTTCTGGGAAGGTATACACCTGCTATTCCTCATGTCATTACTGTTCCTGTCCGGCCTTCTCATTCTCTGTGCTCAGGAAAAATGAATCTCTGGTGGTAAGTGAGGTGCAAAAATTGCCAACACTGAAAAGTAGCTACATTTATTTATAGTCACAAAACACACATAAATGCTATTTTTCCTCAGCAATTCTACATACTCCTTATTTTCAGAGGGTTAAAATATAATTCTACAGGTCACAAAACTAAAAGTGACTTTTCTTACTGGCCATATTGTCTATTAAACAATTTAGCTGACCTAATGGTTTTGGTGTTAAGATGCTAGCTCCTGTCTTCTAGTCTATGAATCCCATGTGGTGTCAGGAAGGTACAATTGATCTCCAGAAAGGACTTTGTATTGGCCTTGATCAGGGTTGTAAAGGGTAATCTTTTTCCCATAAAGGCATCTTTCCTCCATAGAACTTGGAAAGCCTTTCTTCATCGCTTAACTCTTCCATTCCTTTAATCGCATGTGTTGCCGTTTTCTGAACCCATCCTAGTGCCATTTCCCTTTATGTTCCAGATGAAGTTTACCCAATGATTTATAAATATATCATATTAATATTAACATTCATCTAGGGTGCAAGACCACAATGATACAACATTACATCAGCTTTAATGCTCACTGACTATTACACCTTGATTTAAACTCGCGTATCCAATACACCTTTTCAGGTTTGGTTCAGCACCTCCAATGAGACAAATACTAAATGGCACAACAGATTATATACATAATAACATATCGGTTCTACAAGAAGCTGCGCAAACTGTTACACATCGCTGACTGTAGATTGCCTGGATTTACCCTTCAGACAATATATGTTTCAAGCTGATGAGGTGATTAGTTTGGCTTTAGCACAAGCCTCCCATATAATCCCATGCAATTCAAGTTACACATAGCCACAGCTATTTCATTGCTCAAGATGAGTGATCAATATTTATTTTAAGTTATTTTTGCTGTTTTCTTCCTTTTTTTGTTGTGCTTCACCAGCTTTTTTGCTCAAATCTCTTCCACAATTTTTTAATTTTTTTTTTTAAAACTATTAAACTCTTGTGTTTATGACTTTCCAGGCTTACATTTTCTCTTCGTTATATTTTTATGTACGTACAATATAGTATGTCTCTCTTGTCTTCATAATGCTAATGAAATCCCTTTTTTCCGTACGTTATCCAATAAGTAAGCCAGCTTCAAGAGTACAATCAATATGGAGTTTTAAAAAAAGTGATTAAACCATCCATCAAAATCAGTTTACTTACAGTAGTAATCCAAGTAAACTTGGGCTCCATGAAATATAAAAATAAAATGAGTTCAAGGAGGCCAGCTGACTACGGTCATTGACTCTCACATTATGAAGATCACATAAACAATAGGAGCCTTTATGCCAAACGAAATACAAATTTATGGTCATAATAAAATGGCGCTATTGCAATATATCACTAGACTGGAGCCGCAGTATGGGAAAATATTAACAAATTAAAATACAATGATATATCTTTAATAAATAAAAGTGCAGGCTCTCTGCCATGTGAGGATTACAGCTAATATGAACACTAGAAAAATCACCAGAAGCAAGAAATCTTTTAGCGAGAAATAAATCTCACTGATCCCATAAAGCTATTATTCTGGAAATAACAATAAATAGTGTCAGAAGCATAAAAATCACATTGAAAAAGAGCAACACATATATTCCAGTACAATTCCAAACAGAGTGTTACAAATAACGTGTCAATTGTTCACTCACAAGATAGCCAGATTGTAACCTATTGAATCTATTTCTTGCTGGATCTCCCCTTTCTCATAAAGGATGCAGAAGGCTGGATAAGTGTTTAGGAGAGGGCTGAGAAACAATGTAGTAGATTGAAACCATTACGTTTAAGGAAAAGAGTAGTCTTAAACAGGCATGCAATACAACAAAGGGTTTGGGAAAGATCTCTAGATGGTGTGAAATATATGGGAAGATGCATAGGTATCATCAGCTAGAGCAACATGGGAACTTTAACTGAAAAATGTTGTGAGCTCTTGTACTGCTCCTCAATTGTGAAGCTGTGTGGTGGACGGACTGGAATATTTTTTCTTGGGTTATTGGCATATATTTTTTAATTTGCTTTGGCTGCGTAGGGTTAATTGCTGAAGTTTAGTAATAAAGCAGGAGGATGAAAGACTGGTGAAATAAAGGGACTGTGAGAAACATTTACAAAGACCAGATGTATTTTGGGGAACAGATGATGTGATACAGAAAGAGATTAATGAGACCTATAACGTTTCAAGACCAGATATGACAACAAGTATGGGTTTCCCATGCATCTCTCATATAGTCTTTTCATTACGGATACTTATATCCACATTAAAGGGACACTACCACTTACATAAGATGTAACTAGATAACCTGGTTATTTAAAACAAACACATATATACATCATAGGCCACTGTTTTTTTTTATATATATAATTGAATTAATTGCATATAAAAGGAAAAATAAAATTAGGTGTTTATGTCCTGGAACCATTTTGTGAATATTTACCATGATGCAACATCATCCAAAATCTTCCAGCAAGTCTCACTTTACAACCGTTGCCAAAGCCTGCATGATGATGTCATAAGATACTCACCTGCTCTCTTACTGGCTCCTGTTTATCATAGTGGGCAGGACTAGGTGGCTGTGTACAACTTTTTTGAAGCACAAGTTAAAAATAACGTTTAGTGTCCCTTTAACTATAATAAGTGATTCATGAGGAAAATCCCAGATATGTAGTTGTCTAGAGTTTTGTAGATGTATCAGGGGTTTTTTTCTGTTCTTCTTTTTTTTTGTCTATTGGTTTTAAAGTTTATCAGTCAAGAGTAAAATGCACTTACGAAGCACAGTACGGTTGCCTTGGGATGTAACGTTTAAAATGTACACAATATTTTTGTATTTGAACTGAATAAAGAAATTTTTAACTTAAAATACCCAAAAAAACTCTTTCCGCTGCTGTAGGTGAAATATATTTTAATGGATGACATCAAGTCCTTTGTAGAGTCCTGTTCATCAACAGGTCAGCAGGGATTTGATTATATCGACCCTATATTTATCTGTACAGTCAGGGGAAGAATGGCAACTTTGGGCCTGGGGGCAAAAATAATTTAGTGCAAATTCATCAGCGCACCCGTTATCACCTGAGATAGACAGGCTTGACAGCTAAAGTACGGAGACTGATAGACAAACAATTGGATAGAAAGTTAACAGTACTGGAACATTTTAGAAGTGAAAAGTTGGGCAACCCCAGTCCATTCAGGATAGAGAGCAGCCCAGGAGGCAACTGACCTCTTTGCCAGCCCTCCCCTGTGTACAGTGTTATTTTCCTCTAATGCACTTTTCAACGGTTACACACTGAAGTCCACATTTTTTTTCCCAACAGCAGCAGATGGTCCATTAATTGCTCGGCCATTATAAAATGCAAGCACGTTTGTTTCGACTCAATAATGCAATATTAAAATATAATGGCTTATAAGTATTTTAATTTCATGTTACAACTACATGGTAGGCGTGAGGCATGTTCCCTCTTTAATAGCCAACTTTAGCAGCCAGGTACAGAATGCATAATTTAGGCTTTCTCCAGGTGTGTTCAAGGTATTACTTTTATAGGAGCAGGATTTCCCAACAACAAAAGACTCACCTGATATGTTTTAATTCGTTTGTAATTAAATTCTCTGGATTGCTAGATTAGTCATAAGGTATTCAAGGCATATAACACCTGGGCAAAGCTTTAAGTTGAGCTACAGCCTTAAATATGTTGTGTTATATCTTTGAAAACATTGAAAGTGTTATCACTTTTCCAATAGCTAGTTTAGGCTGTATTATTACCTTTTTACCTATCTGGTCAGGTTTGGGGGCAAAAGGTGAAAAGTATGAATGGGTCTGCACACTTACAAGTATCGGGTGCCACGAGGGAGCGTCATTCACGCCTATAAAGCAAAAAGAAAACATAGGAGACTCAGCACACCGTTTAAGGGAGTTTAATCCACCAAAAAATAACAACGTTTCAGCCCAGCACTGAGCTTTTTTCAAGTCTTGTGTGCTGAGTCTCCTATCTTTTCTTTTTGGGGGCAAAAGGTGACATAATGAAGAGGTAGAGCTTAGTGATGGAAAAACTTTATCCATATTTTTGTAAACCATGCCAGTTTGTTTATATCCGGTTTTGACACATGCCCCGCCTACTTTTTATTCTCTTGCCCCCCCCCCAAAAAATGTAATTACATCCCCCCCCCCATTATTTTTTAATTCTCCCCCGCATTATTATTTAGGATGGAAATGTCCATATTCTTTCTACCTAGAAGTGATTTACATCCAGCCCAACTGTCAATATCTAATATCACCAATGTAGCCATGATGGGTAGCAGTTTACTGACTCCAATTTGTTCTAAATTGCAGTGCAAGCACATCCTTGCTGTGTACCTCAGCCAAGCCATGGGGATCTGCCTGGAACATACTGTGTCTGATAAACAGCTATGTGACATACTATTAGCCAAAGAAGATTAGTTCTTACTACCTCCTGGAATGAAGAAATAACTGGCTTACATTGGACAGCAGTACTGAAATGCAGTACTAAAATATTAAACAGATATGTATTATTTTAAACTTCCCATGCTTTGTGCAAAATGTGTGTGTAAATAAATAAATATTTTTTTAAATATTGTGAATAGTTTTTATTTTGAGTCATGCAGATCACATTTAGATAGTAAATGATAGTAAATGCTTAAAAGAGGTAATTTTACATATTTTTAAAATTTATTTAGAAAGTGTTTTACCAGGAACATACATTTCAAGTATGTCCTGGGGAACCAGTCCAGAATGGAGTTACAAATTTAACAGCAGATTAAAAATAAATACATACATACAGTGATGCTACATTCTACATATCGTTACTGCTCTTTCCAGCGTAATTGCCCTGTAATACAGTAGCCTTTGCTCTCACACCATATTAATACACATAATAATACTCTAAGTGAAGTTTTGAGTCACTGTAAATAATAGAGGTCTCTTTCCGGATGTTTCTGATTATATACATCATACTAATAAACATACTGCACTTTCTCATGATGAACCAGATTTAGATGATGGCTGACCTATATGTTTAGCTAGTAACTATTATGTTGTTTATGTTAATTATTATTTTTTACTCAAAGACACAGAGGTGGATTACATCCCATTAGTCATGCATTCAAGGCCCACTGATCCAGTAGTTGTGTGCTCTGCAGGGTAATATGTTATACGTGTCATTCAGAACATTGTATACAACATCCAGGTTTGACACAAAACCTTCCTACTTGTACCTACTGCTCGTATACTATTACACAATAATATTAAAAAAATTGAGATTTGTATAGTTAAACTGTAAAAATACCAGTCATTTAGTTTTCCATTATTAAAAATCGTATACATAATTAAAATACTTTAAAAAGTGAAACTCTTCGCTCCAGACTGTACCAGTAAGAAAGACTGGTGAGGAACATGCAAGATTTAGTGGTTCACCATGTGTCTGCTTTAGGAATGGCCACTTTTATTTATAATCCCTTAGTTTGTTCATTGTTGGTCGCTTTTGTTTATTGTTTTGCTTTTGTTTTTTTTCTAATGAAATTATATATTCAGCTGCTTCACTGGAGCCATGTTGGCAAAGGGAACCATTTTACTTAACATTCCTATGACTTTAGTGGGTAGGAAGCATTGATGTATCTTCCACAAAGTATTATCCTAATTCCTGAGAGAAGCCATCCATACCTCATGGGACATAAGATCTGCAAGCCGTCCATCAACAACTATTGATAGCACTGAACGACTCAGTACTGACATTTTATGTAATTGGTCCATGTCCACTCACTTAGGTTATAGGAACACCTCTCTATTGAACTGTTGCTTCTAGAGCTAGCACAACACAAGTAATTACCTCAGATATATAGTAACATTCTATTCTATAGCCTTTTTTGGAGTAGCAGTGGTGCACACATCCGTGTATGATAGACCACTGATGTTCTTGCATGAAGCCCCCTCAAGACCTTTGTGTCTACAAGGCAGGCTCATTTTTCTGATACTGCGAGGGTTACCACCTTTTATTCAAAAAATACCATCCAGGCTATTGCCCCCATAGACCTCACATCGGCCTTCAGTCAATTTTTTAATGAACTGTCAGTAAAATACCAGCTGTCTGGCAACCCTAGACCCGGCACACGGCAGTTTTATAATGTTACTATGTAAGTGTATTTATCAATTCATGTGTGAATCACAAGGATAGAGTGAAAAGGCCATTGAATTTGCGGTGTATATATAGGAGACTGAAAAGTGTCTAGACGTGTAGCCATGAAACACTTATAAATATTCACTATTTAATTTGAAATATTACCAAAATACAGTTTCTTATGTTGATGCATTATTTTTTTTCCCTTCTGAACCTTTATGGACAACTTCAGGATCATTTGTGAACTAGGTGTGTTCTAAAAAGCTGGTCTATATCAATTTATTTATAAATATAATTGTTTAGTTATCTTGACAAATGTTAATTAAACTGATTTATAATATGAAATAATTACATTACACTTGTAGTTTTAAATTGAAAATAATTTCAGAGGGGCCACTAAATTCAATTATATAAGTAAGAGGGAGTACACATAAGATGGATTGGTTCTTTCTGCAGCATGTTATGCTAACCTCTAAGAAAGTTCTGCCATTAACTCTGCTGTACTCCCTGTATCAAGTGCTTGGAATGCAGAGAGTGTGGTTTAGCCATCTCTGTGCGTTGTGATGTAACACAAGTATTCCTTGGGACGATATACAAGACTGGTGCTATTCCCATATCAATTAAAGCTTATTTATGGTTTTTAGGCGATAGGAATTTCCATAAATGCCATAATTTGGTATTTTATAATATTTTTCGGACACTGTATCTTTAACTGCCCCTTTAATCTAATCATTTGCATACCTTACAGAACCCCATCCTTTCCTAGCTTTTATTCTGTTTTTTCTTGCCATTCTTGTTGTTTTAGGCTGTTACCATTAATAAATTGCCAGTCAAAATAAGAGCTGTATGCCAGATATACATGGGTGGGCTGAGATTTTAAAATGTACAGACTGGAACAAATAAATGTACAGTATAAGACTCTCACTTTAACTTACAGTGGATGGGAACCTTATGTTGTATCCCTTTTTTTACATAATATTGAAGGAAGTAAATGGATTTATTCATCTAAAAGTACTAATACTAGTACAGTACATCTGTATCAAGAATGTATTTGAGATTATTTGCTGAACTATGTATTCCTTTAGAAGCTTACTCTTGATTCTTCCATCCAGTTCAGTTGGATTTTGGACACAATTCTGTAGATCTTAGTGGCCAGTTTGAATGTTTTAGACTTCTAGTGGTTCTTCAATCGAATGCAATTGGATTCTGGACAGAATTCTCCCAAAGTTATAAGAAAGTTTGAGTGGTATTGCTGGATGAGACTTCACAACATATTAATTGCTGTTTTTAACAGAGTAAAGTTATTTAGAACTAGACAGATGTATTATATTTGTAGAAAAACATATGTAGATTTCTGCAGAGCTCTGTGATGCACACCTGTATACCACATCGTACTGGGAATTTAATGTCTGCAGAGCTCTGTGATGCACACCTATATACCACATGTTACTGGGAATTTAATGTCTGCAGAGCTCTGTGATGCACACCTGTATACCACATCGTACTGGGAATTTAATGTCTGCAGAGCTCTGTGATGCACACCTGTATACCACATCGTACTGGGAATTTAATGTCTGCAGAGCTCTGTGATGCACACCTGTATACCACATCGTACTGGGAATTTAATTTCTGCAGAGCTCTGTGATGCACACCTATATACCACATATTACTGGGAATTTAATGTCTGCAGAGCTCTGTGATGCACACCTATATACCACATATTACTGGGAATTTAATGTCTGCAGAGCTCTGTGATGCACACCTATATACCACATGTTACTGGGAATTTAATGTCTGCAGAGCTCTGTGATGCACACCTATATACCACACGTTACTGGGAATTTAATGTCTGCAGAGCTCTGTGATGCACACCTATATACCACATCGTACTGGGAATTTAATTTCTGCAGAGCTCTGTGATGCACACCTATATACCACATATTACTGGGAATTTAATGTCTGCAGAGCTCTGTGATGCACACCTATATACCACATCGTACTGGGAATTTAATTTCTGCAGAGCTCTGTGATGCACACCTATATACCACATATTACTGGGAATTTAATGTCTGCAGAGCTCTGTGATGCACACCTATATACCACATGTTACTGGGAATTTAATGTCTGCAGAGCTCTGTGATGCACACCTATATACCACATCGTACTGGGAATTTAATTTCTGCAGAGCTCTGTGATGCACACCTGTATACCACATCGTACTGGGAATTTAATTTCTGCAGAGCTCTGTGATGCACACCTATATACCACATGTTACTGGGAATTTAATGTCTGCAGAGCTCTGTGATGCACACCTATATACCACATGTTACTGGGAATTTAATGTCTGCAGAGCTCTGTGATGCACACCTATATACCACATGTTACTGGGAATTTAATGTCTGCAGAGCTCTGTGATGCACACCTATATACCACATGTTACTGGGAATTTAATGTCTGCAGAGCTCTGTGATGCACACCTATATACCACACGTTACTGGGAATTTAATGTCTGCAGAGCTCTGTGATGCACACCTATATACCACACGTTACTGGGAATTTAATGTCTGCAGAGCTCTGTGATGCACACCTATATACCACATGTTACTGGGAATTTAATGTCTGCAGAGCTCTGTGATGCACACCTATATACCACATGTTACTGGGAATTTAATGTCTGCAGAGCTCTGTGATGCACACCTATATACCACATGTTACTGGGAATTTAATGTCTGCAGAGCTCTGTGATGCACACCTATATACCACGTTACTGGGAATTTAATGTCTGCAGAGCTCTGTGATGCACACCTATATACCACGTTACTGGGAATTTAATGTCTGCAGAGCTCTGTAATGCACACCTATATACCACATCGTACTGGGAATTTAATGTCTGCAGAGCTCTGTAATGCACACCTATATACCACATGTTACTGGGAATTTAATGTCTGCAGAGCTCTGTGATGCACACCTATATACCACATCGTACTGGGAATTTAATGTCTGCAGAGCTCTGTAATGCACACCTATATACCACATGTTACTGGGAATTTAATGTCTGCAGAGCTCTGTGATGCACACCTATATACCACATATTACTGGGAATTTAATGTCTGCAGAGCTCTGTGATGCACACCTATATACCACGTTACTGGGAATTTAATTTCTGCAGAGCTCTGTGATGCACACCTATATACCACACGTTACTGGGAATTTAATGTCTGCAGAGCTCTGTGATGCACACCTATATACCACATATTACTGGGAATTTAATGTCTGCAGAGCTCTGTGATGCACACCTATATACCACATCGTACTGGGAATTTAATGTCTGCAGAGCTCTGTGATGCACACCTATATACCACGTTACTGGGAATTTAATGTCTGCAGAGCTCTGTGATGCACACCTATATACCACATCGTACTGGGAATTTAATGTCTGCAGAGCTCTGTGATGCACACCTATATACCACATGTTACTGGGAATTTAATGTCTGCAGAGCTCTGTAATGCACACCTATATACCACATGTTACTGGGAATTTAATGTCTGCAGAGCTCTGTGATGCACACCTATATACCACATGTTACTGGGAATTTAATGTCTGCAGAGCTCTGTGATGCACACCTATATACCACATGTTACTGGGAATTTAATGTCTGCAGAGCTCTGTGATGTACACCTATATACCACATATTACTGGGAATTTAATGTCTGCAGAGCTCTGTGATGCACACCTATATACCACATATTACTGGGAATTTAATGTCTGCAGAGCTCTGTGATGCACACCTATATACCACATGTTACTGGGAATTTAATGTCTGCAGAGCTCTGTGATGCACACCTATATACCACATGTTACTGGGAATTTAATGTCTGCAGAGCTCTGTGATGCACACCTATATACCACATGTTACTGGGAATTTAATGTCTGCAGAGCTCTGTGATGCACACCTATATACCACGTTACTGGGAATTTCATTTCTGTTTCATCGCATGTTTTGGTCCAAAGAGAGCACTAACGAGATTCATTTATTTCACATTTTTGGCATGACATTTTTTCTTCTCAGTGACTGACGCTTCGGTGATGTTCAGCCAAACAAAAGGATCATTGAAAATCTTTCCTCACGAGTGGAAGCGCTAAAATATAATGAAATGATGGATAACTTTTGGCTCTTCAGTGCTGCCTTCCCCATGATGTTTTGCCTGCCAACTAGCTGTCCAAGTATAATGGGACATGTCACAGCTGCAGTATATTAATCCTCCTCCTTCAACCGCCAACTCCTGCTTTAGCAAACCACCAACAAAAAGGCCCGCTAAGATGCGAGTTCCACACACTGTGCTCCTGCTCCCCCCCCCTCCTTTTCTTCCTCCACTCTCCCTTTCTCCATCTCTAAGTGCCCTTTAACCATACAACTCCTTGCCTGCACAAACTTTAATGTAATTTCCAATCCCCCAATACCTTGAACATGTTAACCTGCACTGAATGTTTAATTTTTGTTCTCCCTTCATATCTTCCTCTCCTCATGTAATGGGTCTGGAGACAATGTCATGTCTCATATTAATGAATGTAACAATTGTACACCGAGACTTGTTTTGTTGTGCTATTCAAAATAGCTTCAGATTTTTTTTTTAAAAAGCACTGTAACGTGAATTTTAAAAAAATGAAAATCAAGGCTATACACTTCTCTCCCGGCCTTACCCACAACACAGGTAAAAACCGCCTAGTATGTGAGGGTGTGCTGATCTAATGGATTTCATACAATGTGTGCTTGGTGAGCTTAGCTTGTAAATCTATATAAACAATTTCACACGGAAATACTTCCCGTTTTTTTATTATTTTTTTTTTTTAAAGAAGACTCCTCCATACCACACCATGGTTTTGAGATTTGTTTAATGTAAAACCTGGATTCATTTTTACAGATATGTCATAAGTCAATAAACATTACATCTACAAATCTGATGTTACAAGTACATGTTTGGGAGACAATGATTACAGGACACACTGAGTGGGACATGGAGGGGGTTCCAAGCTGATTCAACAGTTTTCAAAAACTGACTTTTTTTTGTTTGTTCTATTTTGGAAAAACAAAACAAAACAAAACAAACAAACGGGAGCTATCTCCTCAGAGAAGACATATGACATAACTTGACTCAATGTAGTCCTCAGAGAAAACATCAACATCAAAATGTAGTGTATTTAGAAAAAGAGGTTTCACGTATAGCAGCAGATTAAGCAGAAGTGATTAATGCTACGGAAAGCAAGTTAAGACATTTTGGTTAGAGTTTCAATTCAAAACCACATCTATGGGAAGAGGTGAAAGATTTTAGGGACAATGTCCAAAGATCGTGCAGAGGTTCTGATAGTGTTCTTGGTGAGATGTACCATACTTGGACTTACAGTGAGTGAACTTAAGGCCATCTGGGTCTCCAAAGTCTTGTTACTGTCCTTACCTAACTTGCAACACACTAGTCAGACTAAATGGGCCTAATGGTTCTTTTCAGCCGACATATTTTATATTTCTAACAAAAATCTGACATGCTCATGTCTAATGGTGCAATCAGAGCTTGGCTACCTTCCCAAATTAGTCTCACATTGTGCACTTTACATAGATCAGAGGTAGGGAACCTTTGGAACGCTAGATAATGTGGACTACATCTCCCTAGGACTGGAGTGCCGAAGGTTGCCTACCCCTGAGATAGATTCTACTACAAGACAAATTCACCAGGTTTGCCCCTACCCAATGTTAGTGAGATAAAATATTAATCTCACTTCAACTCATCTGCACCTCACTTTTATTGAATGGTGTTATTAGGGGTACATTGAAGAAGTCATATGCTGTCTCATGTATTGGCTTGGAATTGGTCTGGTGCAATCTGCCTATATATAGGGAAGATCAGCTTAATCACATACATTTTGAAAATCAGGCCCATTGTTTGGGATAGAGGTTCTCACTCAGTTACATGTAAGTGACGTAGTATTGTGACCGAAAAGTCCAAGTTTTTAGGATTTTGTCTTGCCAGTGAAGCCAGTTCAATCAACAGTAAAGTCTTTCTGAAAGAACACCTTGTGCTAATAATAAACTGGCCATTTGTGGGGAAGCTTGAAAACCTTTAGTGTCGGGCAGCGGCTTGTAGGGTGGGTGCTGCTAGGCTATAGTCATGTATATATTTGCCCATCCAATTCTTACACTAACTTCACCTCTCCAAAGAATACACCACCCACATTATACAATAATACAGTCTATCCAGTTATCTGTATTATTTGTGCTTCTTCTACATTTCTGTTGACAATTTAGAATTGTAGTTCAATATTGACTTCCGAGCATTAAGATATTTATAGTTTTACAACAGCTAGTTAGCTATAGACTCGCAAACTCAACAATACAAAAAGGTATGGTTATTGGTGTACAAAGTGTTCATGGGTAAAAGGATCTTGCACATCGAAACATAGAATGCGTCGGCAGATAAGAACCATTCGGTCCATCTAGTCTGACAATTTTCTAAATGCTTTTATTAGTCCCCAGTTCCCTATCTTATAGCTAGGATAGCCTTGTGCCTATCCCACGCATGCTTAAACTCCTTCACTGTGTCTACCACTTCTGCTGGAAGGCTATTCCATCCATCCACTACAGTCTCAGTAAAGTAATACTTCCTGATATTATTATTACTATCACTATAGTAATACTTCCTGTCTGTTACATAGACCCTATACATTAAATCAGCCACAGGAATTTAGCCACATAGAATACCATATAGATTTTTCATTACACATAGTTTTTGCCTTGAGAAGATTCAAGATCCGCAACAGGCATATTCTGGCACTGCATGAGCATCATGGGAGTCAAGGTTCACAGCTGCTGGAATGCCAGGGTTTACTGTTTCTCTGTGCAACGGTCCTTAAAATCACATTAGATGGGCTGCTTGACATCTCACAGCTCTCAGTATAGGAATAATCATGTAAGGTTAGCTGCCTAACTCTAGCATTTTTTTTTTTTTTCGCATATATTTTATCTAAAATAAACATATTTTCTTTAAAAAAAAAAAAAAACAAATTACAGCAAAGAAGATATTTGTGTATTTCCTGGGAATGTACAGGAACAAACCCAACAAAACCATTATAAATATTGTAAAATTCTGCATTTTTCCAATAAAGTGCAAAACAGTACAGTATTAGAAAAATAAAATCACAGTATTTTAAATAAAGTTACTCTCTGATAATATCAACATAAAATGTTTTCTAGATAACTTTTGTGGCATGAGAATGGGTAGTTCTTTGTACTATCCTATACATGCCTAAAGTTGGGCACTATACACTGAAGTGTAAAACTGGTAATTGTGTCCAATAGTCAAGTGAAAGGGTTCATTTCATATGTAATAATTTACACAAATTCCAGGTAATGTTCAGTTCTAATGTTGGATAACATTGGCACTGTAGATGCCAAGCTTACGTACCATCATGGTATATATAGTTCCAAAACATCTGCAGTGCCGAGGTTAGTTATCAATGTTCTTTACACTCAGTGAAACCCAAAAAAAAAAAACCTAAAACATTCCACCAACTCAGTAGGTAAAAACTATATCCGTCTGACAAGTGAAAACCTGTGAATTTCACAAAAATCTCATATAATAAAGATTTCCACTCCTCACTAAATTCACTTCTACTTGTTTTTATGTTTTATGTAATCACATTTCATGGTGATATTTGTTTTGTTATTTAAATAGTAAAAATCAGAAAAATTGCAGCAGAATTTCAAGTTTTCTTTAAAAACAATTTTTTTTAAAAATCACCAAATTAATCTGCCACAATATGAACCTTTCGTGATGGGTGACAAGGTTTCTCCCTAAATGCGTCAGGGCCTTAAGGATTGTAATGCTGCCCTGTAGTATACAAGTTTTGTTCTCAATTAAAGTTGAAATATTATCACCATGTTTCAGTGAGTTAATTTGTAGCTTTAAAAAGAGGTTTGAATGAGACCTGATTTCTCCCCACATAGAATCTAGATAAACTATTCTTATAAGATACAGTTAACCTTTTTCATTCCACATGGCTTTCTTATAAGTACAACTATAGCCATTTTTCACATAACTAGTGTACTGATAACCTGTGTTGATCAGGTATGTGGATCACAGTAATGTGTAGCCCTTCCCCATAGCAGTAAGTCTTAGATTGTCTAGTTTTACAAGTGAAATGCTTGTGGAAAAGACCTACGCAATGGGTTCAATCACTAGAAGGTGACATGTTTCTTGGTTCTTCTTTATTTACATGGTTTCCTTCTGAAAAACCACAGAAATAGTACAAAATATATAAATATATATATACATTAAAAACAACAATATAATGAGTGATTTGGGATGCTATTTTGTGCTTTTTTTCCCCTCCTCCTGGTCTTTGTTTAAACCACTGATTTTTCGTTTAGGTTCCAATCCAAGATCAGCTTTCAGGTATACGGGGGTGTCCAGCTACTCTCTGACTGAACCCTACCAAAAAGCAAAGAAAGACAAAGCCAGTAAACTATTCAGAGTGGTGCAGAATTCGGTCAGTGTAGAGCAGTGATGGCTTACCTTGGCACTGCAAATGTTTAAAAATGACATATCCCATGATGCTCTTTCAAGTCATAACACTGACTGATCACCGTGAGATATGAAGTTCTTAAACATCGGCCATTCTGAGATTAACTATCGGTGTTGTAGAGGTATTGAAATGAAAGTTATGGATGAAATGAGTTTCCGAATGGGCTACAAACAGCTGTGGCCTACAACTCCCGTCATACTCCTCGCAATAACTCTAATATAGCAGGGAGATGTAGTCCACAGCAGCATAAATGCATCGGATATGTTCAATATAGCTTTGTGTGTTGCTATTCGTACTGTTATGTAGTGTATAAAAGGTCATGAAGACAAACTGAGTAACGACAAACAATAATATATCTCATGATTTCAACTGTTTTCAACTGACTGTACGTATGTATGTATATATATATATATATATATATATATATATATATATATATATATATATATATATATATATATATATATATATATATATACATATGTATATATATATATATACATATATATACATATGTATATATATATATATATATATATATATATATATACATATGTATATATATATATATATATATATATATATGTATATAGATTCAAAAGACATATTTTTATCTACACATTTTACAATAATAAAAATATATTTTTGCAATTGCACAAAAAAAAAATCTAGAAATGTTTTAACGCAAAATGTGAAAAACAAACAATTGCATACAACACCCACCCCTCACACACTACAATGGGCACAAAACTAAAAAAAACGCAAATATTACCCAATAACTCCAAGAGCTGCATGTATTAGATGTCTGACATCACATTGTTAATTAATACAGATATTCTTTTTACAGTAATGCAAAGTGTATGGAAGTATTTGGTGATTTTTGTATGTTGGAGCTGTACCACACACATACTGTATGCTATGTCTGTTTAAGAAATAACGTTGTATACAGTTTAACATACGTAGTAGCATTTCTTTTCCAACAGTCAAACAAAGTTTTGTAATATAAAAGAGCATTTTATAACATTCATGAATATTTCTGTATCATTTTATGCCCTCAAACGTTATATATTTGAAATGAAACATGCTGTGCTTAAAGGGGCAGTATCACCTAAACATTGTTTTGCTGTGCATGCAGAGGATAAAGAAATATTGAAAATGGTCTATACATTGGGTTGAATGCAAATGCCTAAATTAGGCGAAAAATATGTTCTAAATGTGTCTGTGGAGTATGATATCACCTGTGGCCTCATATGCAAATTCAATGGGAAATATGTAATTTGCATACCAGGCCACAGGGGATGTCATAAACTGGAGACTCCACATATACTGTCCTAATCTAGGTATCTGCTTGCAATTCTGCCAACACAATGTATAAATCATTTTCAATCATCTTTTATTTTCTACATTTACAGTAAAAACAAAGTTTAGGTGATACAGCCCCTTTAAGTAGACCAGGGACACAATTTTCCACTGCATTACTTGTTTACACCTGATGAAGTGCTCATGCTTCTTGGAAAATCTAACATATCATTCCCAATGGCTGCTAATGTAGCTAATGTCAGAAAATGCTATTCAAATAGGTTAGGCTTGAAAATGCCTGTCAGGTAATTTCTTAGCTGTCATTTTTCTTTGAAAGCCCTAATTTTGGTGTAGGCATGCATACTATGAGATCTTTCCTAGGAAGCATTATAAAAATATCCGTAATATAGGATATACATGTCCTCTTAATCCCAATACTGTATACTGGAACATGGTCTTTCCTGTCACCTTACAAATCCGATGACAAACCACCCACATTCCTCCACTAGCCTATTAGAATAATAGAGGATTGTGGGTGATGTAGTCCATCAACAACTAGAGGGCTGCAGTTTGAAACCCATTTTGTTGATGCCAATATTCCCATCATTTGATCAGGTAAAATTATTTCACACAACAGATAGCTTTTGTAGAGCCTGTGGGTTTTAGGAGTAGATCTGGTGTAAAGAGATATGTATTATACAGCTGAGGTTGCCATATTGAATTTATGGATCTCTAATTATTATTATTAACACTTTACTTCCACTGTTTTAAACTCCAATTTAACTTGCAGTACAAACAGGCCATGAGAGAAATGTATGCCCAGGTGATCTCTAGCAATCAGATTACTGTACTATAAGAATGTAGTGTCAAATCCTAATAATCTCTTGTGCGAGGCACTTTAAGAGTTGACGTATCAAAATGCGTGATTTCACATTTTTAATCTCATTCCCTTCCACTCTTCACTGATACTTTGGAAAACACTATATATATATATATATATATATATATATATATATATATATATATATATGTCGGATATCCATGGGGGCTATTAACTAAAAGTGAGTTGCAGGTGAGCTGAACATTTCATCTCACCGATTTATACATTGTTTGTGCAGGACCAAACTTGGTGATGTTCTCCTGATAGAAGTGCTCAATTGGCCCTGCATAATGCAGTGATACAAGTAGTGTATCTTCCACAAGGCAAACAAGGCACTCGCCTAGGGTGGCACTTTGCCAGAGGGTGTTAACCCACACTTCTGGTGCTTGAAACATTTTCGCTCCCTCCCCCACCGTTCAGCAAGCTTTGGCTCCTTCCAGTTAATCGGGGTGATGGGGGCATTTAATGGACATGTGGGGGTATAAAATGTGGGTTATGGGAAATGTAATGGGGTGAGTGATACATCTTTCAAGAATTCTCAGTAAAACAGAATTATTTTTATTTTTTGCTGGGCTAACTCTTACAGGAGAAACTCACCGGTTTTGTCCCTTTCATAATGAATAATTGAGTCACTGAGACGAAATCTCAACTCACTTGCAGTGAATACCTCCCAGTGGATCATTCTCACTCATACAGTAGGCTTTATACTATTACCTGTAACAAACTATCACATCTCCTGGATTCACCTCAAGAATATTCTATAAATGTCTATGGAAGTATTCCGAGCTGAAATCCACGATAAAGTTATACAAGTTATAACATAATCCCACAACTAATCTATTTTTTTTTCTGGGTTTTTTAACATATATGTATATAAAAAAAAAAAAAAGGAGCTATTAATTTCAGAGTATACATGCATGGCCCTCGATTTTTTTTTTCTTTAATTTGATCATTCCTGTCAAGTGAACTGATAAAATAGTGTGTAAGGTGCTGTCTAAACAGGCTGTTCAACACATTTAGACCTTTGACCATGTTAAAGAAAATAGTGCAGCCAATACCCGAGGTTGCCAAATCTTACAGTAAAACTAATAGTGAGGCAATGTCTCAAAAAAGAGAAAAGTGCAGCAGCAAAGTGGTCAATCTACTTCTGTATGGTCCCAGCAAGAATATACAGTGTGTCCATCAAACCGAGCAACACACTGATGGAATCTTCACTGCCAATTATCCCCCCCTGGGATGAACAATAGTGTCTACGTCAGCCTCATCACATGAAGGTGTTCCCAGCACTTACACTACTGATTTGCAAGTGTCTGGAATGGTTGATGCTGCCATTGGGGCATTTGGAAAAGTTCTCCTTCTTGCAAACCAAGTACTTTGAAATGATCTTGCGGAAAGTGTAACGGAAGTCTCTTATTTTATAAGCATAGATGATGGGGTTCACCACTGAGTTGGCGTGAGACATAATTATAGCCACGTACATCACCCACTCAGGCTTTTCAAAGTTAGGCGTGAAGAGCGTGATACAGTTTAGGATGTGAATGGGCAACCAGCAAAAAGCAAAGAGGCCCACAATGATGGACAAGGACTTGGCTGCATTCACCTCTTTTTGCAGGGTGGTCCTCGAGTTGTCCGAACTGACGCACTTGAGTTCGATTTGTCGCAGCTGCATGCGGGCCACCATGAAAATCTTGATGTATATTCCCAGCATAATCAGGAGAGGAAGCAGAACACACCCGAAAAAGTTGAAGTACACCATGTAACTCATTGTGACCACTTTCTCAAACAAACAGGGCACAGTGCAGTTGTGGCTCTTGGCAGATGGGCACGTTGCGTCCAAGCTGTTCCAGCCCATTAGTGGTGTCAAGCCAATCCCGAAGGACAAGACCCAGAAGACTGCAATAGTGGATCTTGCTCTCTTTCCAGTCACCAAACTTTTATACCTAAAAACAAAGAACACTAGTTAATAAGGTGACACTTGCAGGGGATCATGTGTCTAGTATTCAGTAAAAAGCCATAATCAATAGCCCAATTTTCTGATCATTTATTTTAACATTTAATTAACTCTAGACTGTATTTGATCCAAACACATGTGCATTGTTCTAAAATATAGACACCAGCTACTGCGTACAGCAAACAAGTATAACTTTTAGAGAGTTGGTTTCACTTTTATTTACATTTTACACTATATATGTGTGTGTGTATACATATCAACCCTTAATTTCTAGTTATCAAGGACCACATAGGCGCTCTCTCTATATCGGAACAAACCAATATGTCGCTCTTCACAATTGCTGCTGAATAACCAATCCCATGAATCTCAGGCAGACTATCACAGTTGTGCTGGGATCATGGGAGTTGTAGTTTTAGAAAAAGCTGTCAAACTACCTGTGGCCAACCCTGCTTGTTGGGAATGCTCCTGGAAGAGGAAAGGGAGGGAAGGGAAAAGGAAGGCGGAAGGGAGAAAAATGATCTCTATCTTTATCAGGTCTTTATCTCTAGGGTTGATTTTTGAACAGCATCGAAAACTACAGTAATTTTTTTTTGTCCCTATCTTTCTTAATGCTCCCTGTGGGAATGTCTCCCTATGGTTTAAGAGATGGTTTAATACATCCAAGGCTGTCTTTTCTATGGTCCAAAACTATCTGCTTAACAGAATTTCTTGATGGTGCGAGTCAGTATGCGTGATGGGAAAGATACATTATATCCATTAAGTCTATATTGTAATGTATTTTCCTATAGAGAATGGTTTTAACTGTGAATTGTGCTGCTATAGAAACTCACCAATCTTTGTACATTTATGTATTGACTGTATGAACTGCATTTATTTTTGTATATTTGATAAAAATTAATGAAATATTTATAAAAAGGAAAGCTTCTGGTGTCAAATATCCTAATGTTTGTTGAGGCAAAACAAATCATTTTTGAATAGGTTATCTTAGCAGGATACAAATACTAAACTAAAAATGAAAGAACATTTCTCCAGTTAAAACTTATTCTAAGTAAATTAAACAGCATCACTCTGTATGTGTGCAATTATAACACTACGCACATCGTCCTCCCACTGGTAGGATCTATATTGATCTGACTGAAGGATGCTTAAAATGGCTGCTGCTTCCTCATGCAAACAGCACTGGAGAGTGGACAAGGGAGGAGTTAAAATTAAAAAAAATCAAAATAAAGATACAATTCATTTTAATGAATGTGTATGTTTTTTATATGGTTACAATATCAGTACATTTCTCTTTTCAGAGTCTGTATCATGACAGGCAAACTGGTACCCATAAATTTAGAGGAAAATAAAGGAAAGTGGTACTGTGGTGTTCATTGGGTGTGTGTTTTCTGGGTGTTGCCTGGGTCACCGTGCTATGAACATCCAGTGCTGTTCCTTTTTGTTCAACACCTTAAATTCCTGGAAACTGCTAAAGCCAGCCATGCAAATCTATGGACAAAACATATCACTGGCATACATGCACCATATCTCCATGATCAGGACAGTGGCATCATTATTGGAAAAAACTATTGTACCAGCTTTAGATTGCATTGAATTTTATTACACCTTTACAATGACTGTTCTTGGCTGCATTTTCAGAGCGGTTGCGGATGTGAAAGTGCCGACACGTAACTATAACCCCTAACCCTAAAAGTAACACCTAAACCTAATACTAGCCCTAAAAGTAACCCCTAACCCTAATACTAACCCTAAAAGTAACCCCTAACCCTAATACTAACCCTAAAAGTAACCTCTAAACCTAATACTAACCCTAAAAGTAACCCCTAAATCTAATACTAACCCTAAAAGTAACCTCTAAACCTAATACTAACCCTAAAAGTAACCTCTAAACGTAATACTAACCCTAAAAGTAAACCCAAATGCTAACCCTAAAAGTAAACCCTAACACAAATACTAACCCTAAAAATAAGCCCTAACCCCAATATTAATCCTAACACCAACCCTAAATAAACACTAACCCTAAAACTAAACCTAAATCTAACCTTAAAATCAGCATGCTGTGACACATTGGCCTCGCTAAGCTGCTGAAACATCAGCGATGACACGTCCACTCAGAAAACGCAGTGAAGAACAGTCCCATTCTGTCCAGGATACGGCTTTCTCTTCAGTTCCTTATAAATAACCCATTACAAGGTAACGTCATCCAAAAGCATTGTGTTTCACCCTAATTATTTCTTACATAATCTCAGCAAAATTATCAGAAACCTTTGAAGCTAGGTTTTTTTTTTACATTTTCTTTTACATTTAAGATGTTTAATTGTTACAGAGTTTTGGTGCTAATGATGAAAAGCTTTAGGATGAGAGGTGTGTGTACTGTGCAGACAGATCATGCTATCTCTTTTGATAGAAGCTATACAATGCTATTAGACAGGTCTGTTTACCTGTCTAATGAGTGAACTGGTGTCCCTTAAGACAATGGCCATAAAATGAGATAATCTATTAGTTTATGTACAAGAGCAAGAGACATTGACACTATGTTCTTGAAAAACACACCACATATTACTGAGATAAGCCATGCATGTAAATGATTCTACATATGTTACATCGTTGGACAGAGACTGCAAAATCCCTGTTTGGACATCAACCAGTAAACATTCTGAATGAAAAAGTAACCAACACTTTCATATATTAAATATAGATGGTAACAGTTATCCAATGTGCGTTCTGTCTAATTGATGATTAATAAACAGACACTTTCCTCAGAAAATGTCCAGAAATACACAAATTTACACATCATAATACAAAAATAAACAACAGTGAAATCCTAATACAGCAATAACACAACACAACGTGTTGTAATACTGATAAACACACAGCTAATTTTAACTATTATTTTAAGGCATCTCAGTAGCTTGTAGGCTATAATTATTCATTTAGTTCATCACCTGAGCCATGAAGGATGGTTTACCTCACTGGTTCATGCCTTTCTATCCAACTATAGGCCTATTCAGGGCACAATGTAGTATTAGAGGAGAGGCACCCTAGTGGGTGGCTATGTTTTTCACACACCTTTCAGAAGGATCCACAGTCATGTTAAGCAGATATTTTCTCCAGCAGACAAGAGAGGATAGTTATAGGGTGGGTCTAGTAAACCATACCACAAAAAATGTAAAATATGTAAACAGAACATAGTGGAGTCTTCAGTACTAGAAAATGAACTCTATTATGCCCTGATGATGAAATGCGAGAATACTAATTCTATCCAGCGGCGTGGCTCAGTGTGTAAGCTAACTCACCAGTATTATAGTAGTTTATGTATGTATATATGGTATAATTTTATCTTAGTTTGATTAAAGGGACGCTCCCTTGGTTGCTATGCAATTTGCACAGATCTTAACTCCTCCTACTTTTGATTCCATGCATACATATGTATGTTTGATCATTTTTGTTCAAGGGACACATATGACGTTTACATGCCATCGTGTAGAATCTATAATTCATATATGTTCTGAGGGAAATCAGTTAATTAATGAAAGTTGATCCTATATAAACCCCTCCTGGATTTACTGATGGGCTCTCCTCGGACACACATGCATTCTACATTCTGTAGAAGGGTTCTTATTGCCCTAACTGTACAGATGCTTTTTCCTGTGCAGGCTCCAGTGCAATGGATGTGCACATTGCAAGTATAGTTATCATTTGGAATAACACTAGAACTGTTCAGTGGTGTATCTTGATTTTGTGCTGCCCTAGGCAGACAAAATCCGGGCACCCCCCTACCCAAGCTGCACACCCACGTTACACACCTAAGACATGCCCCATCATTCAGACTCACATCAAGCTCACACTCCCATCACACCCAGTCACACACTCCTACTCCCATCACACTCAGTCACACACTCCGACTCCCATCACACACACTCCGACTCCCATCACACTGTCACACACACTGTCTCCCATCACACACACTCTGACTCCCATCACACTCAGTCACACACACTGTCTCCCATCACACACACTCTGACTCCCATCACACTCAGTCACACACACTGTCTCCCATCACACACACTCTGACTCTCATCACACTCAGTCACACACACTGTCTCCCATCACACACACTCTGACTCCCATCACACTCAGTCACACACACTGTCTCCCATCACACACACTCTGACTCTCATCACACTCAGTCACACACACTGTCTCCCATCACACACACTCTGACTCCCATCACACTCAGTCACACACACTGTCTCCCATCACACACACACTCTGACTCTCATCACACTCAGTCACACACACTGTCTCCCATCACACACACTCTGACTCCCATCACACTCAGTCACACACTCTGACTCCCATCACACACACACTCTGACTCCCATCACACTCAGTCACACACACTGTCTCCCATCACACACACACTCTGACTCTCATCACACTCAGTCACACACACTGTCTCCCATCACACACACTCTGACTCCCATCACACTCAGTCACACACTCTGACTCCCATCACACACACACTCTGACTCTCATCACACTCAGTCACACACACTGTCTCCCATCACACACACTCTGACTCCCATCACACTCAGTCACACACTCTGACTCCCATCACACTCAGTCACACACACACTGTCTCCCATCACACACACACTCTGACTCCCATCACACTCAGTCACACACACTGTCTCCCATCACACACACTCTGACTACCATCACACTCAGTCACACACACACACACACACACTGACTCCCATAACACTCAGTCACACACACACACTGTCTCCCATCACACACACTCTGACTCCCATCACACTCAGTCACACACACACACACACACACACACACACATCCCATCAGCACTTACCTTTCCCTGGTGGCAGGCAGCATGGTCCCTCAATGCTGCCTGTTCGGTTTCCCGGCGATTGTGCCGACAGGTCACGTGACCGGGCGCGCGTATGACGTCAGCGCGCCCGTCACGTGACTGTCGGCACTTCCGTGTCGGCACACTGCACGGGGAGCCGAACAAGCAGCACGGAGGTTTCTCTGTGCTGCCTGTTCGGCTCCCCGTGCAGCCTGGCAGGCAGAGCAATGGTGAGGGGGGATCTTCCGATCCCCTCTCACCTCCGTCTCTGCCTGCAAACGCGGTCTTTTTTTTTTTTTTAAAGGGCCGCGTTTTGTTTTTTTTTACTTTTTTTTTTTTCAGTGCTGGGGGGCGGCCGCCCCCCAAAATTTGCCGCCCTAGGCATCCACCTAGGATGCCTCGCAGTAAATACAGCACTGGAACTGTTGGTTATGTTTTCTCCAAGACTTTGGCCAACTGCTGGAGAGGAAGGGTCAGTAAAAGCTGATAACCTGATATTTGTGAGCAAATTAAACATAAATACATCCTTTTTATTATTCTTGAGCTTTAATATCCATACAAATAAAGTGATTTTCTGGAATTTCCCCTTTAACATGCAGCCATGTCTTTTCTTTTCATGACTTATTCTTGTTAAAGGAACAAGGACACCACCAAAAATCAATCTTACATCACTCAATGGACAGAATTAACTGCCCTTGGTTAACTTATTGATTTTTTTCACTCTCAATAGTTCATAATGATCCATTCTTTCATTCATATGTCAGATAGTCCTTTTCACTTCAACTTTAAATAATCCCATTTCTCATGGGTGAAGATCTAAGGAAGAAGCCGTGGACAAATGAGTTCTTTATATGAATACAAATCATGTGGCCACTTTGAGGAACCTTTATGAAGAAGGCAAATCAATTGGCAATCCTCTTATCAATATGCTAAAATGAGCAACAATCCAGTTGTACTGGTCAGGTGACACAACGCCATGTTTAGCTCAATAACACTAAATTATAGTGAAAACCAAAAACAGTGGCTTGATTAACTTGCATCCCAGACACTATGGCAGAAACCCGATCTGGGTCTTAATAGACCCTGTGGGTCCCTGCCAAAAGATCGCGATGCCTCAGGACGTCACGTGTGACATCAGGGAGGCGTGCCCCAACCCATTAGTTCGGGCACAGCGCGATTAGGTAAAATGTAGTCGGTGCTCGCTTTGAGCATCGGCTACATTTTCCCTGTCAGACTAAGCCACTCAAAATGGCCTCATCTGCCAGGTGGTATCCCGCTGCAAGTCCCTGCAGCGGAATCCAAGCACAACTCATTGCGGAGAGCCATGATGAGCTGTTTAACGCTGGACGTACTATGTCGTCCTAGTGTCTTTTAGGTACTCTAAAATCAGGGCGGCATAGTACGTCCTAGCGTCAGGAAGGGGTTAACGAACAACATAAAGGAAATAAATTCACTTTTATTATCCCTTGCCACAATGATACAAAAACATCTTGCAATGTCCACTCAACAACAAACAAGCTTCCAATGCCAGGTTTAGACTCTTGGGGACTGCTGATTGCAGCCAATCTAGAACAGAAGATCAAGTGCATGCTGGGCAATATTCAGAGGGCTAGAATGTCTGAAGGGTGAGTCCTCTTAAATTAAACTATGCATAGTTTACTGTGTATTGACCTTCTTGCAAGAAAATAATCTGCTAATGACTCTAAGGAGCGAGAGAAGGATGGTTTGGATTTAACTACATATAACAACTTCTGTTTGATTTGTAGAATTAAAGTCATTTTTTTTTTAAAATGCTAATGAATAACAGTTTGGGGTTGACACAATAAGAAAGCTTAATAAAGTTTACACCATATCACGTAGCTATTATCTAGTTTTTCAGAATGCGTTGGAACTACAACAATCTAAGTTATTATAATAGGCTATTTTTTATATGTTCATACATGGCTTATCTGTGCTTTTAAGCATAGTCTAAATTATTATGAAGTCGTTTTTGGGGGAAATTAGATAATTATAATCAAATGTAATACTCTTGGATCTTCATGAATTCATTGCTATGGATCTGTTTACAGAAAAGTCATTCAATACTTGTCTGACTATGTGATGTCAACAATATTCTTATCACAAAGATCTCTTTGATGGTACAATTGAGAATGTAAATAGGCAGTAAATCGAAGTAAAATGCTCTGCAAGTTGCTTGGAGCTTGTATTATATGTGAGGATATCATAAGATTCCATGCGCTAAAAAATGTTTAAAAAATAAACAAAATTATTTGTGGCTGAGGCAAGCGAAACAATTGACTAAGCATACTCTATAACAAACTGGACACAAGGATAACATAAGGGGTTATGGTAAATGTGACTAGAGTTTGGACAAAGTGAGTTACCTCTAAATCCCACTCCGGGCAAGTGATCAGTCTGGAACAAAAACCATTTATCGTTGGAAAGATCAATAGATTGACTTATTCTGAAACTAAATAGATCATTGTCCAAGAACTCATTAGTGCAGGATGGATGGTATAGATAAATAATTTGGTACTCTGTGAAATGGTCCATTCAGCTTGGCTGATATAAACAGTTGCTTCACAAGGGTATGCACAATCATCTGTTTTTAACGTTCAATGAACTGCCAATTTAGAAAGTGGTGTCTGGTACAGCAGTCTGTAAATTATATGTTTTATTTGGACCAGTACATATAATTTTTAATCAAGCTCTTGACAGCTTGTTAAAAAGAAAAAAAAAAAAAAAATGACGTTGCACCTATCCAAATGCATCACCTGTTCGCTATGGTCTTTCTCTAAAGCAGCCAGACTGTTGTGATACGCACAACTGTCATTGCCTAAGAAAAGCTAGCATGCTACAAACCGCTGTCTGCTCCAGATTCTGAATAGTACCATTTAATGGGGAGGTTCTTCTCTGGCAGATTGCACAGAATCATTAATAACTAAGGCATTCTCCTGGCACCAGCACGAACCATGCAGAACACTGTCTGTATTATAATAGTGGGTAGAGGCGGTATTAACTGGCACTACAGTGACATCTGCCAGGTTTAGCAGCTTCTATTTCTATACAAAACCAAACTATGTTTGCAGAATAAAAACATAGTTTCATGATCAGGGTTAAAGAGCACATTTTCAACTATTTCTTCAACCTACAGTAACAGTTGGTTACACGTGGACAAATAGCTTTTATTGGACAACAATTCCACTTAGCCCCAAGCAACGGAATTTCAAAAATGTGATTTTAACTTTAACCCTTTAAAGAGCAAGTCTGTGTTCCTGGCCCCGATCACAGATTGATCAGGAGCCTGGGACTCAGTGTCAGAGATCCAACATACACTCTAGGTCCCTGCCAAACCATCGCCGGGCCTAGCAACATCATTTATGAAGTGATTTAATTAAATGTAACTGCCCATCATGTTGAAGCTACAGTGTCACACATCAGCGTTCCATCTCTGGTAAACACAGAAGAGTGTACGACCTGCAGAGTTCGCTGTTAAAGGGCTACTAACCTATTTTTTCCCCACCTTCTATAGAAGACTAGGTCATTTTTTGCTCTGATGTTTACTTTCATATCACAAGGTAAATAATGGCAGAAAGAGATTTTCCTGAAAATGTGTCATTTCTATTTTAGTTAAAAAAATGTGCACCTCTAAAAAATAGCAATGTATGAAAATGAAGTGTAATTTTGATTACATTAACATGGTGGAATTTGAAAAAATTGCTCATTTGACTTTCTCAATAAGTCACCAGCTACCAACTATAACCTCAGGAGCATGTCCACATAGAATAGTGACAGATTTATACAAAATATGGAATAAATCATTTTTTAATTTAATGAAGGTTGAAGGATAAAACTTACCAGGAAAGGTTAAAGCATCTAAACATGTATAGCTTGGAGGAAAGACGTAACAGGGGGGATATGATAGAAACATTTAAATACGTAAAGGGAATCAACACAGTAAAGGATGAGAGTTTATTTAAAAGAAGAAAAACTACCACAACATGAGGACATAGTCTTAAATTAGAGGGGCAAAGATTTAAAAGTAATATAAGGAAGTATTACTTTACTGAGAGGGTAGTGGATGTATGGAATAGCCTTACAGCAGAAGTGTTAGAGGTAAACAAAGTCAAGGATTTTAAGCATGCATGGGATAGACACAAGGCTATCCTAAATATAAGATAGGGAACTGGGGACTAATAAAAGTATTTAGAAAATTGGGCAGACTCGATGGACCGAATGGTTCTTATCTGGCAACACATTCTTTGTTTCTATGTTTAAAACAAACAATTAGAACATATCCAGTCAAAATGTTTACATATTAATAAGAACTTTATATGGTTTCAAACCAATGTGTCATTAAATAAACACTGAATCAGTGCCACACTTTCAAAACCAGAAGCTGAAGGGTTAAATAAATCAAGGGAAGGTTGATGACAGACAACATCTTCATTAAATAATGAGGTGTTAAGAAGATTATCGCACTGGGGCTGTCCTCAGTCCTCAGAAGATGAACTATGAATGAGGTGTAGAACGAATAATGGGCTCTATTCAGTGATCTAATACATTTATCTCCAGTCACTGAATACCATATTCAGCAATAGAAAATTCTGAGAAAAGTGATTAGTGATAACTCAGGACAATGAATAGAGACCAATTATACCGAGTTGGGATCTTTCCAACTGTGGTAAAACAATACTTAGGGGTGAGAAAACAACGTTAACAAACTTTCCTTAAGTATAAAGCAGGCGTTATAGAGTTTAAAGGAAATCAGAACACTTCTTCCTAGTTTGTGATGCATTTAAATGTTCCTGTAAATTAAAAGTTCACTCCAGTCTGAAATCAAAGCTGTATAAATAAATGCTTATTATCGCTAGGACTTTAAAAATAAATATGCATTTATTTTTATTTTTCAGTTTTTCAATACCTAACTTGAAAAATGACCTTTTTGCAGGCTTTCTCCTGAGGACTGATCCCCCCATGAAACATCTGGCTCTGTGCAAAAAAGAACCAATCACATGGTAGAGAATGCCTCTGCACAAAACTAGTGCTATCCAGCATTTGTGCACTTTGACCCTGGTGATATCCCACCAACCAGCAAACATATTACAGTTCAAAGCGTTTGAACTTAAAGCATGATAAAGATGACTGAATTTACAATGCTAATTGCAGACATTTTATCCATGTCTTTTAGGATGCATCCCTGGTTAGCAGTGGCAGATTAAGGGGTTGGGGGGGTGCAGCCGGGTGCGGTCAGCCCTGGTTGCCACTGGCTGGGGTGCCCAGGGTCTAAAATTGTTCATTAGACCGTGGGCACCCATGCAAATGGCACACCTCTAATGCAGCCCACTGGGCATAGAGGTGTGGCCTGTCTGCAGAGGTAACCGCTCCACCCCTACCCCCGCACATGAAACAGTGTTGGGAATCTACGTTTCCCTGACGCTGCATAATCCTTCCCTCCTTGACCCTGTGCGTGGCGTCGTGCACTAGGGTCAGAGGGCGGGAAGACAGGACCACGGGACAGCATGAAAGGCTGGTAGGTACAAATCTTTCACAGTTGGAAGAAAACAATATTTGCTTAATGGATTAAATCAAATAATATTCAGCTTCTTCCCCACAGGTACACTACCGTTCAAATATTTGGGGTCACTTTTGGAATTTCCTTGTTTTCTATGAAATCATACATCAAATGAGTTGCAAAATGAATAGCACATACAATCAAGACTTTGACAAGGTTACGTACAATGATTTAGAAGGATTAAAGAAGGACAGTTTTATTGATTCTTTAATCAGCACAATAGTTTTTAGCTGTTTAGTATACACCATTAAAAATCATCTTTTTCCAGCTATTATAGTAATTTACAACATTAACAATGTCCACACTGTATGTCTGATTATTCGAAGTTATTTTAATGGAAACAGTTTAAATGCAATTTCTTTTAACAACCAAACTTTTGAATGTTAGTGCGTGTGTCTATATATTTATTTATATTCACTTATATAGCAGTATATATTATATATAGTTGGGGTTGCCACCTTTTCTTCAGAAAAATACCGGCCTTGCTACTGTCTCCATAGACTTAATATTGGCCTGAGGCCTATTTTTTAATGGCCTGCTGGGTGGCAATCCTACATATAGTGTACAGCTAAAACTGTTGTGCTGGTTAAAGAAACAATAAAGCTTGTACTACTCTCCCTAATTGTATTGACCGATGCAAAAAAGAATCACTGCCTTTAATTGTTTTAGTATTAAGGATAATACAACAGGTCCTGTCTCCTATGTGAAAACCAATATGGCATTTACACTAATGATCAAGAACTCCAAAAGAAGTACTGTTACCTAAATAGTATTTATAGAAGGACTAAAGAGCACACACACACACATACAATGCATACATTGAGGCACAAGTACACCACTATTGTATTATTATAAGCTTTCACTCTGTTGGGAGAAAACTCTCCTGTGCCCATCTACTACACTACACTAGAGGTCATGTATACTAACATCGGAGGCTCAGTCTCATGAATAACAGTGATAGCACCTTTTATATCCAGTCTGACACTTTTTGTGTGCAGGTGTATTAGCGCCTCTGCTATAATGGGTACTTCAGTGCTTTTTAAAGCATTAATTCCTATACAAGGGGTGTGGGACTTCACGACATTTGTTAATAGTTAGCATTATAGATTGGCGCACGTAGTGACTGCGCTACTATTTGGCCCCATTTCCACGTTCGCGTCCTCTATAGAAAACCCCCACTGAACATCTCGCATCTTAGTGTAAACTGTCCAAAGATTTAGAATCTAGAACCTTGAAAATACACCTCTTAATCCCTTCACTGCCCCATTACCAAAACTAACCATTCAGCGCAGTTTTGGCATGGAATGAATTATAGTCTGTAATTGCTGCTTCAATTCATTTTCTCATTATTTTGTTACATTTTGCAGCCACAAGGTCAAAATGGTCTTATCCATTTTCAGTGCTCTAGGGCTGAATGGATGTGGTTAAACCTTAACCACAGGAAAGAAAATGGGACTTCATCATAGACAGTTTGGTGAAAGGCTATTTATTTTTCAGTTTGTCATGGCAGATCAATGTGATGTATAACACAGTGTTGCATTTAGTGCAAGGCAAGGGCCTTGGGTTAAAATAGCTTGCCTATACAGGTGCTTGCTTGGGAGATCAAAAGATCTCCTTCTCACCAGCATCTCTGTGGCAAGCAAGCAGCGGGATGTCTGTGTGCTGCCCCGGCGCATAGACATCCTCGCATGATGCCTCTCAAGCTTCCCAAACGTCTTATGAGGTCAGTGCACCAGCGGTGCTGTGAATGCTGGCTGGGGTAAGTTGTGGATCTGCAATGTGGGTGATGGGGCATGTCCTTGGGTGCTGGTGTAGGTCCTCGATCTGCAATGTGGGCAATAGGGCATGTCCTGGGTGTGCAATGTAGTTGCAGGGTAGGGTTGCCACCTGGCCGGTATTTTACCACCAAGCTGGTAAATTACTGGCTTGGGGCCAATGTTAAATCTATGCAGGGAGTATTACGGCTGGTATTTTTTTTGTAGAAAAGGTGGCAACGATAGTTCAGGGGTAAGTCCTGGGTCTGCAATGTGGGCGTGAGGCATGTTCTGAGTGTCCAATGTGGGTGATGGGGAATGTCCTGGGAAAGCAATGTGGGTGATGGGGCATGTCCTGGGGTATGTGCTGATACTGCAATGTGGGTGATGGGGCATGTCCAGGGGTAAGTCCTGGTACTGCAATGTGGGTTATGGGGCATGTCCAGGGGTAAGTCCTAATACAGCAATGTGGGTGATGGGGCTTGTCCTGGGTGTGCAATGTGGATGTGAGGCATGTCTAGGGTTGCCACCTTTTCTACAAAAAGATATCGGCCATGCTACTGCCTCCATAGACTTAACATTGGCCTCAAGCCAATGATTTACCGGTCTGCTGGTAAAATACCGGCCAGGTAGAAACCCTAAGCATGTCCTGGGTGTGCAATGTGGGTGGAGGGGAAGAAGCAGAAAACCAAAATACACCACTAGTAACAAACTCACAGTAAAGAATGTGTTATATGCTAGCTTCTTCATGGGCATACCTTAACATATAAATATTTTCTGTGCAATGGAAATAGGAATGTTTTTATATCTAAGAGTAACAGAACAAATTACAATACAAAATGGCTTATTTTTGCGTAGCAATTGAAAGGAACCTTGATAAAAGAGATGCATTAATAATAATTCCATTGGGTTTCAACAAGCACAAGGGCGGCACATGATCAGCCCCTTCTGCATGGACCATGCCCCCGTCAGATGCAGCTGCAACACCTATACTACCCCCCCCCCCTTCCACAGACACAGGGGACCTGTTACTGTCACACTTACCCGCCATCTGTCCACCCTGTGGCATTTCCGACCAGCTATCACTCAGGGTGTTCCACCATCCCAGTTTTTGATTCTCATCTGAAACAGTGAATGCTGGTGAAAGGACAACAAAGTTCCAAAACACAGGCCAATATCGACTGCATATTTATCACTACGTCTTTTCAAATAAATGTATTTATAAATTGCATTTTGCTAAAAAAAAAAGCTAATTAAAATCACATGAGAAAATCTAGGCAGGAAAATGTTCCCTTTTAAATCTTCTTTTTAACACCCAGCTTCTCTCCTTTTATTAATTCTCACCAATTTCCTAAAAACAAAAGCGTTTGCTAAATAAATGGTAAGGAGTAGATCAGAAAAAATCAACTGGTCAATAATTTGGACGTACAGTTTGGAAGGAAATAAACACCTTAGTTTTCAATGTCTTCATGGTATAGAATGAAGTCTCTTTGGCAAGAGGAATGTCTCACTCTTTGAATAATCTGATGTAATAGAACAAAAGTGGTAAATCATTCCCCAACATTCCCCTGTATTTACACAAGGGAACCAAGGTTATGGCTTACTCTCAGTCCCGCCACGCCTGTGTGTCACTAAATTTCATGAATGCAGAAAGAGTTATGCCTATGTAGCATCAGGCCTCCAATATTTTACTCATCTCACTAGCACTTTATACACACAGAGCACGCTAGATTTGAAGTATCAAATGCTACAATGATACTGTAATTTAGAAACAGGGGTAATGTTCAAAAGGTACAACAAACAATCTGCACCAGCAATCTTCGCATGCAATACAATGGAATTTTATTTAAATGGAGCTTATGTATAATGTCGACCCTGGGCTTGACAACTACTTGGAGTCTGGGAATCATGGCTCATAGAATCCTTACTCCTGGCTCCAACATAGGGAGTCATATACTAAGAAAATGCTTTGGTGAAAAAGTAGGTAAAACATGAGAAAGGACCAATTTGCAAATATTTGTAACATTTTGCACATATTCCCACTTTTGCTCCTTTTCCATTTATTTTTATATTCTATTTTTGCATTTAAAAATGACACCAGCTTTTAGCAAGTACTAATAGAAAAGGCAGAAAAAATATTTGCAAACTTGCCTGTTATTATTCACAATTTGCCCATATTTACTATCGAGCGTTAACTGTTTAGTACACTGTAAAAGAAGCAAAGAGCAAATATTATTTTGCACATAAAATATATCCGCTTTTTTTTCAGTAAATGTCCCTCTTAGTCTCTATACCATATCTTTCTTTAAATGCACCCGGACAATGGATCTTGCTCAAATCACAGCTTTCCTAGTTAAAAATAGAGTTATAAGCATCAATTCATCCAGTCTCAGTTAATTATATCGCCCAAACATTACAGTGCCAATTTTTATTCTTGGTCTATCCATTTGTTTCCAGTTGCTCTAGTTTATGACATAGATATGTTCTATAATTCACAGTCACATGGTTCTGGAGTCAGTGTAAAGAAATATGATGAGAGTTGTACATTTGTTAGAATACACACAATGAGAATACAGTGGATGAATTTAGGTTTAAGTGGTTCTTATTTTTGCATTAGCTAAAGATTTAGGATCAGTTAGAGAAAGTGTGACTCAGTGGCTTAACTATAGATGAGATTGGAGATCCAGTATAGATTAAAAAAAAAAAAAAAACTGTTAACACAAGTGAGATCTACTGAATGAACCAAAAAGTTGTATAAAGTATCCACTTTAAAGGTTCAACATTTCCTGTATTTAGAAATATGCCATTTAGATACTTTTAGGGTTGCCACCTGGCAGGCCGGTAAAATATTGGCATCAGGACAATGTAAGTCTATGGAGACAGGTGCAAGGCCGGTATTTTTCTGGAGAAAAGGTGGCAACCCTAGATACTTTGTTTCTTCTTTTTAAAGTGGTCTAATTTACTGAGATGATCCCTTTATTGCCAGGTTCTTCAAGCCTCTTTTATTACTTTCCTTTTTAAAAAAAATTACTTTTATTTTTCCTTACAAAAGTCGCCCCCCCAAAAAATCTGCCAACACTTCTATTTTTAGCTCAACAGTTTAAGACTAAGATCCTATTGAAACTCTAACAGCCAAAATACTTACACAGCAGGAAGATACAACTGCCTGATTGTTATAGCTAGAAAAAAAAGTACATTGGATGGAAAACAGAGCAGAGACAGTCTGGAAAACAGAATCTGTTACTATTTAATGCTGCCTCATAAACTATCCAAGTGGATAGTCCGCACTCGGCAAGTAAAGACATTATACTTACAGACCATGGCCCTGTATATATACAAATGCTTCATGACATTTTCCTGTACGAAATTATAATGTGAAATTGATTTCTTAGAATCCATGTCCTTGCATGCACTTGGCACTAAAATGGTTAACGCTGCAAAGAGCTTACTCGTCAAAATGGCGGTAATGTAGAGGACACACATCGTAGAGAGTTCACACTCTGGGGGATCATGATGAGAATATGAGTTGGAGTCCAAAGCAAATAAAGTTTCAGAGGCTGTGCACATCGTGCTATGATAATGTTTGATTAAGCTGTATACCCTTTAATTCTCTCAATATAGTCATTATTTGTTGTAGCGACATATCACTAGCAACAAGATGCTTTGGTCTAGTCACACAAAGAGTTCCATAATAGATTATAAACAGTGCTATATTAGGACTCTACACAGCAAAACACTACACACATGAATGGTGTACAAATAGAAGCAAAGGTTTGTGGGCAGTAAATAATGTGGATAACTATAATAACAGAGCAAAAGGGTACATGAATTGACTAGATCAGTGAGATGTTGCCTGGTGTGCCGTAATGGCTGGTGTGCCATAAAAAATTAAAAAAAATCCCCCGGTGAGCTTTCCTCCGTCTGGAACATAGTCCCAGAATCGGAGGATTAACCTCACGCGGGGGTGAGGGCCGATCGGGAGGAGAGGCTGCTATAGGGAGCTCGCTCCCTAGCCTCTCCTCCTGGCCATAGAGATCACAGTGCGACGGGTGCAAGCTCCGCCCCCGTCGCGCTGTGTCAGCTGCTTGCCGGATGTCAGGTGGACGTACATCCGGCAGAAGGTCCTGGATGACGGACCAAGTGTAAGGTAAGTAAAAAAAAAAAGTGTGTATGGGTGTCTAGGTGTGTGTGTGTATGTGTGTCAGGGTGTCTAGGTGTGTGTGGGTATTACTGGGTTCTGAGTGGCACAATATTCTTGGGCTATGATTGGCACAATATTACTGGGTTCTGAGTGGCACAATATTCTTGGGCTATGATTGGCACAATATTACTGGGTTCTGAGTGACACAATATTCTTGGGCTATGATTGGCACAATATTACTGGGTTCTGAGTGGCACAATATTCTTGGGCTATGATTGGGACAATATTACTGGGTTCTGAGTGGCACAATATTCTTGGGCTATGATTGGCACAATATTACTGGGCTATGATTGGCACAATATTACTGGGTTCTGACTGGCACACTATTACTGGGCTCTGACTGGCAAAATATTACAGGCATCTGACTAGCACACTATTACTGGGCTCTGAATGACACAATATTCCTGGTATCTGACTGGCACAATATTACTGGGCTCTGAGTGGCACAATATTACTGGTATCTTACTGGCACAATAATTTTATATATTTTTCATATTTCTGTTTACTTACTATTTCATAATAAAGTAATTATAAAATACTTTATTTGTGTTTATTTGATTCCTATTCAAGAGAATTACTTTATATATAGTCAATATAGGCACAGAGTTAAATTTTTTAACATTTTCTAATGGTGGTGTGCCTCGTGATTTTTTTCATGAAACAAGTGTGCCTTTGCCCAAAAAAGGCTTAAAAACACTGGACTAGATGATAACAGACCGCATGGAGCTTGATAAATCCCTCCTGCTCTATCCTATATTTATTTGATTGTTTTATATAGAACTCGACGGATGTTCCCTTTCTTGGCTCCTATGACAAACAGGCAGACTCCTTCATTGGCCTGTTTAAAGTCTACAAATATTTGTCAGGTCACTCAATGTTTCATTGTAACTGGAATAATGTATATTTGCAATGTAATTGGTAACATAACTTTCTGGTTTGTTCCAGGTAGTAAATATTTCTGACCAACCCCAGCATTCATTTTGTTTCTGTATACCACAGACATCCCTATCATCCCAAACAGCTCCACTCAATGGGGAACTGGACATGGAAGTTGGGGCTAGATTTGTTGGCTGCTTGATATGGTTATTGATGTAGGTGTGCTGGCTTTATTTAGGGTTTTTACCCATCGTGACCAAAGCATATGGGTAAAGTGGTGAACTGACAAGTGAACTACAAAAACCAGGCATTATTAGCGGCTAAAAAGATAGGCAAGTTGAAGAATTTTCCCAACTCTGTTAAAGGCTTGATCTGCGCACTTTTTAGTGTATAGATCCCATAGTTGTATAAATAAAGGATATTCAATAATTATTCTAAAACATGTTAACCTCACAATGACCATCCCACCTTTTCTGTTTAAATAACTTGTTTTACTGTACAGTCACTGACCTTTCCTTGCACGCCCCTTAGAGGGGTTCATCAGGACAATCTATGTTACTCCTCCAAAAAGTTAACAGCTCTCTTGCCGAGTTGTAGTATACTGTAGCAACAACTGCCACTGAGTCAGCCCTATTTAAAAGGTACGGACCCAGCGCATGCTATCACTGACCTCCTGCACCAATCCCATCACTCCCAGCACACCTGAAAACAAATCAATCCCAAAACCTGTCCAAACCTGAACAAACACCTCTGCCCGTTGATGTAGCGTCTAGGGCTAACTGTCCAAATGCTATCATATCTGTAACTCTTGTTTCTAACACCCCTTATTCCCATCCAACATCTTTCAACATAGGCCAAACCTGGGCAACACATGGCTTAGCTGGGTTTTTAGACTACGATGCCTATGACACTAGATCTGAGAGTGATAGGCGTTAGATACTAAATGAAAGGCTGCAGGTGAGGGAAGATGCAATTTGAGCAATAACGGACAGATTGCGGGTTGCCTAACCCTGCGGAAGGCAAGTATCCTGTTCCAAGAATAATTTACACATACAAGAATAGACTTAATGATCAATCTAACGGTGTTAGAAAACTAACAAGTGGTGTCTGTTGATAACTCGGAACTTTGCAGATGTAGACAGTGAGGCAGAAAGCAGAGGCTGAGTGTGATCAGCCAACACACAAGTGCTTAATGAGGCAATAAGCAGTACCCACTCATCTCCTCCTCCTGTAAGCTGGTTATTTTTCTACTAGCACGGTTGGTTCTGTGAGAAGTGAAAATCATCTTTGTGGTTTCCTCACATTGATCACATTAGGTGTAGCTACTCAGAGGCTTTGGCCCAGACCACAATTTGTGCAGGAGCTGTATCATGAAATGAATAATGCCTGGTCCCCCCTGGTCCTCAACCAAAGCTTGTGCAGGTTATTGGTCCCCCCACATTAAAAATGTTTGGCAATACTGCTTTAGAGGATACAGGAAGTGTAAGAATGTGGGACCATCTTCAGAAGAGCGATGCCATTTGTCACAATTCACAGTGCACGTGAGGTCTTGATACAAACCCATAAATAATGACGATCCTATATGAAGTATACATTGAATTTCCAAAAGATCAAGTAAATTGAAAGCACTAATTAATCTAACACTTTTTATTTTCTTTTGCATATTAATCTGTACATTTTTTTCAGTTGTTATTTGACTTTAGGTTAAAGATCTATAAAGCAGAGAAGCATTGACTGTAAACTTTCGTGACAGTTCATTAAATAGAATGGTCACATTTTCCATTTCCTCTACATATTCTACATATTGTTCCAAGGGGAAAAAACAGAATCTGTTTTAGTGAATCAACCTGAAAAGCAAGGGAGGGGACCTCTATTTTGTTGCACATGCAACATATTTGTATGCGTATTCCTCATTCTTTTAATTGGACATGGCGTTCAGGACATGCCAAAGGCATATACCATAGGTTTAAGCTTACGTAAGTTAAGAAGCGCCGTTACAGAATGTTGGTTTCAAGCCAGGTCTATTTGTTAAATTTTTATATTAAATGGCAGCTCCCACTAATTATCTGTTTTATGCATTTGGTGGGGCATTTTGCATTAACTCAGTCCTATATTTTTCATGCTCACAAAACTATACCTGTCTCAAAATGTGCATGCTCAGCTCTATCACCAGTAGTGATGGTGCTACCATATTTGCAAATAAAGTGGCAGCTTAGGGCGCAACTTGCTAACAGCCCCCAAGAGGGCCTGAAGGGAGAAAGTTATGGAGAGTGGGCAAATAGTTAACACAAGGCCCTTTCTGACCTTTCACCTAGACACCCTCAAATCTTATAATCGCATTTCTTCCCCATTTAAATCCATGGGGAATCATTTGGAATCCATAGATCCCAACACAAATGCATATCTGATTTCATGCAATGGAAATCCTTATGTAGCGTGCCAAAATCTTTTGACAAGGTCTCAAGCATTGCAAGGATGCACTGTTCATCCAGAATGAGAAGAATCCGATCCCAGAAAACAAAACAAAACATGGGGCAAGTTTGACTGAAAATGCTGTAAAAACTAAGCAAACGGAGAAAAAAAAGAAAAACAAATTCATAAATAACAATGTTAATATTCATTAATTGGTTAATTTTTTCCAGACTGGGGACCCCCTTTGGACTAATACATTAATTGTCCATTTAAAATCCACACCATTAACCTGTGTTCTAGAGCCTGAAGGTCACATTTTGAAGAACATTAAGTCTGTGCACATGTACCCATTTCCCAAGGTTATACATTACTGTAAGTTATGCAACATGCATAAACCATGACTGAGAGCAGGAACAAAAAAACAACACCTTAGACAAAGCAAATTAGGAAACAAGTAAAATAGGAAAAGACTGATTACAAAACATCTATGTGGAAGCCAGGCCAAACGGGAATTAGTTGTTTATCCCAGTCGAAAGCATCAGTAATATCATTTCTAAAGAATAATCTCAGTGTAGTCTGGGCAAGAGACATGCACTCTGTAAACTGTATTAAATAATAAAGGCTTATTTGTTTGGAAGTTCATTTTGCTCCACTTGTATCCTTACATGTATACTGTGACACTGTGACAAAATAACAAATACCAAAATGTCTTTCAAGATGCAATGCTCAATAATGATTTTTAGCAAGATAACCTTACTGGGAAATGCTGACAGCAGTGAAAGTTCATTTAAATATTTTTCTGGTAAAGAGGGCAATTGCCCCCTAGGCCACTGTCTAGCCTGACTGCTCTCTGTCCTAACTCAATTGACACCACTTTTCACATCTACATATACTCTTGCCAGATGTTTGTAGGCCAAGCAGCCATCCACCTCATGGGATCGAAAGCTGAGGTCAGACAGGCTCTGCAGCTTGAATCTTTCAAAAAAGGTAAAAGAAAGACCTACTATCTAGCCAATATTGTATGTATTATTTATACAAAAAGAGAAATAGAGTGATAAATAAAGAGCTGCTAAACGTTTGTTCACTTGTGTTTCTAGTCTAAAACACAACTGAAAAGTAGACTGACTCTAGTGTGTTGATAAAACTGCATGTACATTTTAATCGGCAAGCCATTTTATCCTCTAACTGTGGGCCTCCATGCTTCTCTAAGAACCATGCTTGCAGATCTGGTCGTTGACTGTTACTCATTTTATATATGATCAATAAAAAAGGGGATAATGAAAAGGAGGTTCAAAGACCACCAAAACCAATGTACACAATCAGTGTGTATTACACAAGGCCCATAATATTGTTTTGGTGTAGCATTAACTGAATATATGGTAAGACCAGCTCAATCTTGTATTGAAAAGAGAGACATCACGAAACAAACACAAAATAACCCATGAATATTCCCACCATATACATTAAGTTTAATGCTCTGTCATTCTCATGGATCGACAGCAGGAAATGAAGAAAAGAAAATAATAGCAGAGGTCTTGAATGATAGGGCAGGCAGGCGCTAGGGTTGCCACCTGGCCGGTATTTTACCGGCAGGCCGGTAAAAAATTGGCTTCAGGCCAATGTTATGTCTATGGAAAGTACCAAGGCCGGTATTTTTCTGAAGAAAAGGTGGCAACCCTAGCAGGCGCTGCTCTGTTTTTTTCATTGTTTTTATGATAAAGTTTATTGCTTTTCACCCTCATAGAGGAATAAAAAGACACATAATGTAATATCTAGGGTGTGCGCTTTAACTTTTTTTGATTGCTTATATATTATATGTCTGGATTATTAGGGCCTTATGGACCAGCTGTAAATTATTGCTTTAGGGTTATCTGGTCTACCTGCGATTTCAAATTGTTAAATGCATTCTAGTGCTCTTGTAGCTGAACAGTTTCAATTCGCCATGCAGCCCTGAGGCAAACAAAGTGCTACGCTAGCACACAATATGCCAATATTTATCTATCTGCAAATGTGTAATGTGACATAACAAAAAGCCAGGCCTACCTGCTGATACAGATTATCCCAGTCACAGGATGATTAGTCCCAAGGGATATTAACATATGAACTAATCAATGTTTGCTGCTGCTAAGATGGATATAATGACAGCCAGGGCTCCTTGTGTGTGAGACTTATTACTGTGTCCTCTTTGCATTCAGTAACACAACTGGCCCTTAAAAGCAGCTTGTGTTACATTGATTTAATCTGAACCGCTGTTCAACTGGTCATGCGTCTTTTCATCATTCACTATTAAATTATGATTGTAACAATTGCTAGTAGATCTGTAGTTTTTTTGAGTCTTAGTGAGCTTTCGTCAGCCATTATACCTGTAGTTTAAATCAGAGACAGCAAAGCAACATAAGGTTAAAGGAACAGCCAATTGTACTGGCTATTGTATGTTGAAAATTTGATGAAAATTTGATATTGATTAATTCCGGTAACACCGTCTGCCAGTTTTGAGGAAAAACACTAGATGCACAGGCCGTAGGACCCAGGAACTAACAGTCATGGATAGGAACCAACATTGTTCATAGTGAATATTTATTGTAGTTTATGACAATGTAATGATGTTCTGTGGACCTTTAACAGTCGGCGACCGGATCTGCAAGCATGGTTCACAGTGTTGTATGGAGACTGCCAGTCAGAGGATAAGATGGCATGCAGATTAAATGTAAATGCAATTTTATCTGTGTACTAGAGCCACTCTTCCACTGTGTTTTAGATTTTGATGCTGAGAAGCCTTATATGAATAACATTATATAGGCTGTATGCACACCTGAACAAAGTAACTTATCATTGTGCTAAACTTTACAAAAAAGGCACTACTGTCCAAAAGGAGCCAGGCATAAAATGTCTTCATGGATACTGGTGTCCTTGACCACTGTTTTGTAATTGAATGATGTAGATTTTTTTCTCATATTTTATTTATACAACACTTACACATTCTACAACAATATTATTAAAACACTAAACCTGCTAACAGGCCTCCATATCACCAGCACAGATAGCAGTGTTACACAGTCTCAGGGCTGTTCCTCCATCCATTCTGCTTTGTTCTCATACTCAATCCTTGGGTTCATTTTCTGAGCCTGTGATGAATGAGGAAGCAGGCACACGTGGTCTCATATTGTGTCTGTGCATGACCGTGCATCACTAATCACAGCAATATAATAAATAATAAACTAATAGGCTTTATCGCTCTATTAAGGACACTCAGTTTATCTTTATCTTGGCAAAATAAATATAGATACTACCGAGACATTTAGTAGACACACAGTGAATACATGTATACAATATGTTATATGTTTGTGTTACACATGCTCTGCAAATGTGTGTATGTCACAATCAAACACAGATTGTGGGATCATCACAGAGTTTAATTTTTTAAGACATAAATCATGAACTAACAATGTGAAACATATTAAATCTTGTGATGGGGTGTTCCGATATCGATTGACTGTGTTTTATTGCTGTTGTTGTATGTGTTTAAGTGCTGTTGGTTCTTAAAGGGTTTTCCATGTAATTTAACCTATGAGATGTGATGTGTTTACTTTTCACAGCATCCTGGTAACATAACAGAGAAAAGGCCAGTTCATGGGCTGTATGGAGCTGGAAATGGATGTGATTGCAATACAAATAGAAGTCAAGTCAGTGTAATATGAAGTATCTGAGGTCATTGCTAACAACATGGGCTGTGTTCTTAGGGATGGCTGTTTCAATTAAAGTTTGTCCTAATTTTCTAAAATCCACAAATCTGTGGTGATAATTTACTAACATTAAAAAAATGCACTGTCCAGTCAAAAATGCACTAGCAGAGACAGCCAGTCACCGACCAGACGGCTGTCTGCTTCCTATGGAATCATGGCAGCTGTCGGTCAGAGGATAAACTGGTGTGTACTATCAAAAGTACACGCCAGTTTATCCTCATAGTAGGGACAACTAACTATTTACTTGTGCTTCTCTATTAGAAGCACAAGTGAAAAAAAAAGTTTAGTGTCCCTTGAATTTGTGACAATGTCCAACAGTATTACAATTACTATATAAATTACTGTATTAGACTCTATTTTCTCTCTCTAACATAACAAGACAAAAGATTACACTATGTATTAATACAGGTACGTTATATTTTGTTTGGCCTTATTTTATTATATAAGATGGTACAACCAGAAAAACACACAATGAAAAAATGTGAGTCAATACTGTACCCTTTATGGTTTTGTTCCACCACGTTTCAGAGAAAGTAATATTTTTCTGTTTTATGACCACACAATACTATCACACAATACTATTCTACACTTTTATCTCTGGTAACCGTACAAATACTCTTCTCCAGCTTAAAAATAAAATACTTATTAAAAACCTTTCCTTGCTGTCTTGTTTTGACAATTAGTACTTGTGAAAATAAAAATAATTAATAAAATTATTCAAGAACTCTGCTATGAATGCTATTTATTTATATTTTGTTGTTTCATACCTCCCAACTTTGCTCCCCGGTGAATCGGGACACCGGGGATGGAGTCTTGGGAGGTGCGGGGTACAGTGGGGGGAGTCTGGGGAGGGGCTGTCAGTGCTACCGCTCATGTGCGGTAACATTGTCACCCATTTTTGATCCTGGCTTCTGAAGCCAGGATCGATACTGCGCATGCGCACTTTTACAAAAATATAACACATGTAATACAATATACATTGTACTTACTAAAAAAGCTATTCGTCGTTGAAAGTTATAGATTCTGTCTGTAAGGTGTCAGTAGTGTGAAGGCCACATACTATACACACCTATGGCTGTTCATTATGATCATTATCTTGTTATGGGTCATATATCAAAAAAGAGCTATGTTTCACTCTGAATGGGTTATTATTTCTTACTTTTAATTGCATACCTTTCTCAGTTTACAGTGCATATCCGCCAAATTTAATAAGTCCTTATGAAAGAGATACAGCAATTTCAGCATGATAAGCAATTATCTGAAAAGCATTGTTATAGGAATTAAGAACGACAGGTTTTATTGCCTGCGAGATTATGTCTAGAAAATCAGAATCGTCTGTGTGTGTTTTAACAGGAATATAAAATCATAAGATAGATAACCAAGTAGCTAGAAAAAAATAATGAAGATTTTGACTCCAGGGGCACTTTGACATTTAAGCAGATCAAACAAATAATAATGCTATCTGTCTACTTGTGATTTTAGTGCTGTTGTAAAACATGCCTCCTTTTAGAAAGACATAATGTTGGTCAGTGACCACTAGCTGCTGTGAATATGGCTGCTCTGTCACTAGGGTGGCTACCTGGCCAGTATTTTACTGACAGGCTGGTAAAAAAAAATTAGCTTAACACCAATGTTAAGTCTATGGAGGCAGTAGAATGGAAGGTATTTTTAAGAAGAAAAAGTGGCAATCCTTTCTGTCACACGATGGTAAGTGTACACAAAATGGCTGCACTTCAGATAAAACTGTTATGAAAAGTAACTTTTAATAAATCAGTTAAAACACACAATGAATAAAACACTTTCAGATATGAGGCATAATCAAAGCCATGGTGGTAAGTGACCTGCTGATGGGAATATGTTTCAGGATTCTTTTAAGATTTGGGATACATAATCCTAAAGCACTTAGGATTAAGAGTTTGGTTGACTCGAAACGCATCATGTGTGTCACCCTGTCCTATTTTGTAAATTTTTTCACTTTTTTTTTTACTAACTGTACCGGAGTGCCAGCTCTTTCATCCTTTTGGATTTATTTGCTGGCAGGTGGAGCTGTTAAGCACCGACAGGTTCAGGAATCAGGTGAAGCTCTCCAGGTATAGCCCTATCTGAATGAGCCCGGGTTACTCCCCTCCCCCCTACCCCCCCCCCGTACCTAGGTGATTATCTTCGTGCTAAGGTTCGGATTAAAAATAATAGAGAAATTGTTGATTTGTTGACAAGCTACGTGATGTCTCCTACTGATTTAATAAGGTTGCTCAGGGCTTCAGAGGACACAAGTGGCTATGAGTGTGCATCTTTTGTCTGAGTGCTTTATCCTGAGGCATATATACCTGGCAAATGCCACACTCACATGGACATGCTGGTTTTAGCTGGCACTCACCCAGTCTCTATTGTTATATGGAGAATACGTGTAATGAACCCTCAATGCACTACTGACTATTTACACACTGGATTAAACCGCACAGAATACGACTCAGTATTAGTTATCCATTGTTTACTAACTACACCTGTTACTGTCTTCTGAAGCCGTAGCTAGCTTTTTTGCACCAAAGGCAAGAATTGAAAATTAAGTTCCCCTTCCACAGACTTTCAGAACGGTTATTTTGCAGAAAATAAATAAAACCTTTTTTTTGGGGGGGGGGGGGGGGTCATATTTCTTTACTGTTAGTCTCTGGGGGATCTTCCCTGGTGATCTGGTGACCTTGGGTGTGGCAATTTGGCTTTATTTGCCACGCTTTGGTCCAATTAGCCCTGCATGTGATATGATTGACATTAGAGAGCATGCCAGTACACCTGCGGTTCCACTGCAGGAGAGGCCATCATCAGTGTAGTTATGTCTATATCATCTCTAAACCCCCTTAACTGTATGAGCCTGGGGCTAGTGGCCTTACACTTGTTACAGCTAAGATTTTCTATAGAGAAACATAATAATAATAATAACTAACAAGTATTATTAATGATAAATAAAAATGGCCAGAAAGACCAATGTGGACAATCATCTGTATATTTTTAAACTATACAGAGTCGTAGGTTATCAGTCATTTTATTTTGATCAATATAAAGATCATTTATCATGAAGGTGACATATTAGACTGCAAGAAAAATTGTGGTTCAGAAGTAACATCAGGAAGAAGTATTTTACTGAGAGGGTGGTGGATGCATGGAATAACCTTCCAGTAGACGTGGTGGAGGTCAATACAATGCTTTAAGCACACATGGGAAAGACATAATGCATTTCTAGATATTAAATAACGCCTGGGATAAGTAAGCAGGGGTAATGAAAAAGGGGGGGGGGGGGGGGGATATTGGGCATACTGGATGGGCTGGGCCGAATGGTTCTTATCTGCTGATACATTCTAAGATCTACCCAATATAAACTGATCTCCCCCAAAATTGATTCGGACCAGACAAGCTAGCCAAATTTCATAAATCTCCGAAATCCTCAATATCCTTAAATTGGGGTTTGAATTGGCTGTTTGGGCTGTTCGCAAACTGAAGCATCAGAAACATCCGGATTGGGACAATCTCTCAATGAAAACCATAGATTTTTCAGTTACCCAACATGCGTCTATTGCCCCCGAACACACTGCGAATTTAGGAAGATTTGCACATATCACTTCTCCAGATTTTTGTTGGAGATTTGAATGCAAAAGTGTAGAAGAATTTTTTCAACACAGTTTCATATACAATTATAATATATTAATGTCCATATATTACAATATAATATTTTTACATTTCTATAAGCATTTTTAAAGTTTAACAAGAAATTATTTTATGTTCATTTATTTTATTTTGTTGGAATGTAATTAATGACATTTCTATGTTTCTATGTCTTCACACATTGCATGGATAGGCATGGATATGCATGCAAAGTGGTGGGCACCAGAGTAATCTGATACACTGATAAGCTTTTACATTTTCAGATGACATCTGTTGGCGGTGGTCAATTAAGCAGGCAGCTGCATTGTGATTCGTTTGGACCGCTGAGGAGGACAGACAAAGATTTTGTATGTTTTATGTGAGCTGCAAACTAAGGTACTTAGCAAATATATCTTAGGTAGGAAAAAACATCCACACAAGACACATTAAGGACCTTTCGAAATTTGTCATCTACATTAGTCATGCATTGTAATCTGTATATTTCTAAGTAGGACAGGGACCGATTCCAATAATCCCACATCTCCTTGGCAACAATCCAGTTCTACAAGCAATTAGAAGCAGATCATTTGACAATGTAAGAAGGATGGTCCTCCTGGTTTAATCACAATGATACATCACAGTTATTTAGACATTTCCATAAATCCATCACTGCTCTCAGGTAACCACCAGAACTCCTTCTGCCTGCCATCTTTACATTTTAGACACCGATTTACCTGGTTTCCTAAGTGACCGGCTCTGGTTTAAAGCATAGTAGGAGACTTCAATCCCCACCATCCAGTCTGTGGCAGTAGGAGAAACAAGACAGGAGTCAATAGCCTTCAGACAGATATACAGACAAAGAGGCAACAGATATACAGACAAAGATAATAAAAAAGTGCCTATAACATGGATAAAAACACTTCACTATCATCATCGCAAATATTTTTATCCATGTTATATGCACATTTTTTTAATCTTTTAAAGTAAGCCTAACATCTGGGGGCCATAAAAAATAATTAACTTGATTTACTCAAATTTCTCTTTATTTATCTGTTTAAAGGCTATTGACTCCTTCCTCATTACTGCCACAGACTGGATGATGGGGGCTGAAGTCCCATACTATGCTTTAAACCAGAGCTGGTCATTTAGACTTTCGTATATGTGACTCTATATCTTTGGGGGAAATGTATCAATTTTTCTGTTTTGCGTATTCATGTATACAGTTTTACACACATTTGTTTAATATTTTTTTCTGTCTTATGTAGCCATTGAGAACACAGTGGAGTACCTACCATTGGTGCAGGGGTCGCAGCTGCGACCGGGCCCGTCACTCCAGGGGCCCGGCCGCCCTGCAACCCCTGCACACACAAAAAAGTTTTTAAAAAAATGTGCGGGCAAACAGGGCAGCTGCCCAGAGCCCATTCGTTCTTGGGGCCCAAAGCAGCTGTTCCGTGGGCCCCCGCTGCCCGTGTGACTGTCTCACACGGAGACAGGCACTATCGGGCAGCAGCCGTGAGATCCGTATCCATCGAATGCGGACCCGGCTTTTTGTCACAACCATTGGAAACGTCACTTCTGGTGGTTGTATTTCTGCAGAGACGTCCGACGAGTCCAGGTAAGTACGAGTGGTGGGGGGGGGGGGGGGGGGGGGGGGTAATGCGATCTAAATGGGCAAATGGGTGTAATGCGATCTAAATGGGCAAATGGGTGCATAACGGGCAAATAACACTGGCAAATGGGCAAATAACTGGCAAATGGGCACATAACTGGCAAATGGGCAAAATAACACTGGAAAATGGGCAAGTAACTGGTAAATGGGCAAAATAATACTGGCAAATGAGCAAATAACTGGCAAACTGGCAAAATATGACTATAGATGTTATAGATAATATGCTATATTATGCTATTGATAATACAAAGCAATATTTTTCTGATTTTTTTTTTCACATATATTCATACATCCCTGCCTGAGACCTGTTCTCAAAAAGAAGACTCTTCCATTTCAAGAAACACTTCTGCATATAAGTATTTTTGTACTGTTCTACATATTATGTTTTTATTTCTATACACTTATTACTTCTTGCGCTCCAGTTTTATATTTATTTATAATATAATGAAGGAGTTTAAGCATGTATGGGATATGCATAAAGCTATCCTAGATATCAGATAAGGCCAGGGACTAATGAAAGTATTACTTTACTGAGAGCATAGTGGATGCATGGAATAGTCTTCCAGTAGAAGTGGTAGAGGTTAATACAGTGAAGGAGTTTAAGCATTAATGGGATATGTATAAGGCTATCCTAGATATGAGATATGGCCAGGGACTAATGAAAGTATTACTTTCTGAGAGGGTAGTGGGTGCATGGAATAGTCTTCCAGTATAAGTGGTAGAGGTTAATACAGTGAAGGTGTTTAAGCATGCATGGGATAGGTATAAGGCTATGCTAGATATAAGATAAGGCAAGGGACTAATGAAAGTATTACGTTACTGAGAGGGTAGTGGATGCATCGAATACTCTTCGCATGGAATAGTCTTCTAGTAGAAGTGGTAGAGGTTAACCCCCTTGCGACCTTATTACGAGTTAACTCGTCATGCAGTCTAGTTGACAGTGCGCTCCATGCGCACCGCCAGTCAGTCTGCAACGGGTCCAGGACAAAGCCTCGCACCCGAGGCAAAGCTCCTGGACCTGATCGGTGGATTTCCCGGCATGTGATCGCGATGATCACTCGATAACATGCAAATTAGATGCAAAGTCAATGTGTTCACACACTGACTTTGCCTCTAATTCACTCTCTGTGCTTCACATTCTTATAGTGAAGCACAGAGAGTGACCAGCAAGTAAAAATAAATAAATAAAGAACATTTCCTGAAGAAAAAAAGAAAAGAAAAACAAATTAACCCTTTCATTACTGATCAATGTTTGTAACTGTAATCAGTTTCCTTCCTCTTTATGGCCCTCATTTTGTTTTTTTTGTACAATATTTTTAGATTTTTGCAATCTTAAAGTTTTTTTTTATAAATAAATGTCATTGTAATATGTTTATTTAATTAAATTTAACCCCTGCATACCTGTTCAGTGATTTTTATTGATCTGGCATCGCAATCTTCAGAGTTTTGTTTCTGTCTTTTTTGTTTAGGGGGGTTTGGGAACCAATATTTTTCTTTTTTATTAGTTAGTTAATTAGGTGGGATAAGTGGGTTAGTGTTGCACTAGTTGTGTAGCTTATTATTGGGAAAATAATGGGGGGAAAAATTTTCCCCCAAAATTTCCTCTTTAATATGTATTTTATAATACTAACATGTAAATCATTTTTATGTATAGGGTATCAAAATAAAGCTCTAACTGTCCTTTAAAAAAGAACATATAACTTGTATGGATACGTTAAATGAGGGAGAGGAAAATTATGTTTCAACAAACACATATTATAAATTGAAAAACTCTCTGGTCCTTGGGCCAGGAAAATCCCTGGTCCTGAAAGGGTTAATAGAGTGAAGGGGATTAAGCATGCATGGGATAGGTATAAGGCTATCCTAGATATAAGACAAGGCCAGGCACAAAGCAGAACAGTTGGGAGGCATGTAAGTGGCATTTCTGGGGTGGAGTTGCATGGTAGGGTCGGGGGGCCCCAGGGCAATTTTTGCACCGGGGCCCTGTGGTTTCTAGTTACGCCTCTGGACCACACCAAGTATTTTCATAAATCACTTTTATTGAAAAGCAACTTTTTAAAAAAAATCTACTTATCTTTTACTTTTCTAGGGAGAGTTATTCAAATCACATCTGACCATTCTAAAATAAATTGTCTAATCTGCAAGACCAATGTGACATTGAGTGAATGTGTCGACCAACCAAACAACCTGACTCATTGACAGCTGTTTAGAAGCTACACGGAAAGAAATCCCTAAATTAAGATCTTGTGGGGTTTGTTTGTTTTTACCAAGAGTGAAACTAGTAATGCGATCTAAACTTCCGGACTTCACGGAGGAGTGAGCAAACAAAAGTGACACAGGAGTGACACATGGTGTCCTACCATGATGCCTGTATGTCTCCCCGCACGGTGAGTGCAGATAGGTCACGTGACCTGGTGCGTGTCTGATGTCAGAACACTGGGTCACGTGACCTGGCAGCACTTCGCCCGTCATACCACACAGGGAGCCAAACAGGCAGCACAGAGGTTTCTGTGCTGCCTGTTTGGCCCCAACGTCGTTAGGTACACTAAAATTAGGACTGCATAGAATGTCCTTGCATCGGAAAGGGGTTAATAATGGAATGAAAAAACTGCTTCAATAAATGCACTCATAAACAAATACAGGACTACCCCCACATTACAGTGTCAGACTGAGGCTACTCAAAGTGGCCTCATCTGACAAAAGGGATCCGCTGCAAGCAGCACAGCTGTGAGCCGCGACGTTCTATGCTATCCTACAAGCTTTTGGGTACTGAAAGTTAGGTTGACATAGAATGTCCTAATGGCGGGAAGGGGTTAACATACACAATGGGTCCAGAGCAGTTATGTAAAACTAAATTGTACTTAAAGCACAATTTTTTTGCCACTTTTTTCTCTTATCTTATGCAGGACAAATGTCTAAACAGACAGGATGGTCCTTGCCGAGCCTGTAGAGGTGGCACATGGAGAAGCACCGTACAGTACTGCACTATAGTGTAGTCTCACTAGAGATGTTGTTCCATCACAAAAATATAATAGCACAGAACTTACTCTAGCAAACAAGTAAGTGACAATCAGGGCCAGTGCAAGGAAGCTTGCCGCCCTCTCCATAGTGTTTCCTTCCACTCTTATGTTGGTATTGTTTACATCAATCTCCAGTAAGCATAACACAGATATATATTACAAAAAAAAGCAGATGGTGATTTGGTCGTTAAGGACCAAAGCACCATCGGTCGGGAAGGGGTTAATGTATCACAGACTCTACAGCAATAACACTCACAGTACTTTGCAGTGTGTATTAAAGTATCACAGACTCCACAGCAAAAACACTCACAGTACTTTGCAGTGTGTATTAATGTATCACAGACTCCACAGCAATAACCCTCACAGTACTTTGCAGCGTGATTAGTGTATAACAGACTCCACATCAATAATACTCACAGTACTGTGCAGTGTGACTGAGTGTATCACAGACTCCACAGCAATGATACAGCAATGTGCAGGACCTTTTCTATCTTCCCCAGGTCTTAAACCCATGTCTATAAATGCTGTTCCTTACAAGCATTAGTTTTATTAAGTATTAGGTATTAGGACCTGTGGACAACAGGTCTCATGAACTTCATGACCAGGGGTCCACAACAGCTGGTAGCTCTAACTGCTTTCTACCCATGCTGTAATGACTGTTGCATTAGTGACTGTTCTGGACTAAAGCGTCTATGATGCTCATCCAGCTGCTGTTTTAAACACACATTACCACTTTGGCCCCATTAAAACAAAAAAGCACTCTGGCTCTCTGACTTCAGAACAGCGTAGACAGTGTGAGAGGCAGCATGGACATGTTTGTGCTACAGCTGCACAGATATCCATCTGCCTCCACTAGACACCAGGGAACGGCTGTCCTGTCTTTGCAGGAGTAAGTCCTAGACGTGCAATGTGGGTGAGGGGGCATGTCCTAGGGTGCAGGGGTAAGTCCTAGATGTGCAAAGTGGGTGATGGGGCATGTATTGGGGTAAGTCCTGGATGTGCAAAGTGGGTGATGGGGCATGTATTGCAGTACAGGGGTAAGTCCTGGATGTGCAATGTGGGTGATGAGGCATGTCCTAGGGTGCAGGGTTAAGTCCTAGATGTGCAAAGTGGGTGATGGGGCACGTATTGGGGTAAGTCCTGGATGTGCAAAGTGGGTGATGGGGCATGTATTGCAGTACAGGGGTAAGTCCTGGATGTGCAATGTGGGTGATGAGGCATGTCCTAGGGTGCAGGGTTAAGTCCTAGATGTGCAAAGTGGGTGATGGGGCATATATTGCAGTACAGGGGTAAGTCCTGGATGTGCAATGTGGGTGATGGGGCATGTCCTGGGGTGCAGGGGTAGGTCCTGGATGTGCAATGTGAGTGATGGGGCATGTCCTTGGGTGCAGTGGTAAGTCCTGGATGTGCAATGTGGGTGAGGGGGCATGTCCTGAGGTGCAGGGGTAAGTCCTGGATGTGCAATGTGGGTGAGGGGGCATGTCCTGGGGTGTAGGGGTAAGTCCTAGATGTGCAAAGTGGGTGATGGGTCATGTATTGGGGTGCAGGAGTAAGTCCTGGATGTGCAATGTGAGTGAGGGGGCATGTATTGGGGTGCTGGGGTTAGTCCTGGGTGTGCAATGTGGGTGAGGGGGCATGCCCTGGGGTGCAGGAGTAAGTCCTGGGTGTGCAATGTGGGTGAGGGGGCATGTCCTGGGGTGCAGGAGTAAGTCCTGGGTGTGCAATGTGGGTGAGAGGGCATGTATTGGGGTGCAGGGGTAAGTCCTGGATGTGCAATGTGGGTGAGGGGGCATGTCCTTGGGTGAGGGTTAGTCCTGGATGTGCAATGTGGGTGAGGGGGCATGTATTGGGGAGCAGGGGTAAGTCCTGGGTGTGCAATGTGGGTGAGGGGGCATGTATGGGGGGGAGTAAGTCCTGTGTGTGCAATGTGGGTGATGGTACATGTCCTGGGTTGCATTTAAACCTAATTGGCTTGATATACCTATACAAAGACCTGGATAAAATGACTTTGGGAGTTATAGGGATGGGGAGCCCCATAAAATTTGTTCTGTAAGGGGCTCTGAAATTTCTGATGGCGAGTCTAACATCCAATATAAAGGTCCTAAATATTTATAAGTTGTCCACTGTCATTCCCACCAGATTCATTTCTGGCACTGTAAATATTTAGAGCATGAAATGTCAATGTCAGTCTTAAAATGCTTCCCAGCCCCTAGCAAGCTAAAAGTTTTATTTTAAAAAAAGAGGGGCAAACTGCTCTGGAACATGTCGGGAACCTTCCTACAGCATTAACAGTTAAATATACTACTGCCAATAAAACTCTTAAAACCTATTAATACATTCATTCATCAATTAATCAAGTGAACTATTGGTAAATAAATAATTTCTACATATTATTAAATTCTGAGCTCCTCGGTAACAAGCCATTGCAGTCTCCATGTAACAACAAAAGTAAAAACAAGCTGACCATTAAAAGAAAATGAATATTAAGGTGTACTGTATAATACCGATTTAGTCTTGCCTTTGTAATGTATTGTACTACAGTGGCACTTCTTTTACCATTTCAATATTAGTAGTACTATAAGCCAAGATCAATAAAAATGTTCAAAATGAATAGCACAGGGTCAGAAACATTCTAACAGGTATCTACTTGCGATTATAAATAACCATACTACTGTATGTTCTTGTAGATTAAATGGACAATTATTAACAATTTATTTTTTCTACACTTGTAGGCTAGCAAGTAGGTTTCCTTTAAGGCAAATGAAATGCAGCCTTGAAAGTGAAGCCCTATAAATATGAAATATATTGACATGATAAATATAACCGCAGTAGTACAATCTTAATGATTCAGGTACTAAAGGTGCTGATCTCGCTTATTCCCAAAGTGTCTAAGTACAGATTTCAAAAACACATCTTACATTGCAGCCCTATAGCCAGAAAGTCACAGTTTCAAAAAGCATACTGCTGGCTTCTTTTTTTTTTTTATTTATATTTCTTTATTTCTTAAGTCTTATATTCATCCATTACAATATATAAAAAAGACATTACGATATTAATACATATTAATTAAGATATACCCGTGACAAATAGAAAATAGCAGCCTCATTTCCCATCTCGTCCGGTTTCTAACATTTTAGTAACTATACTAAAATTCTTTCCGGGACACACAAAACAAATACTTAAAAAGTATGCAAAGTATTTCTGTACAACTATTAACTTTTCCAAACATCTGATACCCACTCTATCACGGTATGATTTTTATGATAATGAGAAAGCTGGCTGCTGCAAACCAATATGAGGCAACACCGTCACATATACATTGTTTGTTCTTTTAACGTAGAGAATGATCTGTGTGTTGCAAATATATGGATTAAGAGACGGGTGTGTTTTATGGCTCCCTGTAGTGTCTCTAGCTTATGACATCACCTTGTGGCATGATATGCAAATTACACATTCGACACAAATAATGATGACATAAACAGGAGAGATATTTTTCTCTTAATCAATGGATTTGTTTTTGCCATTCTACTAACACAACCTATAGTAGTAAACAACCTAAAGTACAAACAATGTTTAGGCCACCCAATCCCTTTAAACATTCCACCTCCACATACTAAATGTTATCAGAAAGTGAAAGCCCCAGGTTAGGATGACATCGACAGACCCTTGGATCTGTGAGATATATCCTCTTCTGTGTGTGTGTCTCGATATTTGAGGAACCTAAAGTTGATTAAAATTGGAATGTTACTTTGAAAAGGGAAAAAGCTTCAGGGCTTAAGAGTCCAAACCATTTCCTTTTAAAAACATGTGTTGCCCTGAAACTCAGCATTCACAGGTCAATGGAACCTGGGGGGTTATGTTATCAGGGTAGAGTAATCACGTCCACTTGCCCTACACCAGGCATCTCAAACTTAGTTGCCATAGTTATCCCACATCTCTAACACAAGTTCAAAGAATAAACTCTAAGGGGAGTGTTATTAAAACATATGTGCCTGTGTAGCAAATTCAGTTATTAACAGGGACAATTCCTTGGATTTTCTCTAGAGTTGCTGTGATGACAATTCGTTTTGCTGCTACTATGTTAAAATAAATATATGTACAGCAATTTTTTTTATTGAGAGATACATTCTTTAAGATTGCTCTGAAGCAATCTTTGTTTGGAAAAAAAAAAAAGAAATAGGATTAGAAGGAAATTACTCTATCAGGATATAAATGATGGAGGGGTGGCCCTACCTAACGTCAAAAAATACCATGATGCTTTCCTTTTAAAACATCTAAGTAAGTGGCTAAATGGGATAAACAGTACAGAAGGATGGTGGAATATTGAAAGTAATATGATCAAAATTAAAGACCTCACCTTATTACCATGGAAAAAAAGGAAAACTAGGGGAAAAGAAACTAAGATTAAAGGAAATAAAATAGTAGAAGAATCTCTAGAATTTGGGGAGAAATTTAAAAGTGATTATAAATTAGACTGGGATAATATCTTGCGAATTGAGGGCCCAGTAAAGCTCTTAGAATATAACATGGAATATATGAATATAACAGATTGGGAGAAAAAGGGAATTCGAACATTCTCAGATCTGACAGATCAAAAACATATCATACCTTTCCCTGAACTCGCCCAAAGGCACAATCTAAATACGGCAGACATTTTTAAATATTTAAGAATCAAAAATTATATAATGGCCAAAATAAAGAATAGTAAATTTGACGAGGAGATAACAGGATTGAATTTAATGTATACCCAAAATTGTAAAATAAGCACATATTTAAAAAATCCACTTTTCAGGGGCCTTAAACGAGAGATATACGAGGACCTAAATCAAACTTTAAAAAGATGGGAGCAGGACCTAGCAGATAAAATCGAAATAGATCATTGGCTAAAAATAATTCCAAGTATTAAAGAAAATGTACACTGTCTGAACCTAATCGAAATGCAATATAAACTAATGAATAAAACTTACTTGGTCCCATCAAAACTTAGCAGTATGTACCCCGATCAAGACCCACTTTGTTGGCGATGCAAAAACCAATTAGGTTCTTATTTACATATATGGTGGACATGTAATAAAATTCAAAAATTATGGAACTTAACCTTTGAAATTTTGAGGGACTTGGTCAAAATAGACACAATCCCAACTGCAAAGATGGCTCTTCTGCACTTGGATCTGGTTGTGAAAGGGAAAGAAAACAGATATATAGTAACACATGTATTAATTGCTGCTAAGACCCTAATTGCTAGAAATTGGAAAAAAATGGAAATCCCCAATTGGGAGCAATTGAAAAATCAGATAACATACCAACTTCAGATGGAAGATAGAGGGAAATCAATACAAAAAATGGCTTGGGAGAATTGGAAAAATTATATAAATGGATAAACCAAGAAATTTAAAATAACTAGACCCTGAATGACACAGAAGGACATAGACTTAAGGGTAACTACACGTCCCGGATTGAATAAAAAGGGAAAGAGAATAAAGGACGGACGTTAAGGAGATTGCAGATACGGTTGAATCCTACCTCCCTCCCCCCTTTTACTCCCAATAGATCCCTTTCGGTTATAGTGTATAGTGTATTGTGTAATTTGTAAAATGTATTGTTTTATATGTAAGGTGTTTTCGGCTTTTGTGCCATATGTTTTTCTCCCAACTGTAGAATTTATATGTGTAACATCTTGGGAGATTGTCTGTGTTGGTGAATACTGTTATCTTTTTGGTTGTCTTACGTCTTATGTTGGCCTTATTTGAGGTATTAAAAAAGAAAAGAATAAATAAAGAAATGTCTGCCAGAACAAAAAAAAAAAAAAAGATTGCTCTGAAGCATATTCAAGATAATATAATAAATATTGTATTAACAAAACAAATGTATAATTCCTCTGCTTCTAGTAACTTAGATCCATGATTACATGTCTTCATTTTTTTTTTTTTTTTTACGAGCAACCACAATTCTTTTACCAACAGGCATAAACACATATTATTATTCTTTAACTTTTGCAATAATTAACAGCAACAATATATTATGGTCAAAATTATAATGGATTTAAACATAGTCAAAATGATTGTACATATCTGGCCATGCAAAAACTAAAAGGAATGGTAAGTAAATGGGTTGAACTTGATGGTCTTTTTCAGCCTAAATTGCAATGTTACTATGCTGGAGCATCAGAAGGTTACTCTGGTTTTTACTTTCGACTTCTTGACCCACTTTGGTCACTAAGTCTTTTGGGCAGTGACATTTCGATAAAACCGATCTTTTCACATGACATTGAAGCACAATATTTTTTTTTCTTTTCTAATATAATGAGAAGCACAAATTTTTTTTTAAATTTAATAAACACATATATCGGTTGCCCACCTTTAGTAGTCATAATGAATAGCTCCAATGCAATGCCTGTTTCAGTCTTACCCATGCACTGATGGTAGCATATAATAATCGGGTTTTCCTTGACCCCCTGAGGTCTAAGAAAGAGCTTCTGGTCCATTTTAGCAAAGCAAACAATAAATCTGAAAAAAATACTATAATTTTCATGGATTCATAGGGGGGAGGGTTGGCTGACCTAGAATTGCTTTGAGATGGTTACAGTAGGCTAAAATCAATTTTGGTTGCAACATATCTAATTTGCAGGAAAGTGACACACTTTTTAAGTGACCAGACACAAAAGTGATAACCCACCCATACTCTGAGCAAACCTAACATTGGGCATCCTATTGTTTAGGTTCTAGACTCTGCTAACTTCCATATAAGCCAAATGCACAAAGTCTTCTCATTTATTTTTGGTTTAATTTTTTTTTTTTTGTGTGTGTCATCCAGTTAGTCCCTCTCCCTTAGGGAATCGGCGACGTTAATCTGGCCCGGGATAGCCTGTTTATATAAGCCAATCCTTAACCTTTGGCCTCATATAACGAGATGCTGTCATGTTATAAGCTTACAGTGCAGATTTTAGCAGGGAAGACGTATACAGACATCTCAAAAGTAGATAGAAAACAACAATAAGCACACAGGAATACCGCCTACACTAAAGAACCTGAAAAGGTAGTTTTTAATAATGCTAGCAATAGTACGTAACCACTGAAGCCATTGCAACAATTCTGCAACAGGTGGTAGAGAACAATAGTAGGACACTTGCAGTTGTTAAAAATGGTGACAATGTTTAATTACATGAATCACATCACGTTAACCTAGCTTGTTGACAAATTAAGTAGTTATCCAAGTGTAACACACAATTAAGATCCATGGTTATTGTTGAGCCTATCTCCTAAACAGTAATGTTGGCTGTTTTGGCAGGCTTTTGATGGAGGGCACTCAAGCCCTCAAGGGCAGCATATAGAGCTGTTTTTCAGGATAGCAGTTGTCATGGTTTCACACACTGATAACTAAAAGAGTCGCTAAACACACCTGCTTTAAAGCAAATGTATGCTGAAATCTATGATGCTTTATCGTTAGCGGAAATTCAATAGGTACAATTACCATAGAAACCAGTGGAATATCCCTGTTTCTTGCTCTATCTTTAGAACTATTTTCCAGATTTGATCTTTACATACAAACCAATTTTGAAAGTAGAAGAAGCAAAAGTACTGCATTCTGACATTGTCTATCAACTTCTCAACAGACTTTCCCTTGCTCGGCCAAACAGGAGTTCTAAGACCTCCTGCCCAGGACAGAATGTATTACGCTACTGCTAAGAGGTTGGAAGACTATTTCCCTAACCTCCGGGTAGGTTACTTTAAAAGAAGTCTGTTTCCAAAGTAAGAGGAAAAGATAACACAAAGACTATTTGAACCTCAGCTGTTCTTCTAGTGCAGGGGTGTCCAAGTTTTTTCTTCAGTGGGCCACTTCACCAGAAATGAATGTATGCGTGGGCCGCATACACACAGTCACACATATAAACACAGTCACCCTTACACACAGACGCACACCCTGACACACTTACACAGACATCCTTACACACATGCACAAACATCCAGACACACACTCCCTTGCACACATGCAGACACAGACTCCCTTCCACACACAGACAACTTTCCACACACAGACACAGACTCCCTTGCACACACGCACACACAGACAAACTCCCTTGCACACACGCACAGACAAACTCCCTTGCACACACGCACACACAAACTCCCTTGCACACACAAACTCCCTTTCACACTCACACACAGACTCCCTTCCACGCTCACACACAGACTCACACACACACACAGACTCCCTTCCACACACACACACCCTTCCATACTCACACACAGATACCCTTACACACATTTCTTTGTTTTTTTACTTAAAAAAGTATATGCCATTGATGTCAGGCACACCGTTTACCTCCAATCCGGAAGTCATCATCTTCTTAGCACCTGGATGTATTTGGTGATAAAATGAGCACATCAAGTTCATTTTTCTATTTTATTTCCTTTCCTTCTATATTTTCTTATCAGTATGTATATTGTACATTACTCATTGTGAAAGACTAAAAAAAAAAAATTAAAAAATTAAAACTACTCCTAAACATAGTTCCTACAACCATATTGCACAAAGTTATTGACTGATTACTGGCTTTAACACAGTGCTCTGTTTTAATGAATCAATCAAACAAGAAGTACTAGCTATGGTTTAATGCTTGATTGCAGCTGTGATAAAAATTGCACAACTTAATACAGAGGTGATCAAAGATGGATAGTCCCTGGAGGCTGTTTCATGTCACACAGAACCAAACAATGACTGTGGACGCCATATACAGACAGCCTGTCTGCTGCTTCGTTTTAACATTTAGAGACTATTGATACCATCCCACATCAATTTAACTGGAAGACTACAAATTGAATAAACTGCATGATAAAAATAAGATAAAAATAGTATTTCATTCTTGTCCAGAAAACTGCTTTAGAAAAGAAACTTTCCGTAACACTGTGAATACACAGAATAGAGATATGAAACCCATAAGCAGATAAAATCGAAATAGATCATTGGCTAAAAATAATTCCAAGTATTAAAGAAAATGTACACTGTCTGAACCTAATCGAAATGCAATATAAACTAATGAATAAAACTTACTTGGTCCCATCAAAACTTAGCAGTATGTACCCCGATCAAGACCCACTTTGTTGGCGATGCAAAAACCAATTAGGTTCTTATTTACATATATGGTGGACATGTAATAAAATTCAAAAATTATGGAACTTAACCTTTGAAATTTTGAGGGACTTGGTCAAAATAGACACAATCCCAACTGCAAAGATGGCTCTTCTGCACTTGGATCTGGTTGTGAAAGGGAAAGAAAACAGATATATAGTAACACATGTATTAATTGCTGCTAAGACCCTAATTGCTAGAAATTGGAAAAAAATGGAAATCCCCAATTGGGAGCAATTGAAAAATCAGATAACATACCAACTTCAGATGGAAGATAGAGGGAAATCAATACAAAAAATGGCTTGGGAGAATTGGAAAAATTATATAAATGGATAAACCAAGAAATTTAAAATAACTAGACCCTGAATGACACAGAAGGACATAGACTTAAGGGTAACTACACGTCCCGGATTGAATAAAAAGGGAAAGAGAATAAAGGACGGACGTTAAGGAGATTGCAGATACGGTTGAATCCTACCTCCCTCCCCCCTTTTACTCCCAATAGATCCCTTTCGGTTATAGTGTATAGTGTATTGTGTAATTTGTAAAATGTATTGTTTTATATGTAAGGTGTTTTCGGCTTTTGTGCCATATGTTTTTCTCCCAACTGTAGAATTTATATGTGTAACATCTTGGGAGATTGTCTGTGTTGGTGAATACTGTTATCTTTTTGGTTGTCTTACGTCTTATGTTGGCCTTATTTGAGGTATTAAAAAAGAAAAGAATAAATAAAGAAATGTCTGCCAGAACAAAAAAAAAAAAAAAGATTGCTCTGAAGCATATTCAAGATAATATAATAAATATTGTATTAACAAAACAAATGTATAATTCCTCTGCTTCTAGTAACTTAGATCCATGATTACATGTCTTCATTTTTTTTTTTTTTTTTACGAGCAACCACAATTCTTTTACCAACAGGCATAAACACATATTATTATTCTTTAACTTTTGCAATAATTAACAGCAACAATATATTATGGTCAAAATTATAATGGATTTAAACATAGTCAAAATGATTGTACATATCTGGCCATGCAAAAACTAAAAGGAATGGTAAGTAAATGGGTTGAACTTGATGGTCTTTTTCAGCCTAAATTGCAATGTTACTATGCTGGAGCATCAGAAGGTTACTCTGGTTTTTACTTTCGACTTCTTGACCCACTTTGGTCACTAAGTCTTTTGGGCAGTGACATTTCGATAAAACCGATCTTTTCACATGACATTGAAGCACAATATTTTTTTTTCTTTTCTAATATAATGAGAAGCACAAATTTTTTTTTAAATTTAATAAACACATATATCGGTTGCCCACCTTTAGTAGTCATAATGAATAGCTCCAATGCAATGCCTGTTTCAGTCTTACCCATGCACTGATGGTAGCATATAATAATCGGGTTTTCCTTGACCCCCTGAGGTCTAAGAAAGAGCTTCTGGTCCATTTTAGCAAAGCAAACAATAAATCTGAAAAAAATACTATAATTTTCATGGATTCATAGGGGGGAGGGTTGGCTGACCTAGAATTGCTTTGAGATGGTTACAGTAGGCTAAAATCAATTTTGGTTGCAACATATCTAATTTGCAGGAAAGTGACACACTTTTTAAGTGACCAGACACAAAAGTGATAACCCACCCATACTCTGAGCAAACCTAACATTGGGCATCCTATTGTTTAGGTTCTAGACTCTGCTAACTTCCATATAAGCCAAATGCACAAAGTCTTCTCATTTATTTTTGGTTTAATTTTTTTTTTTTTGTGTGTGTCATCCAGTTAGTCCCTCTCCCTTAGGGAATCGGCGACGTTAATCTGGCCCGGGATAGCCTGTTTATATAAGCCAATCCTTAACCTTTGGCCTCATATAACGAGATGCTGTCATGTTATAAGCTTACAGTGCAGATTTTAGCAGGGAAGACGTATACAGACATCTCAAAAGTAGATAGAAAACAACAATAAGCACACAGGAATACCGCCTACACTAAAGAACCTGAAAAGGTAGTTTTTAATAATGCTAGCAATAGTACGTAACCACTGAAGCCATTGCAACAATTCTGCAACAGGTGGTAGAGAACAATAGTAGGACACTTGCAGTTGTTAAAAATGGTGACAATGTTTAATTACATGAATCACATCACGTTAACCTAGCTTGTTGACAAATTAAGTAGTTATCCAAGTGTAACACACAATTAAGATCCATGGTTATTGTTGAGCCTATCTCCTAAACAGTAATGTTGGCTGTTTTGGCAGGCTTTTGATGGAGGGCACTCAAGCCCTCAAGGGCAGCATATAGAGCTGTTTTTCAGGATAGCAGTTGTCATGGTTTCACACACTGATAACTAAAAGAGTCGCTAAACACACCTGCTTTAAAGCAAATGTATGCTGAAATCTATGATGCTTTATCGTTAGCGGAAATTCAATAGGTACAATTACCATAGAAACCAGTGGAATATCCCTGTTTCTTGCTCTATCTTTAGAACTATTTTCCAGATTTGATCTTTACATACAAACCAATTTTGAAAGTAGAAGAAGCAAAAGTACTGCATTCTGACATTGTCTATCAACTTCTCAACAGACTTTCCCTTGCTCGGCCAAACAGGAGTTCTAAGACCTCCTGCCCAGGACAGAATGTATTACGCTACTGCTAAGAGGTTGGAAGACTATTTCCCTAACCTCCGGGTAGGTTACTTTAAAAGAAGTCTGTTTCCAAAGTAAGAGGAAAAGATAACACAAAGACTATTTGAACCTCAGCTGTTCTTCTAGTGCAGGGGTGTCCAAGTTTTTTCTTCAGTGGGCCACTTCACCAGAAATGAATGTATGCGTGGGCCGCATACACACAGTCACACATATAAACACAGTCACCCTTACACACAGACGCACACCCTGACACACTTACACAGACATCCTTACACACATGCACAAACATCCAGACACACACTCCCTTGCACACATGCAGACACAGACTCCCTTCCACACACAGACAACTTTCCACACACAGACACAGACTCCCTTGCACACACGCACACACAGACAAACTCCCTTGCACACACGCACAGACAAACTCCCTTGCACACACGCACAGACAAACTCCCTTGCACACACGCACACACAAACTCCCTTGCACACACAAACTCCCTTTCACACTCACACACAGACTCCCTTCCACGCTCACACACAGACTCACACACACACACAGACTCCCTTCCACACACACACACCCTTCCATACTCACACACAGATACCCTTACACACATTTCTTTGTTTTTTTACTTAAAAAAGTATATGCCATTGATGTCAGGCACACCGTTTACCTCCAATCCGGAAGTCATCATCTTCTTAGCACCTGGATGTATTTGGTGATAAAATGAGCACATCAAGTTCATTTTTCTATTTTATTTCCTTTCCTTCTATATTTTCTTATCAGTATGTATATTGTACATTACTCATTGTGAAAGACTAAAAAAAAAAAATTAAAAAATTAAAACTACTCCTAAACATAGTTCCTACAACCATATTGCACAAAGTTATTGACTGATTACTGGCTTTAACACAGTGCTCTGTTTTAATGAATCAATCAAACAAGAAGTACTAGCTATGGTTTAATGCTTGATTGCAGCTGTGATAAAAATTGCACAACTTAATACAGAGGTGATCAAAGATGGATAGTCCCTGGAGGCTGTTTCATGTCACACAGAACCAAACAATGACTGTGGACGCCATATACAGACAGCCTGTCTGCTGCTTCGTTTTAACATTTAGAGACTATTGATACCATCCCACATCAATTTAACTGGAAGACTACAAATTGAATAAACTGCATGATAAAAATAAGATAAAAATAGTATTTCATTCTTGTCCAGAAAACTGCTTTAGAAAAGAAACTTTCCGTAACACTGTGAATACACAGAATAGAGATATGAAACCCATGAACCATTCTAATCAACTAACATCATTTACATATCTGGAAACTTTTCCTTTACAAGCAGTGATGACACAGTCACAGACGCCACACTATTACATTTTGTGACTTGATATGGACACCAGTAATTGGGTTGTGTGGCCCGAATCTGTGGGTGTATGGTGTAAAAAGCAGCCCCATTCATGTCAGTCCTGGACTTCTCGTAACTTGTGATACTTAGATACTTTAGAGTGTTCTACAATGAATTACAAAGGCACAGCAAGGTGTCATAACACAAGAAACTAATATATTCTGGCATAAAAGGAGCACCCTTTAACTTCAGAGCATGACCTCTTGTCATAACCAAAAAGCAATGAGACCCAGAATGCACACATCTCTAATTACCTGGTACAACTCCACTCAACAGTGACTGACATAAATGTCAGCTAATGGAACTTCAGTCACAAAAACTCTGCTCCCACAGATATATCAACGTTTAATTCAGCAGACCTGATTCTTTATAAATAGGCTTGTTCCTCTAACATTTATAGATCGACCACTTACCATTAATTCTCTATTTCCCCATATAATTAGAAACGGAAATAACTATTTAAGTAGTAGGTTTTATTCTTATCCTCATTCATATATTTGGCTTTTTTTTTTTTTTTTGCTGTCACTGCCTTTTGTTTTCATTGTTTTACTGATATTTCTGAACTATGGGTTGTCTCCTTCTGCTTGGATAGTTATATGTTTGCCTCCTGTTGTCACTCAGTCTATCTTCCTTCAACTGAACCTTCAAGTCATACCCATAGGTCAAACGCCAGAACTCCCACGCCATTAAATATAGTACATTAGACACGATATAAAGCAGTAGATATGACTACCACCACTCTCTGCAAACCCATGGAGCCACCATGACAAATATAAAAAAAAACCTACAGCCTATAGAACTTATGTCCATGTTGGTGGCCACAGGAAAACATATCTGAGAACCACTCATTACCAATGTTTACTTCACATGCAATCAGACAATACATGAATACTAAAATTCTGGAATATACATGTCCCCTGCCAAGTTTAACACTGCCAGAAAATATTTGTTTTCCCTTCATAATTATCTGCCATCTTTCTATAGAACAATTTAACATTCTGAACCTCCATGGTAACACATAACATTCCAAAACATGAAAAATGTTTTTGCCTCTGCAACCAGTTGAACACCTCTTGTGAAGTACCTGTGTATATAAAGAGATTTGTGATTCATATGTAAACAATGCTGTGCAAGTCTTGAGAAACAAGGGTTGATTTATTGAAAATGTTTCAGGTGAAATGTTTCTTTTTTAGTGAGAACACTAAACATACCATATTTTGATTAAAAATTGGTTAAAAGAATTCAAAGAGTTGCTGTAAATGGAAAATTCTCAAACTGGAGAAAGGTCAGAAGCGGAGTATTTCAAGGGTCTATCATAGTTATTCTTCTTTTTAATTAGTTTATTAATGATGAACTCAACAATCACTGAGAGCCATATCTCTGTGTTTGCTGATGACACAAAATTTGATAGGGAAATATTGTTTAACCTTGATGATTCTTTTCTGCCGGAGGACTTACACAAATTGGGGGACTAGGCAGGCAAGTGGCAAATAAAAAACTACTAATGAGAAGGATCTAGGCATAATTATAGACTTAGCAACAGTGTATAATGCCAGTCAGCAGCTGCAAAATCCTGTAAGATATTGGCATGTATAAAATGGATATTGATTCACTGGAGGAGGATATCATCTTGCCTCATTACAAGTCAGTCATAAGACCTCACCTTGAATACGAAGTGCAATTCTTAAAAAGAACATTATGCACCTAGAAAAAATACAGACGAGGGCTATAAATGAAGGGATTCTTTAAGGTAAGGACAATAAAGTTATGGAATTCACTGCTAAAAGATGTGGTGCTATGAAATGTAATAGATGCCTTCAAAAAGGGTCTGGTCTTTAGAAAAGCAGAGCATACAGGGCTATGAATAATAGAATAAACATTCATATTTTGAAACTTCTTGATCTAAGGAGAAATCATGTTGTCTTTTTGGGGTCAAGAAAAAGTGGCAAAATTCAAAATGGCTTAACAAGGGTTTTTTTTGTTGCCTTATTTTGGATCAACAGGAGGATAAAGGATAGGTAGAGGGGTTAAACTTGGTCGATTTAGGTCATTTTTGCAAGTTAAATTACCATGTTATAATGTTACTTCTCTCTTTAAATCTATTACTTTGGGGACTAGTGCAAAGGCATAAATTGTGTGGCCCATCTAAATAAACAAAATGTAGACCAACTGAATTAACATCACATATTCTTATTCACTCTACAAAATGTGTAGTTTGTACTTGAATAAACGTAATTTAAATTGTATTAGAAAAACTAAACAAAACCTTTTTCCATGGCTAATAGGCTTTACCTTTATTATAAATAAACACATTAATGCATGCATTCCCAAATATGTGGGTTGTTTTGTGGTGGCATCAAAGAAGTCAAACGAAATAGTATTGAGATAGTTAAAGAGTTACTAAATTGTTGGGGTTTTTTCACTGCTGGTAAAATGCATGTGGGAATTGCCATTCCGCTCAGTCTACTAGGCTGATTTTAAGGAAATGTGTACAAATGGTGGCATTTTAAGTGCAAATACTCACTTTGTTACAGTAACCATCAATTAAGATGTCCATTTAGAAGGTAATCAGATAGAGAAAGAGAACTATGCTGAAATAAGAGCCTCTCGTTTCCTTGCAAAGGAACTAGCAATAATGCAATTCATTTCTTATCATCTGAAATGTTTATTTCAAATTTGTATAATTTGCTGTATTCTGCAGTTGTTTCCACCTGTCACTAAACTCCCAGTCTTTAAAGGGACACACACCAAAATATGAAAAGGTTTTATATTTTTTATTTTGCATTGTTGATTTCAGATGTCTTTTGGTTTTGTTATGTGACTGTATTTAATTCAACATGTAACTAAACAAGTGTGACTGGGCACTGCCATTTTTATATAGTGTTTTTGGGTGCCACCCCCTAGTGACCTTACAGCACAAATTTCTCACTTTGGGGCTGGGGACAAAGAATTCAGACTATAAGTCAGAATTCTGATCATAGACTTGCATTGAATGGGAGGGTATTGTAACTATTACATCACAAGAGGGCAGAGTTATGATCCTGTTTTTTATAAATTAATCGCCTCTCTTTGTGTTGGAAGGCAGGTAAATAAAACTTGTACACAGCCACCTAGTCCTGCCCATTATGATACACAAGAGCCAGCAAGACAGCAGGGGAGTATTTTAGGACATCATCATGCAGGCTTTGGCCACAGCTGTAAAGTGAGAGTGGCTGGAAGATTTTGCATCATGGGAAATATTCACAAAATGGAGCCAGGAGATAAACACCTAATTTTATTTTTCCTTTTATATGCAATTAATTCAGTCATATATAAAAACAAAAAGCATGGCATCTGATTTATATATCTGTTTGTTTTAAATGACCAGGTTATCCAGTTACATCTTATTTAAGTGATAGTATCCCTTTAAATACATGGATAGCAATCTACATGCTCTTTTTTAAGTTAAAAGGGCTAAATATACCCTAGGGAATCTGTATGATAATAATAATAACAAACCATTCAACCAGGAAAGGTACATTCTGATATTCTCTAGCTTTAGAAGTGTGTCCAGGGGATGTTACTTTTTGCCCAACATCCAGGGGATATTAATATCAATTTGCATTTTGGGAACAATTTTACTGATTATGGAAGTACAATTCCAATCCCCTTCCGACGTGTGTTATAAATTGTTTAAGCAAGAGTAACAAGATTACCCCTGCCCTTGATTATTGTAATGGGTCTGTGCTACTAATATTGGAGTGATACTACACGGTATCACTATAATAACTGAGCCAGGCCATTTAGAAAATAAACCATTTGCCCTGTGAATAACACATATATTCCCTAACAAGTAATTACTTAGTTAGGTGGACAGAGGAACTCTTTCGTTACAGCCTTGGTGACATAATATACATAATTAGGCAAACTGGCTGGGGCTTATTAATGGCAAAATAATATTGGCATGTTATTGGGAAAATTGGCTGGGGCATATTAAATGGCAAAATAATACTGGCATGTTATTGGGCAAATTGGCTGGGGCATATTAATGGCAAACTAATACTGGCATATTATTAGGCAAATTGGCTGGGGTATGTTAATGGCAAAATAATACTGGCATATTATTGGGCAAATTGGCTGGGGCTTATTAATGGCAAAATAATACTGGCGTATTATTGGGCAAATTGGCTGGGACATATTAATGGCAAAATAATACTGGCATATTATTGGGCAAATTGGCTGGGGCTTATTAATGGCAAATTAATACTGGCATATTATTGGGGAAATTGGCTGGGGCTTATTAATGGCAAAATAATACTAGCATATTATTGGACAAATTGGCTGGGGCATATTAATGGCAAACTAATACTGGCATATTATTGGGCAAATTGGCTGGGGCTTATTAATAGGAAAATAATGATGGCATATTCTAAATGTTGGGAGAAGTGAAGTGTGTAGAGGTTGAAGTTTGCTGTTCATAAACAAATGCTAACAAACCTCAATGAAATGAAGCAATGTTGGAAAGAGTGGGCCAAAATTCCCCCTAAACAATGTGAGAGACTGATACAGTCATACAGAAAATGATTACTAAATATTTGTTCTACAAGCTATTGAATCATAAGGTGTACTTGGTGTTTCCACACATGGCTTCATTTATTTTTTAATATCATTTTATTGATTTTAAAAGACAAAAGAAAATACAATGAATTATATTAAATGATTTTTTTCACATATTAAACGGTTACACACGCTGTAATACAGACCTATACTTATTTTATAATAGAAATATAACAGGATTAGAATAGTTTGCCTTTTGTCAAATAAATCATGACACGGTGTAATATGTCATGTATTGTATTTCTTCTGAGGTTTCTAATTTTAAGACCTGGTGAGGTGCCACTAGGCATGTAGAGTATAGGTGCCACCCTGGCCTAAAATAGGTGGAAATTCAGGGTTTTAAAAAATATATATATATATTTCACAAACATCATCTTTTCACAATGTAAGGTTGTTGAAGCCACAATATTTTAAAGAAACATGAAAAAGCTAAAAAAGGGCCCTTTTGGCAAGTGTCTAGTCTATGGGGAATATTGCAGAAATTACACTTCCAAAAGCTAAAACTAAAATTAAATATAACAGAAACATATTTCCAGTAAACAGATTCCTGCAGTGGATCAGCACAGACCCATTCTAATAATCCTGCAGTAGTACATAGTCATAACAGTGATTGATTTTTGAGGTCTGCTCAGCTTCATGTCTAGATCCAGAAGCATGGAAGGAAGGGACAAAGAACATTCTATGAAACCTTCAAGCAGGGATAGTTTTATAACAAAGTTTTATTTGCTTTTCTAAAAGTGAAGCAAAGAATGGAGGAGTTTCCCAGAGTGCCACACTCATAAAAGCAAATCAAGCAGAATATGGCTGGCGAGTATACCTAAAGAAGTTAATCAAACTGCTTAAAGGGGTAGTAAATACCCACATTCAATGATTTATTTATTTGAGTGGATTCAGACCTGTTTTACTGCTCAGTCTTTCACTTCCTTTCCTCCTCCTCCTGTACAAGCTCAGAGAATAAGCTCAGTGATGGTGGTGGAAAGCAGGGCAATGTGCATTACCTATGGTGGCGCATTACCTATGGCAGCTGTGTCTAAAGTGTGGGCCAATCTAACAGTTAAATGTGGCTCCACTGAATTAAGTAGACATAGTCACAGTACCCATATAATTATGAAAAGTTGGTTGAATAAAGTTAATGTAACCATTTATGGACTACATTTTTATAACCGCTAATTAAACAAACAACTGCACCATTAATGCAAGCCTTTCTGAATATGTGGCTACGTTTTTTCTGATCACGTTGCCCACTTCAGAGAAGTAAACCCCCTTAAAATATCATATTATGCGATTTTTTTTTTTTTTTTAAGTTGGCTACTTTTTAAAGTGTTTATTATTATGTTTCCACACATTGAAATGAATTGGAAATCAATCAGCAAGACATTACATACATACAATAGAAATATTTGGAACTTGTTATTTTCCATTGGTTTATGTACCAGATGTAGCTCCCTGAGCAATTGTATATGTTCCGCACTCATTTGCTGTACAGCTCCTAATGAGTGATGTATACATGTTTCACAATCATTTATTAAATGAAATGCCAGATTCCCGGCTTTAACAAGAAAGCTAAATAATAAATTACACCATTCAGCTGTCCCTGAAAGTAGTTTACTCAATGCCTGAAATTCGTATAGAATTATCAAAAAACACACAACAACGATGTACTTGTTCTTCAAGTGACAATACAACAAAAAAATACATTATATGATATTAAAATAATTAATAATCACCTTTTCTTAAAAAAAAAAAATACTGGCCGGCTATTGTCTCCATAAAATGAACACTGGCTGTAAGCCAATTTGACCAGTCTGCCAGTAAAATACAAGCTGGGTAGCCCACCTAGAGATCACATAAGTTATCTTAGGTACAAATACGAGAAGTACAGTATTTTTAGTTGACAATAATATCAGGGTAGGAGAATTCAAAAATGGTGCACATGGTGAAAAAGAAAAATATTCATAATCAAACAATAGTAAATCAATCTAATATGCAGATAGGTGCTAAAACCACTTGACGGTAACTGAAGGCAGCATATTTAGAGGAGTTCAAATACACATATAAATGTGATATAACATTTAAATTATTACTTTTATCGTGTCTGGAATTCCACATTCAATGCCGTAGAGGATTTCCAAACCTGAGTAATGTTATACAGAGATGTAACAAGGTTTCACGCAATAAAACATCTATCTCCCCTCCCAGTACCTAGGGAGGTCTTGTCAACATCTCCACTTCATTGGCTCTTTACGTTTTCCACCCAGTGGAGCATGATAGACCTCAAGATCACTGGTAGAGATAGACGTACCATGGCTAACCAGCCAGTAGCAGAAGCTCACTATCGGAGAGAGGTATATTATTTGTAGAAGTCCAGCAGCATGGCGACATTAACAGGTTCCTTTATTTTGACAGTTGTGGCAGCTTTAGTAAACAAAGCCTTCTCCAGCCTGGGAGGTACACACGGATTCTTACTTATTCCTACATGACGTTTATTAATCTACCTACCACAAATGAAAGCAAATCAGAACATGCTGAAGAACCATAGACTGGTGAAGAAACCCAATCCCCCATACCAAAGATTATATATAACAATAAGGCCAGCACACCAACAGTCTAAATAGACCAAGCACATTTTGTACTAGACTATTAAACAAGAACATACCACCTGATTTTGTAGCACAATGGAAATGGTTCTTAATATGCTGAGGGACTACAGAGGTAAAAACAATATTGAAAATACTAAGTGGAAAGTCACAAATGGAGGCTTTGTGTTATTTGCAGTGTAAAATGTCTGTCTTGTTGAAAGGCTATAGGGTTTCACAATGCTGTACACAATGAGTTTCTGCATCTCAGCTGACATGAATGCAGCAAACTCAAACACATGAAGCCTCTCAGTGATCAATAAGGTCATCCTAGCTGTGGGTAGAGTGAGTAATATTTCAAATGAAAGGTGTGAAAAAAATCTATTTGAATTTTCAAAAATAAATACCTCAGAATGAAGGCCCTATTTTTTTCTAAATGTTTTTCCTTTAATTATTAACATAATGTTGCTATTATTATTATTATTATTGTGATTATAAGAGTCTTACAAATAGGGTCCCTATCCTGATGCTTCAGCATGCCTTAACTAATAACTATCTAAAATTTGTCCCATACAAATGTATGTTTATTATGTATTTTTGCACGCTGAATTCAAATAAGTTTTCAGAATTGCTCTATAACCCATACTTTATGTGTTCTAGTATATTCAAAGATTTCTTCTCCCTTGAAGATGGTCTGGTGTCTTGTAATGATGTTTGTTCTGTTTTGGCTTCGCTTGGCCATGAATACAGAGCCGTTTGGTCATTGATTCGTCAAATGTAAGCTTGAAAGGACCTCTACTCCAATACAGAAATAAGTTCCCTTGCGTTCCTTTGGCTCACACAGCCAACATGATGGAATCATGGGATAACATGAAGCGTGTTTTGGGGAAAACTAAGTATGTGGACTTCAAGTGCAACATCTGTGGTGATCTAAAGGTTGTGACACTTTTACTCGGAATCCAACTCAATTACGTGACGTACTGTAGTTTCCTTTGTGAGTAAGCCACCCGGAACAAGAAAAAACCATTACGTGAAAAATGTGTGGCCAAAATGAACATCACTGACCCCAGGGGAAAATAATGTAATCGGTCTTCCTCTTGTTTATACTGAGAAAATGTATCTGTGTCCCAGACTGCTCTCTGATCAGACCTGCCCTAGTTAAAGATCATCGTGTGTAATAACTCCATGATATATTTTTTGCCTTAGCCATCCTTTTACTCCACTGAATTGTTTTCAATCTGCAAAAATAAATTAACTTTTGTTTGCTTAAGACTCTCCTTGAATATCTGCATTTATTAGTAGCTTTATTATAAATGGCCTTTTTTTTTTTTTTTTTTTTACCACATGAAGATCAGTCCTACCGCTTAATTCTGTAAGAAGTTCTGCCGGTTCCACAGTCCCAGTAATACCATATGAGTATAAATAAAGAACGTATACAGAAAAACTGAAATTGAACATCTAGGGTTTCTATTTATTTACTTTAAGTGATTTATGATACTAAATCATGAATCATAGATTTGTTAAAGTGATTATATGCTTGCAGTGAGATTTTAAAATAAAATCTAAATAGAAAATAAAAACTTTTCATTGTTAATTTGCTGTTGTTACAAATCCCCTGGAAAAGCATTTCAAGAACTAGAAGTCAACAGGAAGAAAGTGCATAATAAGACTGATTTGTCAAACAGTTAATAAACTAATCTTTCCCTGTAAATGTGTTGAGCACACACTGAAATTTAATTGATGCTAAAAACTGTACAATGTGTATCAATTTACTGTGTTACTAAGCATCGAAAACCTCAAACTACTTATTTCAAGTATTTCAATGTGCATTGCATTAAAAATAAATGGTGTTATTCTAACTGTGCATACCATACTTTACAACTCTCTTTGATCTTGACTAGTACAAGCTGAGTAATATACACTGAATGGAACCAAATGCATCAGGAATGACATTACAGGCAAATGTGGCACTTGGAATTCTGGCTGCTGTGGACTACAATTCCCATTATGCTCAGCTGGCCAGTGCCATCGAAGATGAGTCACAAGAAGACAACAGATGCGGGTTTATTGAAACCATGTGAATAAACAATCATTATACTTATTATAAGAAGCAGACACAACTGATTTTATCCAACTCAAATTCCTTTATTAGATTTGTACCACAAAGGAAACTTTGAGGAGGAAAATAGCAGTTGAATTGTTTTACGGTTCTATAAATATAATAATAATATGTTTATACGTTGCATACAGAAATATAGGGGCTTTTTTCATAAAAGAGGGAACGGTATGGAATTGACAAGAGAATTGCAAAATTAATTCTAAAATAGCCGAGTTTTATCCAACTTAATGGGACAATTTTACGTTTCCAATTCCCTTGTCATTTTTCTCTTTCATGAATAAAGTCCATAACCTTGTCATCACATACTCCAGTGCCAGTGAAGTTCATGCAAAGAGAAATGATAATTAAACGTGTCCCACTCTTGCCTGGTGAAGCAGTTTGAATCACAAAGTCCAAACACAAAGATTCTGGGTAACAACTTACCTACTGGGGCAATCCAATGGTTCTCAAGCCAATTCCTATAGAATATGGCCAGACTTGACATGAATATTCACTGTTATTTCTTAAGTCACCTGTATTCAAGCAGGGATCAAATCAATCCAAAACATAAAACCTGGATATCTACTTATTTGTTCTAAAATGTTATGAACGTAAACAAATGCAGAGACAATGGACAAACCCCAAGTCCATTGAAACTGTCAATAGTATACAGTAAAATATGATAGAAACAGTGGTGTATTTTGGTTCTGTGCTGTTCTGGAACATGAAGAGTACCCACATGGCACACCCAGGTCATAACCCATCACTCACATTGCACATTCAGTACATGGCCCAGTTCCCACACTGCACACCCAGACATGCCCCGCACCCACATTGCAGACGTACCCCAGCCAGCACCCACAGTTCCCTGGTGGAAAATTGTTCACAGCATCTCACCTGCACCTTACGTTTAGTCAATAGTTCCCACTGTTTCTTCAAGGTTCTATGACATTTACATATAGCCTTCAATGTAATTGCCCCCTTTTAACTAGGCACATGTCTGTATGTAAATTTTTCTGCACAATGAAATGAAGGTGATTTCAATTTCCTTGGTTCGTTTCTAGCACCTGTTCTTTGTGCTCTTTAGCCCTTAACTATTACAATTCTCAGGAAGTATGTAACAGAGAATGCCTTCCTCAAGTTCCCGAAGTACCATAAATACAAATATCCCACACTTTACAAAGAAGATACTGTATTTACATTTATCTGGGAATGTTTTGTCACATAACATTTTGTATTGTGTTTTTTTTTTAACACACGTTGCAATGTGCAAGACGATACAGAGGGAGGATCAAAGTAATGTTCTAGAGCAGTGAACATGGTCTCTAGATCTTACAATGACAAACCTTTGATTTAAGCCACTATACTTTCTATTTTCACTTTTGTTTCTACTGCAGAAGCAATGCTGAAAAATGAAAATGTCAACCTAAACACTGCTGATGCTGTGAATGTAGAGAATAAAACTATGAAACTATGAAATATTATCTAGACATTATATTAGTGAAATGATTAGCAAATGCATAAAATATGAGATATATGTATTTGAAATGTTTGTAGTGTCACCTGCTTATTCAATCACCTTGTGGCTTGATATGCAAAATACACATTTCCCATTGGAATGTAGCTCATTTGTATATCAAGGCACAGGTGATGTCATAAACACGAGACATCACAGAAATGTTTAAAACACATTTTTCTCTTATTTTATGCATTTGCTTGCAATTCGGCTAACACAGTGTATAGATCAAGTTTCATCATTATTTTATCCTCTGCATTCACAGTACAAACAATGATTAAGTTACAGAGTTGCTTTAAGTGACTCTGGAGCGTGCCATTTTATCCTCTCATCGGCAATCTCCATGGTTTATATAAAGTCATTCACTGTCACTGGCTCAATGCATTTTTTTTTAACAAGGTCCCATCTGGTGATTATACCAAAAGGGCAAGAGCCTCTCTCTACAGAAACAAAAACAGACTGTTGGATTCAACAGACCTCAGTCAGATGTGACTCTGTTGATCCTGTAAGCGTGTGCTTACCACTAGACATCCTCTGCCTCTTTTAAAAAAGCAAAAGGTCAATAAAGACAAAAAAAAAACTTGAATGCCACTTTAATACACGCAAGACTGTGTAACTCAAAAAATGCAATGTTGTTTGCTAAGTCTATCCAGTGACAAGCATATAAGCAGGTGTTTTGTATAGTGAAGCCCACAAGTATCAGATATATATACATTTTAACCAGTGTTGGTCTTTAGGCTTCTGTGACACCTGCTTAAAGCTCATAGAAAAGAAGTTACAGCCAAAACATTCTTCATGGGAAGAAAAAGTTTATGACTTGGTTAGGTACCAAATAAATATTTGCTTTACAGAATCTGCACTATGATCAGAATGGCTGGGTTTCTGGCAGTTCGGTGAGAAGATTTCCCCCATTAGGAGGATGTTTTGATAACCGCACTCACAAAAAAGAACAACACATAGACAGTAGTGCATCTTCCACAAGGCAAACAAGGCACTCGCCTAGGGCGCAGCGACACTTTGCCAGAGGGTGTTAAAGCACTCTTTTGGTGCTTCATACATTTTTGCTCCCTCCCCCACTGTTCAGCAAGCTTTAGCTCCTTCCAATTAATCGGGGTGATGAGGGCATGTTATGGATGTGGTGGGGGTATGAAATGAGGGTGATGGTGGCATGTAATGGGGGTGATGGGGCATTTAGTGTGTATGCAATGTGGGTGATGGGGGCATGTAATGGGGTGATTGGGCATTTAATGTGTGTGCAATGTGGGTGATGGGGCATGTCATAGGTGTGCAACGTGGGTGTGGGGGAGCCCGAATTTTGTCTGCAAAAAACAAAGCACAAAACAAAGCTATACCACTGCACATAGAGCAGTGTGTCCAAGTTTGTTCTGCAGTGGGCCACTTTACCGTAAATCTATTTGTGCCTGGGCAGCATTCATGTTTCATTGAAAGAAAAATACATACATACATACATACGTGTGTGTGGATTTATATTACATCACATTGATGTGCAGTGTGTGAGTGTATCACAGATTCCCCAGCAATAAAACCAAAGCAATAAAAATATAAAAAAATACTCACATTAAATGCACACAAATTCACACGTGCATACACAGACACACATACACAAATACACAGTCACACTTCCACACAAAGTTACACATACATGCACACACACTCAAATACACACATAGCGTCACATTTACACACACTCGTGCACACACAAAGTAACACTTTCACCCACTGAGTCACATTTCCACACACACAGACACACAAAGTCACACTTCCACACACATACACATGCTGAGTCACACTTCCACACACATAGACTCTGCTTCATATTTTTTTTAAAGAAAAAAAATACCCCATGTTTTGGTTTTCCCCCCACCCTGCTCGGTTACCTTTTAGCTGCAGGGGGGGGGGGGGGGAGAGATTGTTCCATGGTAGCGGCTAGTTCCTATCTGAGCACCGGGATGCCACTGACATCCGGTGCTCAAACAGGGTCAGAGTGCAAGGGGGCGGAGCTTTCTCCCCTGTGCGAGAGGAGAAAGCTTCACCCCCTCGTGCTCTGTCGCTGTTGGAGCACCGGGTGTCAGTGACATCCCGGTGCACACTTTGTTGCAGAGGCTCAGAGGTGTGGCTACTGCTGCCACTCTCAAGCGGGCCGCCCCTCTCTGGCTGGGGGGGTGGCGCATTTGGCCCGCGGGCCGCATATTGGACCCCCGTGACATAGAGGGCTATTCACTACCAATGACCTGCATAATGAAGTATTAATATCGGAGCTGTAAAGATAGGCAAGTTGGACGTTTTTTTCAACTCTGCTATCAATGCCTAATTTTTGCTGCTCACTTGTCAGCTCACCTCAGATCACTTTAGTGAATATATCCCATACTGGACTGCCATGTTAACAACAGTGCTCTACATGAAGTGTAAATCTCCCAATATTTTAGGGGTAGGCCATTACTAAGTATAAGGAAAGAATATATAAACGTATCAAAGGTTCAGTAGAAAAACAAGGCCGTGTAATCATATAAGGATGAGTAGAACATTTTCTATACTAACTAATAAGATTTTCTTAATTGCTAAATCTTGTGCGCGATCAATTTTCTTTACCCCATAGGCAATTCAGTTAAGAAACAAGATTTTCTTTCCCAGTGACACATTCATTTACATGATAGGTATAAATACATGTCACCACCATTTATAGTGAGGATTATGCGAAACTCCAATTTAATCTGCAATCCAAATAAATGAATATACCGTATATTCTGATCTGTATAAGCTTCAAACTTCCAAGCAGGATATACATTTACTCTGCCAATTTTGAGATGTTAGATTACCGTAGTTTTTTTCAACTTACCCAATGCTTCATCATGTTCTGCACATTCTATTTTAATTATACTAAGCTATAGGATATTTTGCAGTTTTACAAATAATGGAAGAATTCTATATACTACTAATTAATTGAATGCATCTTTTTATTTTTGTAAGTTTTAAGACCAAGTGTACATGATTCCAGCTCCGAAAAATGCCAAGTGGCTTTTCTAACATAACACAGAGTAACGACCGAGTAACACAAACAAATAAAAGGAACACATTTTTTTTGGGGGTGGTTTGTAAAATCAGAGTAAATTAATCTAATGTTATAGTATTTGTTTCATTGCTAAAGTTTATATGACCCTTTTCTGTACTATTATTTTGGGGGAGGAATGAATAATTACAGTCATCAGTTGCAACTAACAGAAGGGACTTCAAAGAATATAAATGATCCACTGATTAACATACCTGAGTTCAAGCAGGTCAGTCAGTTCTAACAGATGCACCTCTGCTAATAACTGTCACCTTTAATCATATGAGGATTTTCTAAACCTCCCCTGTGCACAATTCTTGGTACCAATAACTTGAGAACTGTTCAACTGGAATATGTTCCCCTTCTATTTTTGTTTATAACGAATTGTTTGGTAGTTGATTGTATGCTCTTCTGTCGCTGAAACATGATGTGAAATTCTGTTCTCTATGCATTAAACCCTGCTACGCATGATAAACTCTTGTAAAACAAAGTACAGTGATCCAGCCAAAGGGCACATTCTATTAATTAGAATATATTCATTATCACTGTAATTGTATCATACAGTGAACAGAAAACAGATGGATCTGGATTTTTTCACTAGGAAATGACTGAAAATGTTTAGTGTTCAGTATATTTTCTGTAGTACTGAAAAATATGAATTAATTTGCCATATTAAGCCAATCCTACAAAACCAAATCACGCTGTTACATATCCAAGTTCCTAAGACTATAAAAAAATTTTGGTACATTCCACTAAATTTTGATTATTTTTCTTATTCTACAGAGATACCAAAGCATTAGGTGATTAAATCCCTTTGGAATATGCTTAATGGAAACAAGATTTAAAGAAAAGCAAAGAAACCAACTCAATCTAAAAATAAATAAACAATATCGGTAACATCACTAAACAAATGTATAATAATAAATCCTAATTCTAACAATTCCAATTTCCAAAAGTGAAGGTAACAAGGACTGCAAATGACATAACACACATCCCAACATATAAAAAACACACTACTGATTATGGCTATTATTTTTCATTATTATGTTGTTGTGAGTATTTCATTCAGAAAGAGGGTATAAAAGAATTGGAAATAGGAATTATTGTTATTTTTATAAAATGTTCACCACACCGTATCCATTTAAAAGTTTATTGTAAGAGTGTCAATTACCTTCAATATTTTTCTGACATTGGCTATAGTGAATTACATTATATCATTAGCCGTGCAGCAATCAGTGGTTTGCAAACCCCACCTGTCACCTTCAATTGCAATTTACTATCTCTGAAAATGTAATGTTCTATAATTATGGATTATTAATAGATGTCTCTCTGACAGGTAATCTATGCTAAAAACAAGCAATAAGAACACACATTGGGCTATATTCACAGAACTGAGTTAATGTCATTAAATACTATACACTGCAAAAGCAAATTTGAGTTAAAAAACAGTCATAAGTGTTAACTTATGTCATTATCCAGAACCCATTTAGCCAGTTTTACCAATTTACATACATGTGTGTGCACAGACCCCTTAATACATGGAATTAAATGGGCTGAATTAGTCCATATTGTTAGTGGGGCTACAAGATATTCTGTAAGGTCAATTCATCAGACTAGTCCTACAAATGTAACAATGCACATGGCATATGTTGTACCAGGGATGGATAACTGTTGACAGCCCACTTGTTGTGGATTCATTTATTTTGCTGCTAAGCCAGCCATGGAGAATCTAGTCCACAACAGCTTTATCAGACTAGTCATACAAATGTAACAAGGCACATGCCATCTATGTGTACCAGTGATGGATAACATTTGGCACCCCACTTATTGAGGACATCATTTCCTATGTTCCTCAGCAGCTCAGCCAGCCATGGAGAATCTAGTCCACAACAGCTGGAGTGCCAAATGTTATACATTATTAGTATTTGCTGTATACAGCGTGAAGACGTTACTGTCAGTATATATGTCTCTGTGTACAATGAGTGCATTAGTGTACCTGGATGTATATCAGTCTCATCACATTAGTGAATTACCACTCTAGAGGTGAAGGACAGTGTCTTCAGTCGACATTAGGGAACTAAAAGGTGCACTTATCTATGCGTATCATGGACAGATAACAAGTCATTGAGCTACAAGGCCAATCACGCTCAACCAGCTTGGGGAAGATGGGAATTAGTCCACAACAGCCGAACCGTAACATTTCTCTTTAAAAAAAAAAAAAGTGTTGCAAATTCTGGAATCAAACATTTCCAATTGTAATGGGCATTCAATCAATATGATACTGCATGTTTGGGATAACTGACCACTGGCACTCCAGCTGTTGTGGACTACATTTCTCATTTAGCTTACACAGGCTAAGGCATCGTGGGAAATATAGTCCACAACAGCTGGATTGCCAAAGGCGAGAAGGAGTGTCTTACCCATTCACCTCTTACCTGAGTGGTATCTTGATAGCCAGGTACCTGTCAATGGCCACTGCCAAGAGACTGAAGATGGAGCTTTGTGTCAGCACGAGTACAAAGCAGGCAAAAAACAGGCAACTGTGGAAATCAGTCTCTAAGCCTATGCTGATTGTGATTGCAAATGGAATGGCGAGGAGACCCACTGCTATATCGGCCACGGCCAGGGACACCAAGAAATAGTTAGTGGCATTCTTCAGAGTGCTGTTGATGGCAACTGCCCAACACACCAGCACATTCCCCGCGATGGACATCACAGCGATGATCACCTCCACAGCTATGTAAGCTGGACTTGCGCTCATCTCCACTACTTGTTAATAGCACATAAAGAGACAGTTACAGGCATCTGGAGGGAGGGTAGAGCCAGGAAGGTCTCAGTGTCCAAAGTAAGCCTAGCACTGAGTGAGTCTTCAGAGAGACATGCAAGACGACTGGGGTTTATATGGTCATAGGATGGGGTGCTGGTTGTATCCTCCACCTGTCACTCCTTGTCCCAGTAGGACTGTGTTTATCTCCTCACTTCTGGTTCCATTATATGGTCAGAACCATAAGGGACCCCCAAAGAGATTGTGTTATTAGCACCACCACCATATCATGCCATCTCCAGGGATCCACACAGCAACATCCTTCTAACACCGCAACTTCACATGTCCCAGGAGTCCCTTCACAGCCCCCACGCACACCCCTGCAGGAGGGGACAGGATGCACTTGCCCCAATGCCAGCCAATCGCGTGGGTGGGTTTGCCACCACTGGCGTCTCTTAGCTTCAAGAAGGCTCTGCGCCCACTGAGAGGCAGCGCTGGGCACACAACAGCATGGTATCACCCGCAGCAGCAGGTCAGAGCTATGAACCATGCATGACACTAGCTGGATCACGGAGTTAAGGCAGGGAGCAGACAAGCTGTACCACTTAGATAAGGCAATCTGGACATCTATACCCAGTCCAGGGATCCCTCGCAGCCAGTTAATACATTCCTCCTGTTGTGTGATCCTGTGTTTGAATGTGGTCTTCCAGTAAGTGCACTCAGTAAAGTTTTCTTGTGGATGATGGATCCCAGATATACTAGTTTCCAGCAGCTCTTTCGCTCGCAGCCTGCACGTGTGCTGCACATATACAGTGTAAGGCAGGAGTTTAGGAAAGCACTGAGTAAGTCCGTGCTCCTCCTTCCTCTCACTAGCTCCGACGCCTATACGGTGACTGTCATTCACATTTTGCATATGTTCCGTCTCCACTCCCACAATTCACAGATCACACCTTAGTCTAGTTCCCTGCTGTGAATAGTGCATGAGAACCTCTCATCAGTGCAAGGGATAATAAGCATCTTGCAGCTCCAGTCTTTCAAAGGACATACAATGTACAAGTATTGTAAGAGAAGAAAGCATTAAAGCATTACAGGTAATTAGTTGTTGCTTAGTTCTGGTCAATAAACACACAGGGCATTCAGAAACATCGGGGAAGCACAATGCACGCAGCAAGTAAGTGGTTAAAACTGTGACATTCAGATCTGTGCAAACATGCTGTAGGTTTTATATATGAAGGGTATATTTGGTCTGGTCACTGGCACCTTTATAAATATTACTGCTCATTGCTAACTCCAAATTTTTTACCACAATGAGAAAAAAAACTCTGTATATGTATTATAGATGAGAAAGCACTGTAAACATTCTGTATAAATATTAAACTAAATTCACATATGTTTAGGTAGGTCCAACAAATACAGCACTTGGTACATTACATTAGATAAACAGAAACACACCAATATATAAGGTAGAAAGCCCTGCTCATACAGTATATACTAAGATATATACATATAGGACTATACATTTAAACAAATCTCTCTATGTGTAATTGAATTCCAGTAACCTTTGTATATTTACAAATGGAATAGACTTGTATTTATCCTTTTTGCTGTTTTCCAGCTTTAATTTCATTTGTATTTTTTAAAAGAAAACAGTGAAAGAGAATTTGGATAATTTAAGAAAAATCACTGTTCACTGATGATGTGCATCAAGGATTTTCTGTGCTTTATGTGCACAATAATGCAATTAATTACCAGTCATCTGCTTATGATGTATGCCTGAACCTACAGTGACTACTAATTATTGTCATATGGTCCTTCACACCTAAAAGTAATGGGTACCCAATGGGTAACATGTATGAAGTCAGGCAATGTATAGCTTATATCTGTAAATAAAATACTGATGAACCACAATAATCAGGAACACTGACTTGTTAAGCCTAGTTCAAGTCTATCCCCTACACTGACACCGTGTACTTAAAATGTGTACTGTGTTGTTCCCCTGTGGAACTTAACCTAGAACAGAGGTGCCACAAGTATTCTGGTTTTCTAGACCTGATCTAGATCTATGCCACAATGATTACAGCATCTAGAATGTTCTCCAGTAGGTCTGAGAAAATATTTTTTATATATCTAATACAGTAAAATGGACCATTTTAACCCTTCTATACAATAGTCAGATAGGGGATTTATTTTGTCTATAAATATTCTAAAATTTTATTTAGATGTATGCATAAAAGTTCTAGCAAGCTCAACAACATATTAGTTCCATACACAAATTGCTCATTTAGAAAGATAAATTTACTTTTCTGCCATTATTTATGTTTTATTCTATGCACATAATGCACTGATTTCAGACATCCTTTACCCCAGAGCAAAGGTAAGGACAGGAAGAAGGCAAATTGATGCAAAACAAGCAGTGCATAGGGAAAGCTAATAAAGTGTGAGAGGACTTACACAGAAACCTTGAAGGATATATCAAGGTCAAAAGCATTGCCACCTCCTTAGCCCTATCTGTTTCAGGGGTGGAGGGCTGTGAGCAAAGCATTCTAAGAGTCCATAGCATCTGTTCAACGTGAGGCCGAAGACACCAAGTTGGAAAATTGCAGCTGAATGAAGGAGAAATTTTCCTTTAGCCTTAAGTTAAGAGAATACCCTGCATTTCTCTCTTTATTCGGTAAACCCAATGAAAAAATAGATAGGTGTAGCAGGGGTTGTAAACAACATAAGTGTTGAAGTTACATATACACAAGTAACACAATATATAGTGAAAAGTCAAATGGTACAATAAAGGCCCTAAACAGCACACAAAGCTAGTAGCCTCTTTGTTACAAGCTATTGATAAGCTGTAGTACAGTAGCCGGACGTTATTGCGAATGCACTGGAAGTGGACGAGTGTGTTTTCAGGGCTCATTCAGTAAAGATATTTGATTGCCACTTTCATAAAGGGATTTACTGCCTCTTTAAGAAAGGTATTGCTCTCTTTGGAACATTAATTGAGTGCACAAACGTGTTTTGCAAATACAATTAAGCAAGTCTGCCAGAGTTTTAAACAGGTTAAAACAAAACACAGACCGTTAAGAAGATTTGTCTGCTGCTCCTGCTATGAATATCATTCAGCTGACATTCACATCTATCTGTCTGCATCCAGCTCTGATTCTTACATTCCCAGCAGAGTGAACCTGGAGTGTAACACATCTCATTGAAAACAAATAGGAGAAATGATGCACATAGGCCAAATTACAAATTACCCTCAAAGAGAATGAGTGAACGGTACTGAATCTTTCTAAAGACTGTGCAGAGCATTAAAGGGACTTGGTCGCATACACATTGTTTATACTGTGAATGTAGAGAATAAAAAATAGCTAAACTGTGTTAGCAGAATTAGCACGCGAGCAGGGCTCTTTACCTCACGTACCAGTCTGTTCTAGTTAGTGTGACTATGTATGTAGTTCCCTTCTATGCTCTTTACCTAGCGCTATTTAAATTAATGTTAACGTAATGTAATGTAAACTGCTTTGACATTGTGTTTTAAATGTGTCTGTGCTGTCATCACATGCTCCCATCACCACCATGACATGCCCCCATCACCTCCATTACATGTCCCCATCCCCCCAGGTCTTACCATGGTCAACACTGTTTTCTGGTGTCCAGTGACAGGCAGCATGGTGTCCTACCCTGCTGCCTGTCGGCACTCACCCGTCATACTGCATGGGGAGCCAAACAAGTTGGGAAGATTGTCTGTGTGCCTGGGCAGTCTCTGCCGGGAAGCAATTATTATTATTATTTTTTTAAAGGGGCTGGTTTTTTTTTGTCGCTTTCCTTGTTTGCCTCACGCTAAATGCAGTGCTGACCTGCGGCTCACAATGCACTGTCTGTTAGGAGATCATTGATTTTATCAGTGCCAATCTCACCCACTACTCCTTGTCACTTGGGGAGCCATTGAGGCTCCCCATAGGTGCGCTGCTTAGATACATGAATCCAGGGCAGGAGGCAGCATCTCGCCCCAAGAGCTGGCGCCCTACGCAAATACCTAGTTAGTCTATGGGTAGCGTCGGGTCTGTCGAGGCATTTTCACAGCATCTTGCCCTCTGACTTTTTCAGTGTTGTATGGAGCGCTGTTTGTGTTTCCAACAGAACTGAAAGGATTAATGTGCATATATTGCCTGCATTAAGTAGCCGATGCACATTTAAGTCATATTTTTTTATGGCGGTATTTCAATAGCGTTTTTGTAATGGGTGCGCTAATGGTTTTACCGCACCCATTAATGGCGGGCATTGAATCAAGAATGCCCATTCATTTACTGCTAATGGCAATTTTCAGATTAACGGCCAGCTTTGAATCTAGCCTATTTCCTCACATTTTTTAAAAAGTTATAACACTTTTCCCAAATTCAGTTGTTAAAAAAAACAGAGCCAGGGCAGTTAAGGAGAAGAGTACATCCAGGTAAGCCGAATCAATGGGTCTGCTGGTAATATGATGATAGAATGGGCACATAAGCAAAGTTAGGGGAAGAATGAGATATGGCAGAGCACAGTGGACTATGTTAATTATGTTGAGAACAACAGAACAGTGGAGAATGTCAAAAGCTGTGAATACATTTGCTTTCATAAAAGATTATTGCTATTGCTAATCATGCATGTGCACAGTGGGATAATAAATCAATGAATGTGGGAAAACACACCAAAATAGCAATAATTGCACAGAAATATATAAGCAAAAAAATGTATAAATAATCCATAACAATTAAGGCGGTGACTAGTCGTATATACTATAAGAGCGATTGGGTGAATGAGTGTGAATGAAGAATTTTCATGGAAACCAGACATCTAATAAATAGGGGTGAAAAATAGCCTTGAAAGGACGATGCGCAGTAGGGATGGGTAGGGGTAACCTGGGAACTTTAATGGAGATCTAGGCTTCTCCCGGAGAGTCCAACAGGTAGAGCTGGTTTTAGTATAGGAGTTTCAGGGAGAAACAGTTAAGTATTGGCTTCTGGAAGATCCCTCCCCCTTATATTTATTGTCAATCTAGAATTTATCCTCCCTCCCAATCTTTGCGCAGTTAGAAGAAAAATCCTCGAATTGGAAGTCCTTTGTGTTGCCAATAATAGATGTAAAATGTATTATTCTGAGTGTGAATGTCAATTATTTTTGTATTAATGTACTTTGTAACAATGTATTTTGTACTTTTCTACTAATAAAAAAAATTAAAAGAGGGGGAAAAAAACAAAACAATTAAGGCTGTAAGCAAAGTAATTAAATGGACACTCCAGGCACCAAAGTAACTTTGGTATGCAGGTGGTTTTCTGCATCAAATGAATCCCTTTATTAGTGTTGTGCTCTAGCTCTCCCTTAAGTGCTCTTCACATGCAAGAGGAACTGCTTGTCTGTCCACTTGCTGTCAACACTGGGGCGTTAGCATTGCCCTATCATAGTTAAGTCACATCCTACACACTCCACCATTAACAAAGTGATGAAATACAGAGAGGAAGCAGAAGGGCCCTAGATGGCACAAGTCATCCCACCCACCACTGGACACTGAGGGAGGGTACACCATCTGTGTGGAGTGGATTTACCATGTGGCGCACCCAACCATGAGGTATATTCTTACAGCTTAGGTGTCAAAATAATGAAGGACCAATAAATCTTCTGCACCAATGCCATCCATCATATTGTATTATGAACAGCACTGCACTTGTGCTTAAGGTCACATCTGGTACTTATCCTTTGAAGCAAGTAAGCAGCTTCACTGGTTCCGTGGCCTGGGAGATCGCCAAGTAGCAGGAGAATGGCGTGCTGAGTGTGTGGAGCATTCCCATTAGACTAACTGAGAATGCTTCCAATGCATTCGACTGGCTTCTCATAGCATACTAGAGACATTTTTGAGGGCACAGAGTGGGAGGAGGCGTTCCAATGTAGCCGCAAAGAAACAGCTTCAAATAACTGTTAAGTGCTTCATTTTTCATCCAATACAAGATGTGAAATAAGCATATTAAAGTACTTGTAAGAATTGTCATATACATTAGTATATTATACTTTAATATACAAAGTATAACCCTCATTTTTGTGCAGACACTGCCATTAAATGGTAGAGCTGCAAAAATAACTTTATTTTTAATATTATTATGTTGGTCATAAACCAAAAGACATTTAAGCAATTTGGTGAACGGTTGATTCAATTCATGTCAGTTCAGTGCAATTTGTTTGCAATTTACTGGTTGAATAACTGTTGAGCAATTGTCACCATCGAATTGACAGAAATTGAACGAATTTCAGTTGATTGACTTTCTTATTAAAATTCAGAGTTAGATGAATAAAGACCTAAAGGATAAACACTACATATTGTACAAAAAACATACAATACTATGCAAGGCCAAGCAGACTCACAGCTGAGATATCCAATGTTCTGTCAGTTACCTTAGTATAAAGAGATCTTTATAATATACATAACCAAGTCTAAAATTCCCAACATTCTAGCTTTAGCAGAGGAGGTGGGCCTATACTTCTGTGAGGAGGAGCACCTGAGAATGTTGGGAACTTTGGCAATCACAAACTACTTGGGTACAGAGTACGCTGTTTGGGGACATAGATGGCACTGGCACGCTGTTTTGGTACAGAGATGGTGCTGGCATGCTGTTTTGGGGCAGAGATGGTGCTGGCATGCTGTTTTGGTACAGAGATGGTGCTAGCACGCTGTTTTGGGGCAGAGATGGTGCTGGCACGCTGTTTTGGTACAGAGATGGTGCTGGCATGCTGTTTTGGGGCAGAGATGGTGCTGGCACGCTGTTTAAGGACAGTGGTGGCAATGACTAGCTGTTATGAGTGTTATGATTCCAAACCAACTGCAGAGGTATGGCAGAGGAATTTAGATAAAATTGTTAAACTGGAGCATAAGCGCCTAGCATGACATTTCTGAAACAAAACTGCATAAGCTTGGCAAGATATTAATAATAGATCTTTAAATAAAAAAAAATGTAAAAAGTGCCCATAATCGGAAAAAAAAATTCAATTTTGAATGCCACGTGCATCGTCTGCGTTTTGGGGGGGTTAAATTGACGGGCAATAAAGAAAGAATTTTTACCGCCTGTCATTGAATCACTGTTTGTGCCGTAATTACAGCACAGAACAGTGTTTAAGTGACGTTTTTTAAAGAATGGAGGACTGTAGTAATTTTTTTAATGGGAGGGGTGATGATATTATTGCATCCGGTAATGGCATTAGGAGCTTAATTTTCTATTTTTCTAACTGGGGCTATTGAACCTCCCCCAATAGAATAAAAATCTATCAATCACAGAGAGCTGGCAATTTTTGGCCCATCATACAACTTCACCAATCCACCCTTTTTCATCAGAGATAGACTCAAATAGACATATATATTAACAGATAAGGTACTCAAAAATTAACAGAAAGATGGATAGAGCAGTGGCAAAGCAGGCCCTATTGTGTTTCAACCCTGTCCCCACTGACCTTTTATTACCCCTTCTCTACGTCATAGCTGTATATGTATGTGAGGAGAAAGGATAGCTATAAAGGTGAAGAAAGTAAGGTTCTATCCTTTCACACACGTACATGTGTAAGAGGCCTGCTTCGAAGGCCATAATATGGAGCCTACTGACCTAGGGGCCTTATATACTATCCTATTAGTCCCTGCCACTGCCTCATTAGTGAAGCATGGCTGCATAATCTATGAACTTCTAAACGGGAAGCATTATGTCCTTCTTTGTTTAATCTGTATTAATTGTTACGTGATACTTTTGCAGGGTTATTACAACTTTTTTTTAAGTAACCCGCATTGTGAGAAGACTATTTGTGATGAAAGATACCTGTTTAACCTCCAGGTTTTTCCCTTTTGTTCTGTGTTTGCAAATAAATTATGGTACAGTGATTCATTAAACAGAGCTCAATTACACCTTATCCTATTTCATTACAGCTGATAATAGAGGAAGAAATGGAAAAAAAAAATCACATTATTTACAAATAACTACATATTTCAATGCAAGGTTGATTAAATGACCTACATCGAAAGCTTTCATCACTACAGTAGCATTGTATGTTGTCTTCACAAAACAGTGGTTCTCTTTAATACACAACTGTAGAACAGTGCACTAGTTGGAGAGAACTATTGGTTTGTCAATGTTAGGTATTTCATTCTACATTATTTAAGTGGGTAGTGCTGTATAGAACAAGTTTTCTTGAGTATTTTCAAAACATATACAAGAATAATTATGAGATGTTTCATATATTGCAATACCCAAGCTTCGTTCCAGTTTGTAGAATTTTGATCTGTTATGCTAGTGAAGTCCAACTGGTGGCCATGGGCCTGATGTATCCCTCAAGTGCTTTTCGAGTGAACCTCATTCTTGCAAAAAAAAAAAAACGCCATAGGTTCTATGGTATTTCCTCATGACATGCCCCAAACTTACATTCTGTATGCAGCCATCCACATAAAAAATGTGGACAACAATGTGTTACCTGATTTCCCCTATGTACACATAGTTCAGTAGCTCCTTCACAGTGCACATGGACTAATTAGATGGCCTCCATCAGTCATCAGTGATGTCAGTATAGTTTTCTTGAAAACAGAGCTGGGTTGGGGAACAATGCATATAACTTAAAATACTTCATTCATCATCCTGCTTCAGGCTTCTAGAATAAGCAAATATGTAAGAAAACCAGATATGTAGGCACCTGCCAACTTATACAGAAGATAACCTGTTACTGATGGCAAAGAGAACATTGGTTGATTATCAGGAGTGTGTTTTTTTCAAAGAGGGAGAGATAGAGGGAAGGAGAGAAGCACAAAGAATGAACTAGTAACTGTGCCGCAACTGAATTCCCTATATAATAAAACCACCCCTGCTAAGCATCCTGTCATTTATGCCTGTCCACTACGTGTTTTTTTGCAATGTATCACTATTCACTAGTCACTAATGACATCCCTAGATGTCATTAAAGAAAATAAATCTCAGTTAATGATCTTCCTGGTAAAATCCTTTACCAATAAATAATCTTGACTCTTAGCAGTCCATTCACGTGACTTGCATGTGAGATGAATTTTTTATATCACCAACTTAACTATCCATTGTAAGCTTTCTTTGTTGGCCATGGATAATGCACAGCTAAATCTTTTTTTAAAAAACGACTCACTCTTTTATTAATGCATGATGCTGGGACAACTCTGTTCTTCTAATAGGAGGAACTCACCAAGTCGGTCCCTGCACAATGCGAAGTAGTGAGATTATATGTTCATCTCATCTGCAACTCACCTTGTATTGAGTGGACATTTTAGGCTTTTAAGAACTTCTACCTCACTTGGCAAAATCACAGTCCCCATTCCTCCCATAATAGATAAAACAGCAGAGAAGGGGTACAGATAGAGCAAAGACTGCTGGCTTGTGTGTGACTGCATGTATGTGTGTGACTGAGTGTACGTATGTGTGTGACTGTGTATGTGTATGACTGTGAGTGTGGGACTGTGTGCGTTGCTGTATGTGACTGTATTTATGTTTGTAACTGTGTCCCCGTGTAACTGTGCATGTGTATGAGATTATGTATATGTAATTGTATGTGTGTGTGCTTGGGTGGCTGTGTATGTGTACAAGGGGGAGGGGGAACTGCATTACAATTCCAGACCCAGACAACAAAATATCTTGGGCCAAACTTGGATATCTATATGAACTTTAAATAATTAAAGTTTTTTTTTTTACTAGACTTGATTTAAAAACAAGTAAACTGTAATCGAAATTACAATAGTAGCTAGTTTGGATGATTTCACTTAAATTGACTTGAATAATTTCCTGTGGATACCGCCAAACAATTTAAAGTTCCATTGTAAGTACCAGAGTCAGCTGCTAAATAGATTATCTGGCAGAGGAATGCGCATATTTGTCCTCTGACTTTTCCAAACAACACAGGATCCATGAGGAAGAATTTTCCTGTTACCAGCCATTAGGGCAAGTATACATTCTCCACGTCAACACTGTCCAATATGCAAATTGCATTTTCTTTAAAATGGTAACAATTTAGTTCCTTAAGGCAATACCGTAGTATCTTATAGAAACATAGACAAAGAAAAATAGAAAGTATTGGCAGATAAGAACCCTTTGGCACATCTAGTCTGCCCAATTTTCTATATACTTTTATTAGTTCCTAGCTCCATATCTTATAGCTAGGAGAGCTATGTGCCTATCTCACGCATGCTTAAACTCCTTCACTGTGTTTACCTCTCCAGGCCAGCAGCGTGTACAGCATTCATTGAACAGCGGAGGAAGGGTCTGAAGCTCTCAGCCCTGATCAAAAAAGAAAAACGGTGTAGTTGGGCAGGTACCATGTGTATGCAAGTGTGACTATATGTAAGTGTGTGTCAGTGTGGATCTGTATGTAAGTGTGTGTCAGTGTGGATCGGTATGTCAGTGTGGATCTGGATGTAAGTGTGTGTCAGTGTGGATCGGTATGTCAGTGTGGATCTGTATGTAAGTGTGTGTCAGTGTGGATCTGTCAGTGTGTGTAAGTGTGGATCTGAATGTCAGTGTGGATCTGTATGTAAATGTGTGTCCGTGTGGATCTGTATGTAAGTGTGTGTCAGTGTGGATCTGTATGCCAGTGTGTCAGTGTGGATCTGTATGTAAGTGTGGATCTGTATGTTAGTGTGTGTCAGTGTGGATCTGTATGTAAATGTGTGTAAGTGTGGATCTGTATGTAAGTGTGGGAAAGAGGGAAAAGTGGAGGAGGGGTCTGAAGATCTCAGGCCCATTCAAAACTGTAAATAAAGAAAAACTGTGTGGTTGGGCAGGTACTGTGTGTATGCAAGTGTGTGTGTGTGTGTGTGTGTGCAAGTGTGACTGTATGTAAGTGTGTGTGTCAGTGTAACTTTATGTAAGTAGGGTTGCCACCTGGCCGGCAAGCTGGTAAAAAAATGGCTTGCTGCCAATGTTAAGTCCATGGAGGCAATAGCATGGCTGGTATTTTTTTGTGGAAAAGGTGGCAACCCTATATGTAAGTGTGGATCTGTATGTAAGTGTGTGTAAGTGTGGATCTGTATGTAAGTGTGGATCTGTATGTCAGTGTGGATCTGTATATAAGTGTGGATCTGTATGTAAGTGTGTGTAAGTGTGGATCTGTATGTAAGTGTGGATCTGTATGTCAGTGTGGATCTATATGTAAGTGTGGATCTGTATGTAAATGTGTGTCAGTGTGGATCTGTATGTACATGTGTGTAAGTGTGGATCTGTATGTAAGTGTGGATCTGTATGTCAGTGTGGATCTGTATGTAAGTGTGTGTAAGTGTGGATCTATATGTAAGTGTGGATCTATATGTAAGTGTGTGTCAGTGTAGATCTGGATGTCAGTGTTGATCTGTATGTAAGTGTGGATATGTATTCAAATGTGGAAAAAGTGGAGTAGGAGTCTGAAGATCTCAGCGCTGTTCAAAAACAAAGAAAAACTGAGTGGTTGGGCAGGTACTGTGTGTATGCAAGTGTGTGTGTGTGCAAGTGTGACTGCATAAAAGTGTGTCAGTGTGACTCTGTGTGTATGTGTCAGTTTGACTCTGTGTGGATGTGTGTGTCTGTGACTGTGTAAGTGTATGTGTGTGAATGTGTGTATTTCATGAAGAGCTTTTTTACTGTGAGTTTTATTGCTGTGGAGTCTGTGATACACTCACATGCTGCACATTACTGTTTATTTATATATATATCTATCTATATATATATATATATATATATATATATATATATACACACAGTATATAAATATATACATAATTTTCTCTGATTGAAAAATGAATGCGGCCCATGCTCACGGTCTAAACCATTCAGCAATATTGAAATCAAAACTCATAGATTGTAGTTTATTGATAAGCCTTCTATGTGCACCAGTGTCAGAAGCCTTACTGAAATCTACATAAGCAATGCCTATTGCACCACCTTGATATATTATTTTAGTCACCCGAACTAAATTTAAAAAAATCAGTAAGATTAGTTTGGCATGATCTCCCTGAAGTAAACCCATATTGTCTCTGATCTTGAAATCATGTGATTTTAGATGTTCAACAATCATATTTTTTTTAACATGCTTTCGATTATTTTCCCCACTACTGAAGTAAGACTTACTGGTCTATAGTTGCCCGACTCCTCCCTACTAACTTTCTTATTAATGGGCACAACATTTGCTAATTTCCAATCTTCTGGGACTACTCCCGTTAACAATGATTGGTTAAATAAATATGTTCTTTTAATAACTTTGGGTGTATCCTATCAGGGCCCATCAACTTAATTGTCTTTACTTTAGATAACTGAAGTAAAACCTCTTCCTCTGTAAACTCACATGTATCGATTGACTCATTAGTCCTTTCTCCTAAATGAGGTCCCTTTCCCTCATTTTCCTTTGTAAAAACTGAACAAAAATATTCATTAAGGCAGTCTGCTAGACCTTTATCCTCTTCTACATAGCATCCTTCTTTTGGTTTTAAGCTAACTAAGCCTTGTTTTTATGTATCTAAAAAGTGTGTTATCCCCCTTTTTTACTTAATAGACTGCTGTTAGAGGAAATATAACTTATGTTTCTTTTAAATATTGCATCAGGTATAATCATGTTAAATAGAATGATTATAGAATGAATACTAATAATTTAAAGACTAATATAGCTCTATCAGTAGAACATGTTGTTCAGAATTTTGAATCATCTGACCCATGGAAGATCTGACCCAGGATTCTAAACATGTCTGTGCTGGACCCTGACAGAGCTACACAAAGCAAAAGAGAGCTCAAAAAGATACTTCTTTCATTAAAGCCTTTATTTTTTAAGACGTCTTTACTTTATGCAACCTAAGGTAAGTTTCTTGCCTATAGTTGCTTTACAGACCTGATAATAAGCAGGCGATCCTAAACTGGAAATATTGGCATTTACCAGAAAACAATGTTTTCCCCCATTAATATGATTCCCCTTTAATATAACCCCCAAAAAGGAAGGTATTTCAAAGTACACTATGTAAGTCAATCATAAGCCTTCCCATCACAGCCTCCTATTGTTTTTATTGGAGGGGACATTTGATTTAATTATCTAATTTTATTGGGGACACGGGCATAACACAGGCCTGTTGTCCCAGGGGGAATTTGATTTATTTTAATCAGGGTTACTGGTTGTCATTAAATCACTGTTTTTGAAGAAATTGCTGCACAGAACAGTGTTTTTACTGCAGTTTTTTTTTTTTTTTTTACCAGCACCACTAAACCTCCATAGAAATGATGGAGTTTTTAGTGGGTGAAGTAATTTTTTTAAATATGATGTTATCGGTGGGCATTGTATCCAAATTTCCCGTTAATTTTTCGGTAATGTCATTTTTTTGGGTTAGCGAGGTCAGTTAAATCTGCCAATGTCTTTAAGTAATCGCTCTTTTTTATATACATTGAATGCTATATACCTGTATATATATATGTTTATATATATATCTATATATAAACATATATATATATATACACACCAATATAGCACAATACACTGTGACAGTGAAGTATAGATTTTCTTTTTTTAATTCTATTTTAAAGAAGACCCTGAGTAATAAGGAGACATTCCACAATCATATGTAATTTCCCTTTGAAATTGTTTCACATCAGTTATTTTGCAGAAAAACAGATACATAAGTAACAAGAAACTTCCTTCTTGGGGTGCTCAGCTGGTTGGAATGTTCATTTCCTGGGGCTATTCTCTGGTGATCAGTGGTGTTGAGGGAGCTGTAGGTCTTTGCCTCAGCCACAAGTTGCCACACACCGGGCTGGGAATGATGATACGACCTTATAACCCACCCTCTGGTCTGATTACTCTTGCACAGATTGTGACTGACACTCAACTTCAACAGTCTGGGAGTTCTGCCATTTCTGACTATAAATATTTATATAGTTAGTAATAGTAATATGCATGATACATCAGGAAGATGGATAGTAAGTCTATTACAATTCTAGCAATTCAGATGATGGCAATAACCAGAAGCCATAACTAAAATAGAAATGGATGCATACAGCCATTTGACCTATGTCACGTGTTCATTTCTGTATATTGTTTAAAATACAAAAATATACTAAACTCTAGGAATTATTTTGCAGAATATTATGTTGTTAATCATTTTTTTGCATTTATTGGCTGTTTTCATCCATTGCCTCTCTGCTTGACTATTTAATATTAAAATATTTATCTATACTGAGTGTACAAAACACTAGAATCACCATCCTAACATTAAGTTGCACCACACAAGGAGCTCAGTTCTACAGGACATAGATTGAAGCAGATGGATATTCCACATCTGGCTGTCTCTGCCATCAGTGTTTTAGCACTTTACACACACCGCATGCATTCATGAGGATCTCATGCCATATGGAAGTGTGTTCAGTCTGTCACGCAGTTGCCAAAATTCCAGAATTCACCGGGACAGTCTTGTTTTTTTGTATCATCGAATTTGGGTCTGTCCCGGCATTACTACTGCCCATTGTGTTTAAACTGCTAAGAAATGACATTCAGGCACTTGGTATATATACGGAAAAGTTGTGTGCCATCACACAGCATCATGTAAACCCACCCACTGCAGCACCCAAGGATATCCACCAAAAAGATGGCAGGCATGCTGTCATTTGTCGATACACCAATATTTTCTGACACATTCAGCCAATCAGAATCTTCCCTATCATAGCTATGGGGCAGTATGTAGGACTTTATTTCACATTAGTTATTTTTATCAGGTCTGGGGTCCTTAGGCACTCGCTTGGGAGGGCATTCATTTTATTATTTGAGGCCAGTGTAAACCAATTCTCACTTAGGTGTTTTACACACACTTTTCGTGTGGATTTAGGATTTTTAGTGTCATTGGATAAAAGGGCATATATTATTTAAAAGAATCATCCAATTGTACCCTTAGCCTCCATGCTTCCCTTTGAAGCATGCAAAATGATTTGGTCACCGACTGTAACTCTCTGGTAGAAGGTGAGAGATTCTGATAGTTACATCTAATAGATAGAATGCAGCCAAACTAGGTCCCTTTGATTGATTGGTCCACTCCACAAGCTAAAAGATGGTTGGCACATATAATTCGATGGCAGGCAGAGCTGAGTGTAAGCTTGGTGTATATCTTTAAAGATCCAAGTTGGGTTTCAATAGAACAAGTGGCACTGCAAATTTAACTTTTGCTTTTAAGCTAAATTAATAAATAAATAAAAAATGTAGTGCCACTTAAATATTCTTGTACTTTATTAATCATTATAGGGCCACTGAGATCGCCAGCTCTTGGTAGTTGCCAGGTTATTCCATCTCCTCTACAAATGATGGTGTTAAAAACAAAACAAAATGGACACATGGATGTTTTTATGGTTTTCCACTATACTAGTTTTATGAGGGAAACATAATAAAACATCCGAACAAAATATAAAAATGGCTTTTACAGCCACTTGAATGGCAATTACAAACATGCGGTTACTAATGGCAAAGGTATGGCTTGATAAAAAGGCAGTCAACTCCAGAACCATCCTTTTATGCGCTCCATGAAAATAAGATTCACACAAACATACCGTCATAACATCACTTGAAAAATGGCTGGTAAACAATGCTCTAATGTGCTGGGAACTGCAGACAGTCAATAAACATTGGGATAAGTAACCACTGTACCCATCAGGAGGCTGAGGAGGAGCATGGGTCCTTGGAGACTATTCATCCTCTCAAAGTTTCTTCTTAGAAACTCCTCAGAGAATTTAGGTTTCTAAAAGCTTTTTCCCCGGTGAAATTTTAAACCTGATTTTTCACTTTCTTCTGCTTATATTAAGGGGTTATTTTCATTTATCCCCTCAGCATTGATTCAGTTATTTTTATTTTCAATCGAGTACTGTTTAATGCAGAAATTGAAATAATTCTTGGTAGCGTTTAATGCTTGTACAATAACAAAACAAGAAAAAGTCGCTAGTAAAAAAGTTTATACTTATTTTCCCACTCTGTGTTGACCCACCCATCAGGAACATGTTTGTGAATGTATCTGTTATGACCCACAATCCACCTCTCTCCTACCGAAATGAGCATTTTGTGCCAAACTGTATTTTTTGAAAACTGTATTTACTACTCATCAACTGTTAAAACCAATTTTCAATTCACTTCTTTATCAACAATGTCAAAAGATTGATTCAGTGCCAATATTCCAAGATCTGACAAATGCTAATAGTTTTTAGTTTTACAAAATATATGATTGAAGCTCACAAATCTACAGTACATGAAACACAAACAATAAAAATCTCTATAAGTGTGCAGGACAAATTGCTAGCCAATGTATAAAAATATTATTAAAATAATTTTAATATAGCAGATTATCTATGCTAACAGCATAACCGTAAAAGAAAAAAAATACAAATATGGCTGACTTCCACTTCCAAATTATGATGTCATATCCCACAATGCACGGCATGCAGAATTAGGCATTACGGTATTGGGAGGCTATCCGTTTAGTGCTCCATAGGTATAGGTACCTATAGTATAGGTTCACGTTAAGGAACAACTAAACACACAAATGTATTTTCTATAAATGAAAGGCAATTTCACTTTATATTGTTTTTGAATAGTTCCTCCATAAAGCACTTCTATAAATTATATCCTATAGCCTTTTGTCCAAAAAACAAATACTTGGAGGGAATCTTTTTGTAAAGCTACTACTTCACTGAATCGGTTGGGCAACTGTCAGCTGAGGGGTCTCAGTCATGTATCAGTCATGTGTCAGTCATGTAAGCTAGGAGGAAGAAATGTGAACAGTTTGGAAGAATTACAGTGATGTAGGAGTGAATGTGAATGAAAATGGGAAATGTTGGTCAGGAGAGAGCAGATTAAAAGTGAGATGAGGGCAAGAGCCAAATCCTCAGGGGAGCTACACAAGATATTGGCATTGGAGTAGAAGAGGGCAGTGGCGGATGCTCCATATGTGCTAGATGTGTGCCTTAACGACCAAAGCACCCAACCGGTGTCTTTTTGTTCCTGGTCGCCGATCACAACCAGGAACATCCAAGCAGGGACTCTATAGATCCTGTCGGTCCTTCCCGAGATCCTGCGATACTTTGTGATGTCACGTGTACCGGAACCCGGAAGTTCAGGCATGTCGGGATGCCAGAAATGTAGAGGACGCTTGGTGTGAGCATTCGCTACATTTCTTATGTCAGACTGAAGCCACTCAAAGTGGCCTAATCTGGCACTGGGGATCCCGCTGAAAGTCCCTGCAGCGGGATCCCCAGTACAGCTCATCGCAGGGAGCCACGATGAGCTGTAACATGCAGGACGGTCTATGCAGTCCTGCAGTTTTTACGGTAAAATGTACCCGCTACATTTTCTGTGTCAGATTGAGGCCACTCAAAACGGCCTCACCTGACAGTGGGGGACTATCACAAAGCTCATCGTGTGGGTTTAATGTCGCCCTACTAGGCAGTAAAAAGTAGGACTGCATAGAATGTCCTACAAGCGCTAAGGGGTTAATGTAGTACAATAACCAAAGAGTGGGAATACAATTTAATGGTCCATGAGTAAGTGTATAGGTATCTTTCTCTATCTAGACATTTAGTATATACAATATTGGTCTAATTATAGTTCTTTTAGACAAAGACTGCTTTTATGAATATTTAGGATCCCCTAATGTTTTTTTTTTTCACATAGTTATTCAGCATGGCCCGGCCTCCTCTGTGTTCTTTTTTCTTATTGCTACCCTTTTCCTGACCATGCATGCAGATAACAAATGGCAGGTGAGCATCACCTAAACTATAGTCCACAACCTCCAATATAGGGCTGACTAACTTTAGCTCCTATGATGTTTTATACCACAGTTTCCATGATGCTGAGTGCAGCCTTTGGCCAGTGAGTCAAGTTGAAGAGAGGCCCATGGGGGACAACTGCACTCCTGTTCCTTTGCGAGTCCTCCCTCATATCCACCCCCACCTGTTTGCTGTCAGTTATCCCCATCTCTGGTACACAGTCCACCACAAATATTGCAAAGCTGTCTATGTAATAAATTCTGATCATAAAATCTGATTGTAATTAAAGTTCAGATAAGGAATAGTACAGCTCGGAGCCTCTGGGTTGTGCAGCTGCAGAAAGCACAACATCCGTCAAACTCCATTAGTTGTGAGGGTGTGTCTGACAAGTGCAATCTCCTTTCAGGCTGGTTTATTGCTAAGGGGGGTTGCTGTCCTTTCTCAGCAAACAATCTCAAATTAGCTCCAGCACAAGAGGAAAAGTGACAGGCAGTTTAAAGAAAGGGCAGCATGATCCAGATGAATTGAGAGCAGGTCTAAACGTAACAGGAAACTCTGTCCAAGCTATGTATTAATATGTCATGTGATGTTTGCCAGTGTCCAGCCTTCCACCTTGATATGCACTATTACAGGTCATTCTGACAGAAATAGAGGACGTCTGCCAAGTGTTGATGTTACTGATCGTATTTTAGATTAGGCCAAGGTTAAAGTGCAACTCCATCTGAGGGACCTCAGGTCACCAGGCACAGTCCTAGACTCATTTGACATCAAAGCCAGGCAATTCACTTTCACACACACAGCAGCTGAGGGATCAAAGTGCCCACTCTATGTCTGTCAGCTTTTCAAAATGGCGCTGTTAACAATGTTATTTTTATTAAAAGGTAGAGTGGGTTCTGGTGACTGGAGCTTATGTTTAGCTATGAGCTGAAGGTTACATTCAGAAATAGGGAATGTGTCTATACAAGGACATCAGTGTTCGCAGGAAAGTTTGTGAAGAACCATAGAAGATCATGAAATAGTCCACCACAGAGCCCAGTAATTGTCCACCACATGCAATGTTGGTGCTTACCACTGTTAACATCACAGTTTAAATGAACCCTCTAGTCTATTTTGTGAGGCATATTGTGGAGATAAGTATATGATCATGCAAAGAAATAGTACTGCTCCATGGTTTTGGGAAATCTCATGGGTCTATTCACTAAAATTCAAGAATAGCTGAAGGGGATCAACTTTAATTTTGAGACAAATTTGGCAGCCGAGTTTAAAAAACAAAAAACAGGTTTAATTCTTCCCCATTGAAACTAATGGGAGGTGAAATGGTCAGGTGCTAAATTTGACTTAGTCTCAAAAAGAAAGTGGTCCTTCAAAGTTGGCCTCCTCAAGCTATTCTAAAAAATGTTGTTTGTTCATAATTTGACCATGCCAAATTCTTAAAAAAAATAAAAGCTTTGCGCACCACCATTTTTCTTTTCCATGACCATTGCTTCCCCCATTAAAATAGTGAGTGTGTTTTTTTTTTAACTTGGGACATTGGTTCCCAAGAGGTGCTGGGCACATCCATTTGAAGAATGGAGGAAGAAACCTTGCAAAATGTAAGTCTGAAAAGTAAGGATTGCAAAAAGAAAAGAAGAAAATAATTCAATTAAACAAACATATTTCTTTATCAGTTTAAAAAAAAACACATTTACGCATAAAAATAGCATCCAAATAGCATCCAAATAGAATTTATTGATTTATTAAAACCATCTTAAACCAAGAATGGTGACGTTCTTTAAGCAGAGCTGTGACAACAAGGTTCAACATGTAGAGGATTTCTAGAATTAGATTTGATAAAATATTTTTAGCAATACACATAAGTTTATCGTAACCATCAATTATTTTATTATGATATATATGAGTACAGTACAGTACAAAATAATGTTATTTTATTATCTTATTATGTTTTTACATAATAGCTTGCTTTAAATTATACTCTCACATTTACTGTATTTGCTCAAATATAAGACAATGTTTTTTTCAGAGCAAATGCTCTAAAAAAGACCCCTTGTCTTATATTCAAGGTCATCTTATAGTCTATGGATATAAAATAAACTTTATAAAATTCACCTACGCATGTGGATTGGATACTTTTGCAATTATAGGCTGGACGGCAGTTTGCTGATCTTCCAAATCATAGAATTATGATGACCATGTCCCAATCGTCTGAATACAGTTAAGTATTGTTTATACAGTTTTGTTGTCACCCTGGATACTGTTACTGTAATATATGAATTTAGACCACAAGATCATAAGAAAATCATCCAAGCATATCTTACCCCAAGTTAGAATATTTGCCACGGGGTGTATTTTTTGCAATAAATATAATCGAAAATTGTTTTCATACTTACCGTAATTTTCTTTTCCTGGTTATTATCCATGGCAGCAGTTACGTATGGGTTAACTCCACCCTCAAGGTAGGCAGGACAGAATAAACTAAACTACAAGAGAGCCCCCACCCCTGTCTCCTCAGTCTAAGTACCAAGCTCCTCATAATAAAACAAACAAAGGGAGGGAAACTGACTGCTTATGTCTCTGCTGGTCGAGACCAGGACTCCCAGCAAAGACATAAGTTTCCTGATGGATAACCATCCGGGGAGCCTGATGATCTGTATGGCGGAAATCAGGCATGATTGGCAATCCAGCGACAGGGAAACCGTAGCGGTGAGGGTGTTGAATTCTGCGCCTAAAAAGACCAGGGACTGGGATGGACGGAGCTGGCTTTTGACGAAGTTGATCTTCAGTCCGACCTTTTGCTGGAAGCACATGGCCAAGTCCCTATGAGCGGACAGAAGGCCGGGAGAGGATGCCATGATGAGAATGTAGTCTAAGTAATGGAAAATAGTCAGGCCCCGTCTGCGAAGCTCCGCTATGCAAATCACCAGAATCTTGGTGAACGTTCAGGGAGCTGTGCTGAGACCGAATGGAAGAGCCCGGAACTGAAAATGGTCCTTCCCAATAGCAAAACGAAGGTATCGTTGGTGCTGCACTCTGATTGGAATATGGAAGTATGCATCTTGAAGATCGATGGAGATCATCCAATCGCCGGGGAAAACAAATGGCATGATAGACCGGAGAGACTCCATCCTGAACTTTCTGACCTCCGATGACTTGTTCAGGATCGAGAGGTTGAGGACCGTTCTTAAATCTCCCGAAGCCTTTGTGACAAAAAACAGGGGAGAATAATTTCCTTTGAAACGATCCAGCCCCTCCACAGGAACTATGACTTCTCCCGAAGAAGGTACTGCAGAAAATCTGAAAGGGTTTTCCTTTTCCTTGGATCCACTGGTTCTGATAAAAACCGGAGGGGGAGGGAAACGAAAATCCAGACCATAGCCCCTGTGAATGATGTTCAGGACCCAGCAATCTGACAAAAAACCTGCCCAGACCACTGAAAAAGCCAGGAGGCGATCCCCAACCGGAGCAGCCTGGACAGGGAGACCTTCAGGACTTAAACTTTCCCTGAAAGGAAGAGGTGGGACGGGAGTGGAAACCTCTAGTAACGCTGCGGAACCTGCTTCTCCATGTTGAGGATCGAGAAACCTCCTTGCCCGGTCTGTATTGCCTGGAGTCCCAAAAGGAAAAGCGAAAGTTGCGACGATCATTCCAAACAGATCTGGGAAGGCGTCTCCGTTCTTGAGGCAAAAAAACTTTGGACCCTTCAGAAACCTTACAGATGGCGTCCTCCAAGACCTTACCGAACAATACTTTCCCCTCAAAAGGAATGGATACCAGGGAATTCTTTGAAGAATTATCCGCATGCCAATGCTTCAACCATAAACCCGCCTGGCTGAAACAGACAGGCCCATGCATCTGGCCGCAATCTTCAGGATATCTGAGGAAGATTCAATAAAGAATTCCGCTGCCAACTTGATGTCAGATAGGGAGTTCAACAGTTTCTCCCTGGGAACCCCACCTTCAATGTCTTCCTTGAGATTGAGGATCCAACATTTCAAGGCTCGAGAGACCGATGTCATAGCGACCGCGGGCTGACAAATTGCGCCAGCAACATAAGCTCTAGTGAGAGAGGCTTCAATCTGACTTTCCATAGGGTCATGCAGTAGGGCTGGTCCATCCAGGGGCAAGGAAGTCCATTTATCTACATATCAAAGCTCTAGTGCAGTTTAACAACTTTTTATTTCATCAGAAAAAAATGAACAGAGCACAAAGTTTATACCATAAGCTTTTAAAATGAACCTCAAGTATTCTTGACAAATATTATTTCAAACCTGAGCACTTTTGAAAACTCGTCTTTACAAAAGGATATTTATAAGACTTTAATTGCTCTTGGTTTCATTGATTTCTTTTTTGTGTGTTATGAAATAAACCACACAACAAAATACAAAGGCAATTTTGTTAAGTGGGGTTTGTTCCAAATCCTTAGCTTTCATGAAGCCATTTAAAAAACAGTTCTTTGGTAGACAGGGCTTATGTGCAAATTCAAAATCAGAGGTCGAATTTGACTTAGGAAGAAAAAGGTGGAGTCCTGGGGAAAGCCCTGGGTTAAAATGGGTGATGGGGCATGTCTTGGGCAGGCAATATGGGTGCTGGGGAATGTGTTGGATGTTTAATGTGGGTGATTTGGGCATGTCCTAGGGTTCTGGGGTAAGTCCTGGGTCTGCAATGTCAGTGCTGGGGCATGTCCTGGGTATGCAATGGGGGTGCTAGGACATGTCCTGGGGTGCTGGGGTGAGTCTTGGTTCTGCAATGTGGGTGCCTATGCGATCAATGTGGGTGGTGGGGCATGTCCTGGGTGTGTAATGTGGGTGATAGTGTATGTTCTGGGTGTACAATGTGGGTGCTGGGGCAAGCCCTGGATGTGCAATGTGGGTACTAGGGAATGCCTTGGGTGTGCAATGTGGGTGATGGGGAATGTGCTGGGGCATCTCCTGTAAATGCAAAGTGGGTTCTGGCAGAAGTAAGTCCTGGTTGTGCAAGGTGGTGCTATGGCAAGGGATGTGGGTGCAATAATGAAAGGAGAAAAAGAGTTGGCTCATTTTGTGAGCTTTCTTGGACTGAAGATGCTCATCCCATCAGTAAAATATACTGACTGGCTCCAGCAAAATGGTTCCTGCAAGTAGTGTAATCGACTGAAGGGCTCCAACAAAATGGTGCCCATGATTAGTGTATTTGGCTGAAGAGATTCAACAAAATAGCAGCCATGCATGAGCGAACAGCTAGGCATTCGCAGGGATGTGCATCTGTGGTCAGTTGCAACCAAAAAATCTCACAAAAGGGCTAAGACCTTCTTACACAGAGTAGTAAGGACTCTCTAAGTGGATTTATTTATATTTATGCTTTATGGACTTTCTTTGTGTCTGTGCGGTGTAAAACATGCTGTTTTCAACAATTTGTACTACCAGATACAGTACAGTAGCATTTTTGAGTCCCAAAAGCTTATCGCTTTGGAAAACCTGGGGTTCATTGCAGTATGTGTTACCAAACATCACCTCACTCGAGCTACTGAATACACGATTATTGCTTAAGACAAGAACCCCTGCCATAACCTTGGAATTCCCATACATGTTCAGCCCACTGAAACTAAAAGGTGCGCCTATAAATCTCATTCCCACACCAAAAAGGGAGTTTTTCAATTACAAAAATACATAATTATATATAAAAATATTGCTGGCTTTTTGTCATAGTTCCCCTCGTTGTCCTGAGGGCGGAGGAGTTCATGTTTTGCAAATATTTTAATTTAACAGGTGGCAATATTCCCATGGTTCCTTTATAAATATACTTATTGTGTATCTGGTGCCAGATGCACCAACTATAACTTTTGCTCAGGCTCTGCTTGGATTTGGCAATTAAATATACAGTAGAAGTCACACCTATAAATCAAAGGACACAAAGCGACATTGAAGCTGTTTTTCCTAAGAATACCCTTTCTTTATACCATTCCTCTTCCCTAACTAATGACAGCATGTTATTGTAATTGCGAATAACTTCTGCAATCATTAACCAAAGGGTTTTCAGCGTTCGGCTAGGTGCGAAATCTGTAGCTGTGAGATTGTATTTCCTGCCTAGTGAAGAGAGTTATTGTTTTTACAGGTCTGTGACATTTCAATTTCCAGCAAATACTGATTTGCCTGCAAATGACATCACTGGCAAAAGCCTAGATACTACATTCAGTTACCTCTCTGTACCAGAATCATTTTCTGAGGATAGTAATCCCCAAATCTTTTTAATATGGTTCATTAAATCTCTATGTGAATTTACAGGTTACTGTGGATTATTTGTGCCACTGGCACATTGGGCCCCCTTCCAGCTTTCAAACCCCAACGTACACATCTTCTATCATCCATTTACTAAATGGTGCGTGATATCGCTTGACTGTCCTCTCTCTCTTGATGACACAAATGGGAGCCAATAGATGGGGAATATTTTTATACAATGTTTTTTTCAACCTACAACACACTAAAAAGGCACAGATTTCCTGTCTCGCAGTTACTAAACGGTGAGCGCTATCTTCACTTCTCACCCACCTCTTCATGACACATATGGAACCCAGAAGCAAGTGAATAATATAAGATGTCCTCCCACACGTCAAAGCTCCAGCCTCAAGGCATTGACCACTTTTCACAATAATGAATGCCACAAAACACAGACCCCAGGATAGAGCTGCAAAGAGGGTACGGCGGCAGTTGCTCGCTGGGCGTCTCTCTTGCCTGACACAATGGACTGGAGATGCAACACTTTTCACTCATAATAAATGCCCCAGCACACCACACTTTCTATCTGTCTAGCCAGTATATTTTCTTGTCTATACATTTCTGTGCCTTATCTATCAACATATCTGTCTTATTTATTTTGTTTATTTGTGTCTATGTCTGATGATAACGAGCGGGCTGATGAAGTTTCACCATGGGCCACTAAATTGTTTTTGCCAAAAGTTGCCAGCCCTCTCTATCATACAATTGTTAAATGTTCAGTGCTATCTCTAGCATGAATAAGATTACACCTATTTTACTGAATTGTTTTAGCCAGGTTATTATCAAATTAACATTAAAACCCTTCAGTTTTATCGATATTTTAAGTAAACATTTTAAAAGAAGACATATGATGATTGTGATACGTTTGAAAAAGTCTCCATTAAGTCCAACCCAAATTTTGAAGAATATGTTCGTCATGGCTGATTTTGATAAATTGTCATGTATTGTGTATAGCATGTTTGCCACTTCAGTACTACCTGGCATGTATCTTTAGAGTTGCACACAGTAGTGTATCTTCCACAAGGCACTCGCCTAGGGCGGCACTTTGCCAGAGGGGGGCACTTTGCCAGAGGGTGTTAAAGCACACTTCTGGTGCTTCAAACATTTTCGCTCCTTCCCCCACCTTTCAGCAAGCTTTAGCTCCATCCAATTAATCGGGGTGATGGGGGCATGTAATGAACGTGGTGGGGGTATGTACTGAGGGTGATGATGGCATGTAATGGGAGTGATGGGGCATTTAGTGCGTATGCAATGTGGGTGATGGAGGCATGTAATGGGGTGATGGGGCATGTGGTGGGTGTGCAACGTGGGTGATGGAGCATGTCGTAGGTGTGCAACATGGGTGGGGGGGGGGGTGCCCAAATATTTTTTGCCTAGGGCAGCCCAAAACCAAGGTACACCACTGGATGAACAACATATTTTAGTGTCTCTCTGACTTGAGAATTTTCCAGTGGGCATTCATGCCTTACAATATACACAGATTTTACTAAGCATAATGCAATGGCAGTGGATAAAGAATAAAACATCAACACTGCCTCTTTTTCGCACACTCCACCAGTGCTGTATTTACCGCGAGGCATCCTAGGCGGATGCCTATGGCGGCAAATTTTGGGGGGCGGCAGCGCCCCCCAGCACTGGAAAAAAAATAAAAAAAAAAAAAAATCTGGCCCTTTAAAAAAAAAAAAAACCCCACCGCGCTTGCAGGCAGAGACGGAGGTGAGAGGGGATCGCAAGATCCCCCCTCACCAACGCTCTGCCTGCCAGGCTGCACGGGGAGCCGAACAGGCAGCACAGAGAAACCTCCGTGCTGCCTGTTCGGCTCCCCGTGCAGTGTGCCGGCACGGAAGTGCCGACAGGTCACGTGACGGGCGCGCTGACGTCATACTCGCGCCCGGTCACGTGACCTGTCGGCACAATCGCCGGGAAGCCGAACAGGCAGCATGGAGGGACCATGCTGCCTGCCTGCCAGGGAAAGGTAAGTGCTGATGGGATATGTGTGTGTGTGTGTGTGTGTGTGTGTGTGTGTGTGATTGGAGACAGTGTGTGTGAATCAGAGTGTGTGTGATTGGAGACAGTGTGTGTGAATGAGTGTGATGGGAGTCAGAGTGTGTGTGATGGGAGACAGTGTGTGTGACTGAGTGTGATGGGAGACAGTGTGTGTGACTGAGCGTGATGGGAGACTGTGTGTGTGACTGAGCGTGATGGGAGACTGTGTGTGTGACTGAGTGTGATGGGAGACAGTGTGTGTGACTGAGTGTGATGGGAGACTGTGTGTGTGACTGAGTGTGATGGGAGACAGTGTGTGTGACTGAGTGTGATGGGAGTCAGAGTGTGTGTGATGGGAAACAGTGTGTGTGACTGAGCGTGATGGGAGACTGTGTGTGTGACTGAGCGTGATGGGAGACTGTGTGTGTGACTGAGTGTGATGGGAGACAGTGTGTGTGACTGAGTGTGATGGGAGTCAGAGTGTGTGTGATGGGAGACAGTGTGTGTGACCTGTGTGTGATGGGAGACAGTGTGTGTGACTGAGTGTGATGGGAGACAGTGTGTGTGACTGAGTGTGATGGGAGTCAGAGTGTGTGTGATGGGAGACAGTGTGTGTGACTGAGTGTGATGGGAGACAGTGTGTGTGACTGAGTGTGATGGGAGTCAGAGTGTGTGTGATGGGAGACAGTGTGTGTGACTGAGTGTGATGGGAGTCAGAGTGTGTGTGATGGGAGACAGTGTGTGTGACTGAGTGTGATGGGAGTAGGAGTGTGTGACTGAGTGTGATGGGAGTGTAAGCTTGATGTGAGTCTGAATGATGGGGCATGTCTTAGGTGTGTAACGTGGGTGTGCAGCTTGGGTAGTGGGGTGCCCGGATTTTGTCTGCCTAGGGCAGCACAAAATCAAGATACACCACTGCACTCCACACTGGTAAAGTGAGGCTGGCACAGGTATGGTTGGAGTGTAAGACTATAACACAACGAATGCCTAGAAGCTGAGGCTGGACCGGAACTCAGTGTGATTATAAAGTATATGAACATGTCACATTGTGGATCTAACACAAAAGTCAACAGAAATATTTTTCATGTTTGCATGTGGTTATTGGCGGGTGAGCTTAGCGATGCTCAGGCCAAATGATATAATTTATATGATAAATAATATATATTGCGCATTATATTATCAATAGCCCTTAAAAAGGATATTAAGGAACTAGAAAAAGTGCAAAGGAGAGCTACAAAATTAATAAGGGGATTGGAGGATCTTAGTTATGAAGAGAGACTTAAAAAATTTTACTTTAGAAAAAAGGGGTCTCAGAGGGGATATGATAACATTATATAAATATGTGCAGGGCCAATATAAAGAGCTCTCCAGTGACCTGTTCATTAATAGAAATGTACAAAGAACAAGAGGTCACACCCTCAGACTGGAAGAGCAAAGATTTCATAGGCAGCAAAGGAAGGGATTCTTTACAGTAAGGACAATAAAATTATGGAACTCCCTGCCAAGAGAGGTAGTGCTATCAACCACAATAGATGCATTTAAAAATGGTCTGGATGTTTTTTTTTTAGAAAAGCAGAACATACAGGGATATTAATAATAGAATAAGCATTAATAATAGAGCTTTTTGATCCAAGGAGAAATCTGATTGCCCTTTTGGAGTCAAGAAGGAATTTTTTTCCCCCTGGGAGGCAACATTCGAAAAAGCTTCCTTTTTTGCCTTCTTTTGGATCAAAACGCTGAAACGATAGGTAGAAGGGTTGAACTTGATGGACTTGTGTCTTTTTTCAACCTAAATTACTATGTTACTATGTTACTATGTAATACCTCTGCTTTGTCTTATATTACTACAGTTAGTGCCAACTTTATAAAGGTGAGAAGAGCAGTCTTATTTTCTACACCATGTAGCTAATTGCATTGTACTTCAAGCATGCTCATACCTGTTTACCATGCATCATATACTTGTAGAATATTTGAGCCTGTGACAAGTTTGGCATACAAATCATTCTCTTTTTCACCTACTTATGAATAGCAATAAACACTAAATAGAAGTAAGAAAGATATTATACATTGCATTCCATAGCATAGCATTAAATATGCAGCATAAGCTGTAAGGAACATCAACAAAGAGAGTCTTCTTTCATTCTGTAAGAATATGTCACAATATCTATGATTTGTCCTCAGCTAAAGAGCAGGGAATGTTTAACCTGGCCTCACATGCTTTTCTAGTTTTGTGTTTTAATGTATTTTTTAAGTTTTAGTCAAGGAAAGATATGTTAAGAGTTTTCTTGTTTCCCTTTGGGAATAGTTGTTCTAGCTGAGGTAGCTACTGTGGTGGTGTGTGGTCTTGATATATGTGGGGTCGGCAACAATGAGAGGTCCATGGATTCTAGGCCACCATTGTGTTCACGTACGTACGGTGCCTTCTTTAATGTTAATGGGACCAAAATCACGCAACCATATGTAGGCCCCCTATCTTACCATTCTTAAAGCATCATATATGTGAGATATATGTGTTTAGACTCCAGTCCTCTGGTTAGTTTGACATAAACCATCATAATCCTGCATTTACACTATAAATGGTTTTAGTTTTGGGGTGCAATTCTCCAGACAGAGTATACCTTATAATGCTTCCTAGGCCATAGGAATTTGTGGTATACCAATGACGGTGTGGTCATGCCAGCTATAGGTTGGCATCACATCACACCGGTTATTGTTCACCATCAACAGCTATTAGGTTATATGTACCATGTACATGAAATGGTACAGTGATGCTAACAAATTCAGTGTAAGGCAGTCTAAAAACCTTTAAAAAATAAGCTTGATGTCCACTCACCAGCCCCCTGATGACGTACAGGCAGCATGGTGTCTGTGTGCTACCTCCGCATGTTTTTAGGTCATAGCACTGGAGGTCACGTGATGGGTACAGTAATACTGGCATATTAATGGCAAGCTGGCTGTGGCATATTAATAGCAAAATAATACTAGCATATTATTGGGAAAATTGGCTGTGGCATATTAATGGCAAAATAATACTGGCATATTAATGGTAAAATAACACTGGCATATTAATGGCAAAATAATAATTAGCAAAATTGCTATGGCATATTAATGGCAAAATAATACTGGCATATTAATGGCAAATTGGCTGTGGTATATTACTAGCAAAATAATACTAACATATTAATGGCAAAATAATACTGGCATATTAATGGGAAATTGGCTGTGGCATATTAATGGTAAAATAATACTGGCACACTAATGTGCAAATTGGCTGTGGCGTATTAATGGCAAAATAATACTGGAATATTAATGACATTGCATGTGTGTGCCCATGAGCCTGCATATGTATGTGACACTGAAAGTGTTACTGTGTGTGTAAATGTCCGAGGACAGGATCAGCAAGGGGCGGCAAACTATATGTTTGCCTAGGGCAGCAAAAAGTCTTGAACCCGTCCTGCCAATGAGGGTGATGGGGCATGTCCTGGGTCTGCAATGAGGGGGATGGGGCATGTCCATGGCTGCTATTTCATTATGCATGGATGGATGCTTTAGGAGGAGCTGCATTTTTTATTTGTATTTCATTTCATTGGACCTTTCGGCCAGCCCCTGGACCCTCTGAGGGAAATTCATTTTTTATAATGGTGTCAACAGGCAGCAACTCTCCCCATGGGGCCATTTATTGATGTATTTGAGGCCAGCAGACAGCTGTTGGCCCCAAGTGACCATTTATTTATCATTTATGGGGTCAGCTGCAGTCTGACCCCATAAATGCAAGCTGCAGGCCTTTGGACAGCCTCTGGACTGAAGTGGGGACATTGTTATATATAATAGGGTAAAGGGGTCTTTGGGCAGCCACCAAAATGCGGGAGTTTTATTTTCAATAGGGTTCGGGCACCTCAACCTGAGGGCGGGAGGTCATTATTATTCATAATAGATTTTGGGGGCCTTTGGGTCTTTGGCCTTTTCCAGGGAGGTGTCATTTTTAAAATAGGGGCCTTGGGGCAGCCCCCAGACTCATGTTGTTTTTTGGGGGCCAAAAGCATATTGCCTGCCTCTGAGGGAAATTAATTTTTATAATGGTGTCAACAGGCAGCAAGTCTCCCCATGGGGCCATATATTTGGGGCCATTTATTGATGTGTATGAGACCAGCGGACAGCTGCTGGCCCCAAGTGACCATTTGTTTATCATTAATGGGGTCAGTGGCAGTCCCCTGGCCCCAGAAGGCCAATGTCATTTTTTTTTTTTTTTTTACATTTTCAATTTCAATCCGCCAGTTATAAGCGGCAGCATTTCTACAGCTGTGGTCTTAAAATGCTTACTAGAAGTGCATAATTCAAACCACAATATAACTTATCGACAATCCAGCTGTAGAGCACATCCGGAAAACCATTAGCCTGGGAATGGAAAAGGAAAAGTCAAATGGAAAAAGACATGTTTCGTTCTCTGGGTTTATGATTTACACAAACACATCTAAGGAAAAGCCCATGACATTTAACTTAATCAGAGAGTGGGTCAGAAAATAAAAATACAGTTTTCTTCTCTGATTATCTGTGCAGTCAGTGTCTGTGAGTTCAATCCACTCATTTACTGTGGTAGGTATTAACTAAGCACTTTATTCATATCAGCTGCCATAAGCAACAAATGGATGCTTTAAATCAAACATTATATTGTTTTGTGAACAAGAATGTCACTGATTAATGATGTCATTAACACTGAAGAGCTGATTGTAATCACTATTTCCTAGCACTAGATCTTATTGTACATAAACTTTTTATCCTTTGAATGGCTGCAGAAAGCCAAACAACAATGGCTGTAGTACCTGGCATGTTTGGGAAAGAAAGATATATTTTTGACTCATACTCTTTGTATGGCATGGGCTGTCTAACAGGCTTCAATGTGGATGTTGTGTGATCTTGCAAAGATTACATGCTTGCGTATCTTAGAAATACATTGGAAGCATGTTAATGCATACCTGCCAAATTTGACAAAGTGTATCCTGAAGGGGTATAGCCAGAATGGAACGGGATCACATGATGCTATGTGATGTCATGCAACTTTGCATGAACATATGAGATTGAGCTCCAGCCTTCCCAGTATAGGTACTGAGTGTATGAAGCTCAATTCTTCAGCGTTTAACTCGTGTATGCCTAAATGCATACAGTAAAATACTGGCAGCCAGCAAGCCAGGACTGTCTTGGAAAATTCGGGAACCCTGGCAGCCATGTTAATGCCTGCTTTTACTGTGTGGGCAAGCAATGCCTGTTTGTTTATCAAACCCATCAAGAAAGAGGAAGATGAGCATCATTTTCATTGCAACAAACTCTGCAGATTACTGAATATTTCTGTTAAACTAGTATGTTTCATGTTAAAAATATCGGTTACACCAATTTTGTATTTCATCTGTAGTGTGAGCAACAGTGTGGCAACTCTGTAGGGAAGGTTTATAATGCAGGCAGCGATAAAAGTGTTGGAAATGTAAAACAACAGTGCAATCGCTGTGAACATAGCCTGAAATAGTGAGGTTTTTTGAAATAGTGAGGTTTTTTAAGCGCACTTTTTTTTTTAAATGGGTAGAACTGGCAAAAACACTGCCAAAGCAGCTGGCACAGTTAGCACAACCTCCTACATTTTGTCTGGAGTTAGCAGTGGTTGTATGATGTGTATTTGTTTTGTTGTATTTGTGTAAAAATAGTGTAGTGTATACAGTGCAGCAAAAAAAAAAAGCCAATTTTGTTTTATTTAGCCAATAGCCATAGTTATTCATGTGACCCATGTCTTCTTTCTCTGTGTTAGAAAACCACAGCTCGATGTATTGTTAGGGGCAGGGTACTGTTAAAAGCCTGTCACATATTCCTCACGCCCTTCCCCATTTGAGGCATACCCTAACTCCATTCAATCTGTACCAACAGACAAAACATTTTCATTCATTGCTTTATTATCTGTTTTTAGACCTTTGGTTTCTGTGTCTATGAGCAATTGGGATTTAATCTGAGCTTTTGCTCTGGTTCTGATTCTGAAACAATTTTACACAGATATAAACAAGTCAAAGGAGATGAAGGGATTTCCCTTTCTTCCATCAATACAGAGATTTACCAGTAGCGAACTTGTCAGTACTTCAATCCTAGCCAAGTAAAGCAGTTTCCCACCTGACTCACAGCATACTAACTCAGCTGTAAGAAATCATGCTTCACAACTTTTCACATTGTGCCAAATAACAGTTAAAATAAATCTCAAGTCTGAAACAAACTGTACAGATAAATGCATATGAAAGAATCAGTGTTTAATTACATATCTTTGTGTGGTTCAATAAAACATTTACGTAATAAGTATTCATTTGGAATGTGTAAACTGGCCTGGAAAATACATGTACTTATAGACCACCTTTGTGGTAACTTTATGCCACATCCTTGTGATCAGGTGATCTATTTTAAGGTGACAGTAAGAGAGATAATCTTGTTATTTGTGTAATCAGTCAATCTGAAATTGAAGCCTATGCCCTGCTCTTGCCTTCCCTAAAGATCTTCATAGAAACTGTGGGATTCCTATGTTTCTAAATCCCCTCAGGCCAACACCGTCCTGATGTTATCAGTGGTACAAGGAAGTTCACGTTTTATCCCAATAGTGGAAGGCATGACTACTTTATGTTAATTGCTGATTCTCTTAGGTTCACAGTCAAAATAATAAACAATGACATTTCAACAGTCAGGGCAGTCAAGGTTGTTTAGAAGGTCCCCCTAAGATCCCCCCTCTCACTATGCAACTATTACTTCCGACATTATATTAAAAAAGCAGAACTGACATTCTGGTACCAGTCTTTTGCATCTGTCTTCAAAATTGCTGCTAAACCCTCCATTCTCGCAGAAAATGTTTTTTTATTATTTAAAACTACTAGTAGTAGCAGTAATCACACATACCATATTTGCCCGAATATAAGACCTGATTATAAGACGACCCCCCAAACTTTGGATATTACTTTAGAAAAGAAAAACTAAAAGCCTGAATATAAGACTAACCTATAGGGGAAAGGTTTAACATGTATATATTCACATGTACATTGCTTTTTTCATATTTAATAAAAAATGCATTTATTGTTTTTATTTTCTGTTATGTGCCAATGCTGCTCCTACCCCCCCCCCCCCGACTTGCCCATTGCTCCCTCTCCCCCCTCCCTCCCCAGACTTGCCCAATGCTGCATCTCCCTTCATCCCTCCCCCAGACTTGCCCATTGCTGACCTCTCCCCCTCCCTCCCCAGACTTGACAAATGCTGCATCTCCCTCTCCCCCCTCCCTCCCCCAGACTTGCCCAATGCTGCCTCTCCACCAGTGCTGTATTTACCGCGAGGCATCCTAGGCGGATGCCTATGGCGGCAAATTTTGGGGGGCGGCAGCGCCCCCCAGCACTGGAAAAAAAAAATAAAAAAAATCTGGCCCTTTAAAAAAAAAAAAAACCCCACCTCGCTTGCAGGCAGAGACGGAGGTGAGAGGGGATCGCAAGATCCCCCCTCACCAACGCTCTGCCTGCCAGGCTGCACGGGGAGCCGAACAGGCAGCACAGAGAAACCTCCGTGCTGCCTGTTCGGCTCCCCGTGCAGTGTGCCGACACGGAAGTGCCGACAGGTCACGTGACGGGCGCGCTGACGTCATACGCGCGCCCGGTCACGTGACCTGTCGGCACAATCGCCGGGAAGCCGAACAGGCAGCATGGAGGGACCATGCTGCCTGCCTGCCAGGGAAAGGTAAGTGCTGATGGGAGACTGTGTGTGTGTGTGACTGAGTGTGATGGGAGTCAGAGTGTGTGTGATGGGAGACAGTGTGTGTGACTGAGTGTGATGGGAGTCAGAGTGTGTGTGATTGGAGACAGTGTGTGTGACTGAGTGTGATGGGAGTCAGAGTGTGTGTGATGGGAGACAGTGTGTGTGAATGAGTGTGATGGGAGTCAGAGTGTGTGTGATTGGAGACAGTGTGTGTGAATGAGTGTGATGGGAGTCAGAGTGTGTGTGATGGGAGACAGTGTGTGTGACTGAGTGTGATGGGAGTCAGAGTGTGTGTGATGGGAAACAGTGTGTGTGACTGAGCGTGATGGGAGTAGGAGTGTGTGACTGAGTGTGATGTGAGTGTAAGCTTGATGTGAGTCTGAATGATGGGACATGTCTTAGGTGTGACTGAGTGTGATGGGAGACAGTGTGTGTGACTGAGTGTGATGGGAGTCAGAGTGTGTGTGATGGGAAACAGTGTGTGTGACTGAGCGTGATGGGAGACTGTGTGTGACTGAGTGTGATGGGAGTCAGAGTGTGTGTGATGGGAGACAGTGTGTGTGACTGAGTGTGATGGGAGTCAGAGTGTGCGTGATGGGAGTAGGAGTGTGTGACTGAGTGTGATGGGAGTAGGAGTGTGTGACTGAGTGTGATGTGAGTGTAAGCTTGATGTGAGTCTGAATGATGGGACATGTCTTAGGTGTGTAACGTGGGTGTGCAGCTTGGGTAGGGGGGTGCCCGGATGTTGTCTGCCTAGGGCAGCACAAAATCAAGATACACCACTGCTCTCCACCCCTCCCTCCCCCAGCCTAGCCCAAAGCTGGCTCTCAACCCACTCTACCCCAGATAGAGCCCCCCCCCCCCTCCATGCTGGCTCTTGCATTGCGAAGACATCCACCAGCTCCTTGCAAGGGGGATCCCACTCTTATAGTGAGACCTCGAGACCTCAATTTGAGGATCTGACGAACCTTGAATATAAGACGAGGGGACATTTAAAGAGTATTTGCTGAAATTAAATTTGCTGAAAAAAACTTAATCTTATATTCAAGCAAATACGGTAATAGTAACAATCATACATACATACACACACACACACTGTATGTAATATACGGTGAGTTTTTTCAGTGCTCTGAAAAAGTGACCATGCTTTAAATTTAGCTCTCTAAATGAAGTTTTATGCACACAATGTTGCTGGGAGGAAACTGGAACATACTCGTTGAAGGCATACATTATGCACAGAAAGCAGGATTCCTGTGAGTCCCCCACTCACATGGACATCCTCTGTCTCTGCCTGTGCATGTGCTGGAATTATAGCACCACGTTTGCACTGACTGCTGCAAATATGAAGGACAGAAAGTTAGCAAAGGAGTATATCTGTAAAGAAAATAAAACCCCCCAAAAAAGATTTTTTATTTACAAGAAAAAAAAAAAATTCTACTAGGGTCGCATTTTTTTATATAGCTGGCATGTCATCACCAGCATTGTTATACCACAAGAGCAGTCATGGCAGCAGGGGCGTTGCTAGGTCTCCAAAAGATCCGGGGCTGGAGCCCATGACAGTTTTTATAGAAGTGGAGTAAATAAGCGCCATACAGACTGATATATTTGGTGCCAATGAGCAATAGGTTTATATGGGTATATATCAGGGCTCAACAAATCCTTGGCACCAGGAAATTGTACCTGGCGCCTTGTTATTGTTGTCCCTGCATGGTGACCTCACCGCTGGGATCATTTTATTTATTTATTTATCCAGCAGAGCGCGAGGGAGCATTGTGTGCAACGGCTGCACAGTCCTCCTGCTCCATCCCCACATGCACCGCACTATAGTGCCTGAGCGCTGAGTTTGCTCAGCGGGTCTAGAAACAACAGCAGGGCACAGACCAGGCTATAATGAGGTATAGCAGCCAGGAGGGGGAAATGATAGATGCACTTTTTATATTGTAAGCAACAAAGAAAATTGCTGACTTGTGCGTAAGTGTATGTGACTGACAGTGTGTGTGTGCGTATATGACTGACTGCATGTGTGACTGACTGTGTATTTATGTGACTGACTGTGTGTGTGTGTGACAGACTGTATGTCTGCCTGTGACCCACTGTATGAGTGTGTGACTGACTGCATGTCTGACTGTGACTGAATGTATGTGTGTATCTGTCTGTGACTGATTGTATGTGTGTACCTGTCTGTGACTGATTGTATGTGTGTGTCCATATGTGACTGATTGTATCTGTGTGTCTGTCTGTTACTGACTACATGTGTGTGTGTGTGTGTGTCTGTCTGTCTGTGACTGACTGTGTGACTGACTGTATGTCTGTCTGTGACCAACTGTTTGTGTGTGCCTGTCACCAACTGTATGTGTGTGCCTGTCCGTATGTGTGTGTCTGTCTGTCTGTGACTACCTCCACAGCAATAAAACTCACAGTAATGTGCAGTGTGTGAGTGTATCAGTCTCAACAGCAATAAAACTCTCAGTAATGCTGCACATTACTGTACCACAATACACAATAAGACTCACAGCACACACAAAACTTGAAGTTACACTTATACACATAAATACACAGCCACAAATACACACACATACAGCCACATATACTCACACTTGCAGTCACACATACATACACAATCCCACTTACACACACACTTGTATGTGAGCAAATTCCCATGATTTCAAAATAACTGAGCATTGCATACGTTGCATACACCATTTACCAGACTTTGAGAAAAAAGTTGACCAACAGTCTCATAATATGTCATAATATAGGGGATATCACACAGGCACCCACCCTTACACCCTCACATAGACAACCTTACACTCACACACTCTCTTACACACACACACATCCAGACAACCTTACACACAGACACCCTTATACACACAGATGGCCTTTCCCACACAGATATTCTGACACTCAGACACGTGCGTAAACCTGCAACTCTCACACGCACATCATAAATATTTTATTTTTTAATAAAAAGGGGTCAAAACCTGGGAAGAATAGGCTGAGGGATGAAGGTATGCTCCTTCTACCAACCTCATAAAAGAGAGAAGCGCAGGGAATTCAGATGGGAATTCAACTGAATGGGATAATTTTTTCAACTCTGCTACTTTAGCCTTAATTTTGAAATTCCCATCTCACTTCCCTGCACTTCTCTCTTTCATGAGTAAAGCCCATAATACCGTATTTGCTCAATTATAAGACAAGGTTTTTTTCAGAAAATAAATCCTGAAAACTACCCCTCGTCTTATAATCGAGGTCGTCTTATAATCTGACCTCAAATTGAGGTCAGACTATAAGACATGGATCCAGATACCCAGCAGAGCTGCAGGGGACCTGGATCCCCCTCTCTAACAGCAGGGGATGTCTGCGTGATGAGCGCAGACTCCCGCTGCTGCCGCCCGGCATGACCGCCGGGACTTCTATGATGAAGCCGGGTACTTCCCACTAGCCACCAGGAAGAATCGGGCAGCTGGGGGATGTCTGACGGGGTCTGGGGTGCAGACATCCTCCATGCTGCCCGACACTTCCGTCTATTATGACGGACCAGCTGGGGGGAAGAGAGAGACAAGGGGAGGGAGGGGGGGAGAGAGAGACAAGAGGAGGGAGGGGGCACAGGGGGGAGAGAGAGACAAGGGTAGCGAGGGGGGAGTCAAAGGGAGAGAGAGAGAGACAACACTAAGGGGGGGGGGGGGAGAGAGACAAAGTTGGGGGCAAGGGAAAGAGAGAGGCAGCATTGGCACATACAAGGAAATAAAAACAATAAATGCATTTTTTGATTTGATTTTTTTATTAAAAAAGCAATTTACATGTTAATATATACAAGTTGAACTTTTTTCCTATAGGGTAGTCTTATATTCAGGCTTTTAGTTTTTTCCTAAAGGAATATCCAAAGTTTGGGGGGTCGTCTTATAATCAGGGTCGTCTTATAATCGAGCAAATACGGTATATGAGCAGCACATTCACCCATAATGTATGGGTTTAATACTATAACCAGGTACATGGGATGTTTAATGCCATGTGTATGGACTTTTATTGCCATCAATATAAAGACTATATAAAAAGATGAATCACTATTATTCATATTGAATGTGATAATCAAGTGTGAAAATAAAAATAATATGAGATGATAACATTGTTTCACACTTGATTATCACATTCAATATGAATAATAGTCATTAGTCACATTTTCTCCTTGTAATCTCACTGGGATTCACACTCACACTCTGCCACTCATAACTCTGCCACTCACGCTTTCACTCTTGCACACTTACACACTGCCACTCACACACACACTCATAACTCTGCTGCTCATGCTTACATTCTCACACACTCTGCCACTCACACACATACACATGCACACTCATAACTCTGCCACTCATGCTTACACTCACTCACACACACACTCATAACTCTGCTGCTCACACTTATACTCTCACACACTCTGCCACTCACACACATACACACGCACACTAATAACTCTGCCACTCATGCTTACACTCACACACACACTCATAACTCTCCTGCTCACACTTATACTCTCACACACTCTGCCACTCACACACATACACATGCACACTCATAACTCTGACACTCACGCTTACACTCACTCACACATGCATACACTCTTCAAAACACTCACACTCTGCCACTCACATACACACTCGGCCACTTACACACACTTACATTCTGCCACACATACACACTCATAACTCTGCCACTCACGCTGCCACTCACACCCACTTATACTCTTCCACTCACACCCACTTACACTCTGCCACTCACACCCACTTACACTCTGCCACTCACACCCACTTACATTCTGCCACACACACACACACACACACACACACTCATAACTTTGCCACTCACACCCACTTACACTCTGCCACTCACACCCACTTACACTCTGCCACTCACATACATACACATGCACATTCATAACTCTGCCACTCACATACATACACATGCACACTCATAACTCTGCCACTCACATACATACACATGCACATTCATAACTCTTCCACTCACATACATACACACGCACATTCATAACTCTGCCACTCACATACATACATACACACTCATAACTCTGCCATTCTCACTTACACTCTGCCAGACACACACTTTCAAAGCTCAAGGGGTGGAGTTAAGCGCGAGGGGCAGAGCCGAGCACGAGGGGGCAGAGTGGAGAATGCAGGGGGCGGGACGGGGCTGAGCGTGAGGAGGCGGGGCCGAGCGCTATTGGGTGTGGTCAGAGTCTCCATTCGGGGCTATGGAGGGGAGATCCGGGGCTTCAGCCCCAGTAGCCCCCCCCTAGCGACGCCTCTGCATGGCAGTGTACAAAATGATATATGATAATATAAGTATATATGTGCATATAATGTGCATGTAATATGTGCATTTTATATTACATGATCTGTTACATGATCTGTTAATTAACATGGTAATTGCACAATTTATGCAGTGATAACATATTTTAACACAAAATTACATTCATACATTTTGGTTATTAATAAATATGCTATTATGGCAAATTAAAAGTATTACCATGCCAATGAAATATTGATTTGTAATGTTTTTATTCTATTCTATTATACATATAATTTTGAATTCAAATGCCATCTGATTGGACAAATATCCTAAGAACATTTTTGTTCATTCGCTTTTTTCATTCAGCTTCACTTTCGAAATTCGAATGAATGAGCAAAAGAGACGATCTTTGTCCGAAAACGCATTCGCCTTAAAACAAAGGCTCATGTCCAATTTGAAATGTCAACTGATCACACAGTGTGAGAACAGGATGTATCCTCTCCATGTACTAATGTGAGCGCTGCAAAGGCCACAACATCTGCTCCGTGCACAAACACGCAGGCTCTCTTTGAAGCCACAGGCAAAAGGGTATTAACATCAAATGCATATCACTAAAATAGCAAACAAACAATTAAACAAACAGCTGCTCATTCTCAAAATACCAAACATATTGTGTGCTGGACAATACAGGGCTTTCTGCAAATTCAGAGAATATTTCTGTGTATGGCAATTAATTAGTAAATTAGGATTATTTAATAGCAATAGCATTACATATATTCTATAAAACGAAAGTCTATAAACCGAATGTCTTTCAGTTTATGTAATACATGTAATGCTATTGCTATTCTATAAACCGAAATAGAGTCCCCATTCATACGAATAGGTCATTTTGCAGCCCTCTAGCCCTTTCCAGGACTTTTTTAGAGGCATTTTAGTGCCCAAAAGTTCGGGTCCCCATTGACTTCAATGGGTTTCGGGTTCGGGGTCATGTTCGAGCCCGTACCCGGACTTTTTTCCGAAGTTCGGCCGAACCCGCCGAACCCGAACATCCAGGTGTCCGCTCAACTCTATTTGCATTTATTGTTGGAAATAAAGATGTTATTTGATCTCTCTGACATGGAGAAGCGTATGAATAAAATATCCATATGAAGGGATCTCACACATCTTACAACGCTCTTTTCTGCACCACAGAGAACTCCAGTGTACCGAGCCTCTGTGCTCATAGGACATTTTTAGTTATTTAGAAAGTGTTTTACCAGGAAGAATACTTTGAGATTTCTCTCGTTTTCAAGTATGTCCTGGGGACCAAGACATGGTTGTGTTATTAAGAGAGGAGGGCTTTTCTGGAACTTCCTGTAATAAAATGAACATTACACTGGGATCTTTGCATGCAAAGGATGTTCAACAACAACAACAACAACAACAAAAAAGGTCACATTTCATTCCTGTGGGAAATTAGTGAATGAAACAGAAATATTTAGTGTTTCACATAATGTAAGATGTTCACAAGAGTACGATAGCATTACACAGAAGTCAGTGTGCCTGCACTTTATGGTGAGTTTACTGGCCATTAGTAGTAATATGTAAGTATGCGGATTTCCAGTTACCCCGTTTTTCAGGTATATTTAGCAGCTCGCTCAATTTGTGGGCATTGAAGTGTTTCTGTTAACAGCTAATGGCTACAATTTCTCAGAACCTTTGGGTGTTATGCATCCATGTCATGTGAATCAGAAATAGCATTTTAAGAAATGACTCAGTTATATAATGTGTTGATCACCACAACTCTGTCCCAAAAGGGGTCTGAATGGAAGACCGAGAGTAACTTGGGTTCTTATCACAATTAGGACCCCCCTCCTAATGCTGTGGATTAATTTCTATGATGCTCATCCACTATAAGACTGGATGAGCATCATGGGAACTGAACTTGGCAGAAGCTGATATGCTAAAGGTTTTCTATTACAATATTAGGGGAAACACTGATGTGCAGTGGTGACCTCTGCACCACAGCAATGATGGTTGAGCTACGGACTAAGGGAGCACTTAGGGCTGGCACTACATGAATGCTAACAAGAAGTGGCCCAAGTACTGAATGCCACCACTGCTGTTTTAGCAGATCAGCAGTTTGAACTACATGAGAACACATGTGGATGTAACTGATGTTTTGAGCATCATGGGCACCTGAATTCTAAACTAGCTGGGGCCACCACTGCTCATCTGTTGTGTGCCACAGCTTCCTTGATGCTGTTTGGAGTGGCTATTGTTCACAACAGTTAGGGTAGTAAAGGTCAGTCATTACAGTTTTATACCTACAGCAACAAATTGCAAAAGCTTTTTAAGGCATGCTAAGCCTGAGGGATGAAGATGGAGGAGTCCATAGTTTATTTTGCTGTTTTAAATGTTTAGAACTTATTAGACCATGTTTTGCACCAAAAAGTAGTATGAGATGTTATTTAGAGGACCACCGATTTTAAATAGCTCAAAGTCAAAATGTTGAAAGCAATGTAAACAGCATCTCCGTGGAGTATACTCAGAACATAAAAAAAGAATACCTACAAGAGGTCCATGCCGACCAGATAAATGAGTAGGGGTGCTCCAACTCAAATGCTTGACAAACAGAGGAATTGTAGAAGAGGAAATAAAGTCGGCACTCCAATCTTCAGTGAAAAATCCTTAAAATGTATTAATTATGCATAAGACCAGTGAAACAAATAAAGGGAGGGACACAGTTTGTGCTTTTTGTGTCTTACAACGCTTAATCATAAGTGTGTCTTATAGTGAAGCAACTAAAAATAAATACACAATTATCAGCCAATGAGCTAAAAGGTCAAATTGTTAGAACAAGATTATTACAACATATAACTATTGATGCAATAGATTCTTCGGGAATTAAATATAGGAATAACAACATATTTATTCTATAAACCTATTAGAAGGTTTCTTTAAAGTTAGCTACCGATGGTACCTCACCCCCAGCAAACTTCCTAAGATCAATAGAACAAACTATGAGATATGCTGGTGGTGTCCTGCCTCAGTGGGATCAATAGCACACATTTGGTGGGGCTGCACAGCACTTACCAGCTTCAAATCCTCATTTCAGGGTCTTTTGGATTCTCTTTTTCAAGTCAAGATTCATTTCTTCCACAGATGTTTTTGTTTCATATGGTCCTGTCTTTCGGTTCAATAAAACCCAAAGATATCTATTGATTTGTATCTTTTTGGCAACACAGATGCGTTTAGCAAGACACTGGAAAACATCTGGCTCCATAATTTGGTCTGAAATGTATTTAATCAGTTTGAAAATGTCATCCAACTGCTGTTTTGGGAAAATTTGGACACCATGTGTTTAATGGTGTTATTAACTGTGTATTGTATTTGACTAAAGGGTCTACTTAATAAAGAGAGAATGGCAGGGAATTGAGACAGGAATTTCAAAGTTAAGGCCAAAGTAGCTGAGTTGATAAGTTCTCCCATTAGTTATTAAAAAAAAGAATAACTTATTCCATGTTAAATCCTCAACTGGAGAGGTGGTTATAACCATAGCCATGCTCCAGGACACAATAAATTAGCCAACTCTTTATCAACCAATAGATTCCGCACATTATTTATTTTTTCCTTGTTTAAGAAGAATTTGAGTGATTTTAAAGTTTAGTAAGAAAGCAGGTAACAGGAATCCTCGCACTATTTTTATGTGAACGCTTGTTACACGCACAATCTGTCCTACCCTTTATAAAGACAACAGTGATGATCAGGAGTGTTTCCCTCAACCAGGAACCGTGGTCACACAAACGGGGAGTGTAACGCAAATTGTGGGCATGCCACTCCTCTAGTTGCTCATGCATGTGCATTTCTCAGGTCTCCCACTTTCCTGAAGGGGCCCAAAAATATATGTGTGCACTTTACAAAAATAAAAAATCACAAAAATGTATTGGTATTTTTATAAATTAAATTTAATATGGAGGCAGCTCTGTTACTAGATATGTGGCCTATTCTCTGAAACAGACTGTGATTATGTCATTTGCAGTCAACCAAAGCCAGTCTAGTGAGCAAGGTCGGCAAAGTGTCCATGTAAGGACATCAGTGTCCATGGCAAGGTCTGTGAAGGTTCATAGGACATCATTAAATTGCCAGTCACGATGTCCACTAATTGTGCATGAACAATATTGGTGCCGACCCGTTTTATGAGGTAGGATAAGATAGATGTGTTAGAGGGTGACTTTACAACACAGGATGTTTCTAAACGTTAGCAACTCTCTAGCAGTTCCCACAGCCTGTGAGTTCATTATCACATCCATGATCTGCCCTAGGTGTGGGGTCTCTTTAAGGCTTTCAGCACACTGAACCTTATTTGGTATCTGTACAAGGGTGGCCATTATTTGTTCTATACACATATTGTATGTTTGTAGTAGTTACTGGCACACGAGCAAAGCAAGGCTTTATGTAAACTGTCCACTAAAACTGTGCAAGTGAACTGTAAAGATCTGCCATGGAAAAGTTCTCCAACTTGCCTATACTTTTTTTTATTGGGTTATATAGTATGTAAACTTGCAAGGAACAGGCAAATACACATGTTACACAATATCTAAATATTTATGTATATAATATTGCAACCATATGTCCATTATAATACACTCTCACACTGATACTTGCTCTCCCTGCTTTTCTGTGGAAGTCAGAGCCACGTGACCACCATATGTACCTATCCTTGGTTACTGGGTAGACTCACTCTTCTGGGAATGTGTGTCATAAATTATGTCACGCAAAGACCTCTCTGATATTTGTTTTTTAATGTCTCTCGGAAGTTGTGTGATGTTTCTAACAGGATCCAGGTGCTATCTTACCGTTGCACTTACCTGCTGACTACCTGCCTGTAAGATTTGTGTGATCACCAGGGGTCTGAAATGGTGGAGACTCTCAGCATCGAGGCACTCCAGCCATGTCAGCTGAGGACAAGTCAGAAAAATATTGCCAGATGTGGTTCTACTGGCTCCAGTTCTTGGAAGATCCCCAAACGCGGACACTATTGACCCAGTATTAATCATATGAGACCTAAACTCTGAAGACACATGGTTGGCCCCACCCCGCACCCTTCTAGCTCTGGACATACTCCCTGCAACCCTATAATGGCATAGTTCACCCCACTTGTGAAACTCAGATGAACGGAACTGTCCAAATCTCCTGGACTAATCTGGTTTTGTAATTCGAGTCTATGGTAGTTTCAGTAACAAATGCTTCAGCATATCGAAATAGGTGAATCGAGCAAACATCTGCAGGCTTTTAAGAGCATAAAAATGATAATCGCTTGTAGTTAAATAATACACCATTAAAGTGTATCACTAAATGCATCTTGCTCTTTCCCTTGACAAGAAGCCAGTGAAGCAAGTGTTCACTAATGCTTGCATGTCTGTCAGCTGCTTTAAAAAACCTTAGATGAGCCACTACTGATGCATCATATTAATATGGATCATCTGAGTCTTACAAAAACTGTCTGCTGCCAAACACAGAAACATAGCTGGTCAGACCATTTGGCCCATCTAGTCTAAAATAACTAAATAAAAAATCTGAAAATTCCACTAATTCCTGGGCTCTTAGATATACCGTAGGATAGCCTTATGCCTATCCTATACATCATAAATTCCTTCACTGTGTTACCCTGTACCATTTCCACTGGAAAGATATTCCATGCATCCACTACCCTCTCAATAAAGTAATACTTCCTGATATTACTTTTAAACCTTTGCCCCTTTGATTTAAGATAATGCCCTCTTGTTGTGAAAGCTTTTCTTCTTTTAAATTTACTCTTTAAGACAGTTGGGAGGCAAGTGCCAGAGGTTAGCCATCAGTGCAAAAATATCTGAGAGGGGTCCTAAAAAAAAATCTGCACCAAGGGGACACCGAGGGTTTTACCTGTGCTAACTGGAGACAAGACCCCACATCCTTTACCTGTCCTACTACTTTCCCATCTTGCCTACTGTCAGGAAAGGCGAGATGCGACTCCCACAAAAAATAGTCCAGCTTCAAATCTTCCCCATTGAAAGCAATGGGAGGTGAAACGATCAAAGCTATTTTTGAGATTATGTCAAATTAGGGTGGTGACTTAGTCTCAAAATGAAAGTCGACCTCCTCGAGCTATTCTCGAATTTTAATGAATGGACCCATATGGCTTAGCAATGAATATAAATCTTATTTTTACACAAACAAATAGCAATCTGTCTACTTACTTTAATGCATTAGTTTAATGTTTACTGACAACAATACTTCTATTTTGGTATGCATTTCTGATGCATGACTTTACAATAAGATTTTAGTTTTAATTAAGCTTTTTATTTATATTTATATTTGGTACTAGTGGCACTTATGATCACAGTGAAGAGAGAGAGTACTGCTTGCAGAAACAATAGCAAGTCTTACTGAGATAATACAACAAGGCCGGCAGCCAAACATTTCTGCTGTGGTTAGGAGTTTAAGCATGCGTTGGATATGCACAAAGCTATCATAGATATATAATATAGGGAACCGGGGACAAATAAAAGTATTTACAATATTGGGCAGACTGGATGGGCCGAATGGTTCTTATCTGCTGACACATTCTATGTTTCTAAAAGATGCGTGATTGGGAAATCCCATAGACAGTAGAAAGCAAGGAGTACATGAGTTACAAATGAGGCTTATTCACTAAGCACTGGAGTGGTGTTGAACTCACAACCAGCTTGTAAAACTCAAGGCAAATTAGCTGGGCTGGTTATTAGGGAACACTCTGGTACTAAGTACTGGTACCTCTTCATAAAAAGAAACATTTTGTGATAACAAAAAAGAACCATTTGGTCCATCTGGTCTGCCCATATCAAAATCTCTTAGTTTATTTGTTATGTGTAATTGCTTTATATATATCCAACATGGCATTATTGAATTCATTTCGTGGGTTAGCTTCTAGTAGTTCTAAAAGTTAATTTAGGGGGCTATTTACTAAAAGGTGAGTTGAGATGAACATTTCATCTCACCAGTTTAGCTATACATTGTACAGGGACAATCCTGGTGGGTATCATTAGCAGGGGAAACTCGCCAGGTTTGCCCTTGTAAAACATATTAGTTACGTTGGTGAGATTAAATATATCTCACCTCAACTCATGTTTTAGTTAATAGCCTCATTAGAGTTAAATATGACTCTATCTAACACAAACTCAAAAAAGTAAATGGTGCCCTGTTCTGGTAATTCTCTTTTTATTGGAAATGCTTCCACATTGAGGATTATTTAATGGTTTATTATATTTGAACATTTCTATAATGTCTGCTTTCTGTCCCTTTTCTCTTCCAAGGTGAACATTTGATGGAGCCTTCCCTGGTATGTTTTGTTAGTAAGCCGTTATTTCATGTTACATTACTACTACAGATAGCTTTCAGACACCAACATGTGAACTCTAGCAGCTAGCAGTTTATGATAATCATGCTTAAATTAATTCTGGGTAGAGTCTAGGAAGCAGTGCAATGTTGAGAAATTACCACTATGTCAGATGGCACTGCGACTCTGGAATACAGGGAGCATCATTCATGTTTCAGGCCCAAACAAACATTATTCATCAGTGTTGTCTCCTAATGGCTCGTAGAATGTGTGACTGCAGGAAAATAATTTCTTATCAGTCTCCAAGTACATTGAGTAATGTATGGATGTGAGCAGGCTGGTGATGGATGCATTGTGACCGTAACAAAAGTGAAATGATGGAACAAGAAAGTTGACACTTTTCCATCACAAGCAAATGTGACCCAATAAAAATAACAAATACCATCTTCTATGTTTTATTTATGTCAGGGGGTGTCCAAGATTTTTATGAAGTGGGCCACGTGATAAAAAAAAATGCACACTGAGCTGCCTTCAATTTTTTTCATTTCTAGTAGTGGTGTAATAGAGCAACATCTACAATACTCATATACTGTTGTTAATGGTCTACTAAACACCTTATGAGTTATGCCTGCTATCCCTATGACATCCACCTATCATTGGAAAAGAGCTACAGGATGACAAATTGTATTAATGTTTGTGAAGAACCAGTGGACTGTGACCCTCTTTACTGAGACCGGGATTGTACATTATGATCACCAAAAGAGCTATTTTGCCCCCTTTCGGACAAAGTTCAGGTAGCTCAACTGTGGATTGGGCCATTCAAACCAACCACTGTTCTACCAGTCGTCGCTCCTGTGCTGTTTGGTCAGTGGTTTAAAGGGCGCTGCCGCTAGCTCCCTGATTGGTTCTCCTTCACACCGGAACATGGTAAGGGCTCGGCCTGGAAGCCCAGGGCCATCTTTAATGCGGGGCAAATGGGGCAGCTGCCCTCGGCCCAGTTACTGCCCCATAGGTCCCCAGCCCTCACTTGCCGCCTTTATAGCGCATCAGCTGGAACACGAGGACGGAATAAAAAAAACAAAACCCCATTGGCAGGAGGGAAGACTGCATGAAGGAGAAGTCCGGGGACATGGAGCAGCAGGCAGGCGGTAAGTACTGGAGAAGGTGGGAGGAGGGTGGACTAAAACGAGCATGGTAATGTTAAAATATGAATAGAACACTTAATACTGGCATCTTAATGGGCAAATTGACTGGGGCATCTGAATGGCACAATAATTATGGCATCTGAATGGCACAATATTACTGGCATCTTAATGGCACAATACGACTGGCATCTGAATGGCAAACTATTACTGCCATATGAATGGCACATTAATTATGGCATCTTAATGGCACAATATGACTGGCATCTTAATGGCACAATATTACTGGCATCTGAATGGCACAATAATTATGGCATCTTAATGGCACAATATGACTGGCATCTTAATGGCTCAATATTACTGGCATCTGAATGGCACTATAATTATGGCATCTTAATGGCACAATATGACTGGCATCTTAATGGCACAATAATACTGGCATCTTAATGGCACAATTGTACTGGCAGCTGAATGGCACAATATTACAGGTATATGAATGGCACAATAATACTGGCATCTGAATGGTACAATATTACTGGCATCTGAATAGCACAATAATACTGGCATCTTAATGGCACAATTGTACTGGCCACTGAATGGCACAATATTACAGGAATATTATGAATAGCACAATAATACTGGCATCTGAATGGTACAATATTACTGGCATCTGAATAGCAAAATAATACTGGCATCTTAATGGCACAATATTACTGACATCTGAATGGCACAATAATACTGGCATATTAATGGGAAAATTGGCTGTGGCATATTAATGGGCACACTGTGGCATATTTAATAGACAAACGGTGACATATTTTAACAGGCAAACTAGCTGTTGCATATGTTAATGACAAAGTGACTGTGGCATGTTAATTGGTAACTGACAGTGGCATGTTCTGTGGGGCAAAATAACATGTACTATGGGAGAAAGTGACAATGTGGCTTGTTCTGCATGGGCAGGTCAGTGGGGCAAATTTACACTGTGGCATGCCAAATTGTGTGGGTGCAATAGGAGTGCAAGCCAAGTGCTGTGGCTACTCTATGGGGCTGTGTTAAGTCCTTTAGGTGCAATGTGGGTGCAGAAAAAGGGAATACAAAAAAGAAATGCAACTTTTTAATAACATTTTTATTACATATGAAAATAGTTGAATATAATATAAAGAAGTTCATATAAGTATAAATGGAACTAGTGAGAAAGAGAGATGTGTTTAGATATTTATAAATATATATATGAACGTAAGTGCTCTCGAATATCTGTGTATATTTTTGTAATTTAGGTAATGAGTAGTTGTAGTGCAGTGTTGCATAGTAAGATGGTATACAAATTGCAGCCATATATACACATTTGGATCCATATATACAGTTTATACACTGCAATTATACACTTAATATACACATTTTATACAATTCAATAAAAATACTCACTGCAATAAAAGTCCAATTGTATGTGTGTGTGCTTATTTTTGTGGGTTTTTTGTGTGTGTGAGGGGGGGTAACATTGCGATGTATGGCGTGATTGCATGCAGGGGAGGGGGCAGGGTCCAGGGGGCCCAAACAAATGCTTGCCCAGGGTCCAGTCAATATTAAAGACGGCCCTGTGGAAGCCAAGGCAGCAGCCAGTATTCCCTCACCCCGATCGGAGCCCTAGAGCCAAACCAGCTAATTTGGACAACAAAGTTAAAGGGTTCCTTCTACTGAACTGTGAGTAATCTTGTATGTACCAGCGAGTGATTGTAGCTCTTTCCTGATTGTGTGTACCTGCCAGCCAGGCACCCTCAGCAGCTTGACAATAAAGGTTAAGCCCAGTTGCTAGCGTAGCGTTCGGGAATGAACCAGGGGGGCGGGGCTAAGTGTCGGCGTTCTTCTGATTGGTCCCCAAGTTAAAGAGCTAGACAAAGACGGTAACCCCACTCCCTCCACTGATTGGTCACTCTCCTTCTCTTTACCCCTGATTGGTTACCAACTAGTTTGGCACCAAATTCAATTATCATCTTGTATTCTATGTTAAGTTAATCCGTTTAAAGTGCCATTGTTTTATCCAAGTTATCTTGATGTTAGACTGTATATATTCCATGTGTTATGTTTTAATAAATGTTCATCATATTCTGCTGTACCTGAAACCTGTGTTTGAGTGATTATTGGGACAAAGAGCAGAAGGGACAGTGACTTTTATTTGGGACTTGCTGGCTTTCATTACGGGCTAAAGGAGGCGACTACCCATCCTAGGATACTCCACTTTACAATGTTGGTTTTGTTTTTGTTTGTGAATGTATACAAAAAATATAATAAATCTTTTTGAAAAAGTGTCCATTATCAACAAATGTTACCAATAACACAATGGATTTTATTAGTAAAGTTTTGTATACAAACATGGGCACTATTAATTTTTTTTAATTCTTATTATTTTAAGAGATTTGGCAAGTTTTAAACTCTTGGCTCATTAAGGAATGTCTCCATTTTAAAGAATCAGTCCTAAAATGGTAACTTCTATCATCATGCATCTTCTTTTCAGATTTTTGTTTTCAAAGACGATGCCAAAGTTCGATAGATTTACACACAGGTAAGCCCTATTATAACAGTATAGGCTCAATTTACTAGAAAGGTGAGTTGAGGTGAGATGATCTGAGCAGAGGTGAGATGAGCCTTTAATCTCACCAGCTAACCATTGTGCAAGTACAATGCTGGTGAGTTTGCTAAAGCATGGGAAACTCACCAGGTTTGTACCTGCACAATGTATAGTTAAAATGGTGAGATGAAATGTTCATCTCATCTTATCTCACTTCAACTAACCTTTTAGTGAATAGACCTATGTGTAGAACATTGTGCTTGGATGGTTCTTATCAGGACACTGGATCTATCTGTAACTTCCAAATTGATGCGGAAGTTTAGCACTGTTTTGCGACTCGCATGCTGATCCGCTAACATCTCTATGTGAATACCTGGATCCCGAGCCCCGCGGAGCTTAGCTGCAATTTGGAATGAAGAATCACAAACGAGGTTTCAGTTTTATGAAATTTGACACATATTGCATCAAAAACTATTTCTCAATAAATTAGTCTGTGCTTTATGTTTAATAGGATGATAAGAAAACATGCTCATTTAAAAAATATATTTATTTTAATTTTATTCTGTATATTTGCATCAATTTAACTGCCACTTGACCTTGCTTGCACTTATCAACAATCAAATCAACATTATTGTTATTATTAGTAAATTAACCAGTTATTATATCTTCTCATCTGGTAGTTGACCTCTGCAAATGTCATGATATTAACATATACTTCTAGAGTTGTGTTCTTGTTTCTTTAAAACAATTGTCACCCCCCCCCCCCCCCCCCCATTTTATGTATATATATATTTTAAAAAAACTTTTAATGCCATACGTATATGTAGAGTTGAGCGGACACCTGGATGTTCGGGTTCGGCCGAACTTCGAAAAAATGTCCGGGTCCGTGCTCGAACTTGACCACGAACCCCACTGAAGTCAATTGGGACATGAACTTTTGGCCACTAAAATGCCTCTAAAAAAGTCCTGGAAAGGGCTAGAGGGCTGCAAAAGGAAGTAAAATGTGGGTAAGAGTAGGACATGTGCCCTGCAAGCAAATGTGGATAGGGAAATAACTTAAAATACATACAAATTACAAATACAGCTGAGCCATAAAATAGCACTAGATGGAATCTTTGATTTTAGCTTTGGAAGAACATAAATCTAAATCTAAAGCATGGCTGCCAGGAGGATCAACAGAATTATCCATTTGAGAGAGGGTTGGAGTGCAGGGTATTCTCTTTCAGTTTATACTAAGTGACCCATAGGTTGAGGAGGCGGTGACCGTGGCGGTTTAGGTGGAATCGAAGCTGGAGGAGGAGGAGGAGGAGGAGGTAGCCAGAATTTTTCAAAGTGCGCTGTAAGCACAGTATTGGATTGTTCTATTTGACTCTCAGATATGAAGTGCACCGCAAGACGCAAATGTACTATTTACCACCCAAAACTATTAGAAATTTTCAAAGTGCGCTGTAAGCACAGTATTTGACGGTTCTATTTGACTCTCAGATATGAACTGCAGGATGCAAATGTAATATTTAACACCAACAAATTGCAGTATTTAAAAATGCCTAGATGTTGCCCACTGAGCTAACAGAACAGGATTAAAGTCATGTGCCTGGCACACATGCAGTTGCAGGTGCACTGCACTCTCTGTGGCACTGGGTTTAGGGCAGGGTACAAATATGTAGTATAGCACCCACTAAAAAATTCACTGTAATTTGAATAATCGCTGTAGGATTATGCCCCTCAATATGCCATTATTATGCCTCTCAATGTGCCAGGAATTAGCCACCCAATATGCCAGGATTATTATGCCACTCCATATGCCAGGATTTTCCCACACAATATGCCAGGATTATGCCCCTCAATATGCCAGGATTATGCCCCTCAATATGCCAGGATTATTATGCCACTCAATATGCCAGGATTTTCACACACAATATGCCAGGATTATGCCCCTCAATATGCCAGGATTTGCCCACCCAATATGCCAGGATTATTATGCCACTCAATATGCCAGGATTTTCCCACACAATATGCCAGGATTATGCCCCTCAATATGCCAGGATTATTATGCCACTCAATATGCCAGGATTTTCACACACAATATGCCAGGATTATGCCCCTCAATATGCCAGGATTATTATGCATCACAATATGCCAGGACTTAGCCACCCAATATGCCAGGATTATTATGCCACTCAGTATGCCAGGATTTTCCCACACAATATGCCAAGATTTTGCCCCTCAATATGCCAGGATTATTATGCCACTCAATATGCCAGGATTATTATGCCACTCAATATGCCAGGATTTTCCCACACAATATGCCAGGATTATGCCCCTGAATGTGCCAGGATTATAATGCCTCTCAATATGCCAGGACTTAGCCACCCAATATGCCAGGATTATTATGCCCCTCAATATGCCAGGATTTTCCCACACAATATGCCAGGATTATGCCCCTCAATATGCCAGGATTTTGCCCCTCAATATGCCAGGATTATGCCACTCAATATGCCAGGATTATGCCCCTCAATATGCCAGGATTATTATGCCTCTCAATATGCCAGGACTTAGCCACCCAATATGCCAGGATTATTATGCCACTCAATATGCCAGGATTTTCCCACACAATATGCCAAGATTTTGCCCCTCAATATGCCAGGATTTTGCCACTCAATATGCCAGGATTTTCCCACACAATATGCCAGGATTATGCCCCTCAATATGCCAGGATTATGCCTCTCAATGTGCCAGGATTTAGCCACCCAATATGCCAGGATTATTATGCCACTCAATATGCCAGGATTTGCCCACCCAATATGCCAGGATTATTATGCCACTCAATATGCCAGGATTTTCCCACACAATATGCCAGGATTATGCCCCTCAATATGCCAGGATTATTATGCCTCTCAATATGCCAGGATTATTATGCCACTCAATATGCCAGAATTTTCCCACACAATATGCCAGGATTATGCCCCTCAATGTGCCAGGATTATTATGCATCACAATATGCCAGGACTTAGCCACCCAATATGCCAGGATTATTATGCCACTCAGTATGCCAGGATTTTCCCACACAATATGCCAAGATTTTGCCCCTCAATATGCCAGGATTATTATGCCACTCAATATGCCAAGATTATTATGCCACTCAATATGCCAGGATTTTCCCACACAATATGCCAGGATTATGCCCCTGAATGTGCCAGGATTATAATGCCTCTCAATACGCCAGGACTTAGCCACCCAATATGCCAGGATTATTATGCCCCTCAATATGCCAGGATTTTCCCACACAATATGCCAGGATTATGCCCCTCAATATGCCAGGATTTTGCCCCTCAATATGCCAGGATTTTGCCCCTCAATATGCCAGGATTATGCCACTCAATATGCCAGGATTATGCCCCTCAATATGCCAGGATTATTATGCCTCTCAATATGCCAGGATTTAGCCACCCAATATGCCAGGATTATTATGCCACTCAATATGCCAGGATTTTCCCACACAATATGCCAAGATTTTGCCCCTCAATATGCCAGGATTTTGCCACTCAATATGCCAGGATTTTCCCACACAATATGCCAGGATTATGCCCCTCAATATGCCAGGATTCTGCCCCTCAATATGCCAGGATTATGCCTCTCAATATGCCAGGACTTAGCCACCCAATATGCCAGGATTATGCCCCTCAATATGCCAGGATTATGCCTCTCAATGTGCCAGGATTTAGCCACCCTCTTCCTCCCCCCTTCCCCCTTACTTACCTCCTCGCTGCTGCAGGTCCGTGGCTGTGAGGGAAGCGCTGTTCGTTCCCGTCCAGCCAATGCGCATTCAATAAAGTTTGTTTAAAAAAAAGTTTAAACAAACTTTATTGAATCCTGCATCGGCTGGAGGGGAGCGTACAAAGCTTCCCTCACAGCCACGGACCTGCACCGGGAGACAGAGCAGCAGCGAGGAGGTTAGTAAGGGGGAGGATTATTTTTTTTTCACGGTTCCGGCGCCCCCGGCTAAGTTGCGCCCTAGGCGGCTACCTAGGTCGCCTTACAGGTGGCGCCGGCCCTGCCGAACCCCGAACTCCAACACGAACATACAGTGGAATGTCCGTGTTTGGGTCCAGGGTCCAAAAACCGTAATGTTCGGTACGACCCCGAACAGTGCGGTTCGGGTTCGCTCAACACTAATCATATGGTTAATCTGAATCCTCATGTCCTCTTAAAGGGGCAGTTCCACCTGCAGTGTCCCAATTTTTATATATATAAGGGCTTTATCAAGTAAAGTAGATAAAACGAAACAAAGCTGTCTTATCCCAGAGAGGCCGTGTCTCTCCAAGCCATTGTGATTGGACCTCACTGGATTTAAAGGTGCATGGAAATCCATTTTGCATATATTAAACACACGGACAACATATAGAAATTAAGATAGGTGGAACTGGCCCGTTAAATAATATGCTGGAGGTCAGGCTTTTACTATTCACTACAGGGAAGAAATATTAGCCTTAAAGCTGCAAAGGCGTTGAGGCTGGGAAAGCTCCAGTTATTAATCCCCTGCTGCTCATAATTACACCTATGGCCTTATCTGGCTATGTTAGTGAGTGATCCAGTTATAGCCTTTATTACATACATAATACCTTGTCTATAGCTAATCATTAGACTTGGACAATTCACTAATTGTAAATCTTAATTTCTTTTATGCTAAAGTGAGAGTAGTGAGAGACAGAACATGTGGGTGACCAAGGAATGAGGAAACCTTTTGTTGTCAAACACATGCCATGATTTTACATGATAAAGCTATAACAAAGTTATTAATGGTTTTAGTCAGTGGTAGTAGAATTAAGGCTGGTGTCAGAAACACTACAAAGCAGATTTGAAAAGCATGTTTTTATAGATATTTGATAACACTGAGGAATTGGAATTGGGGAAGTATAAAGTAGACAGTTGTGTTTCTGGAGGGGTGATTGAAGGTATGGCTATGGACGGGGTTATGTGACTGTAGGTGACTTTATGGCCAATTAAGAGCTATTTATTAATTTTGGCAAGCCATTTAGAATAAGTATAATGGATTTCATTTACAAAAACATACCGTATTTGCTTGATTATAAGACGAGGTTTTTTTCAGGAAAAAAAAATCTGAAAACTACCCCTAGTCTTATAATCGAGGTCTTCTTATAATCTGACCTCAAATTGAGGTCAGATTATAAAACATGGATCCAGGTCCCCAGCAGAGCTGCAGGGGACCTGGATCCCCCTCTCTAACAGCAGGGGATGTCTGCGCGATGAGCGCAGACTCCCCTGCTTCCGCCCGGCACGACCGCCGGGGCTTCTGTGATGAAGCCGGGTACTTCCGCTTTCGTCACAGAAGTCCCGGCGAGCGTGCCGGGCGGCGGCAGCAGGGGAGTCTGCGCTCGTCGCGCAGACATCCTCTGCTGCCCCACTAGCCACCAGGGAGAATCGGGCAGCTGGGGGATGTTTGCACGATACGTGCAGATATCCTCCATGCTGCCCGACACGGCAGACTATTATGACGGACCAGCTGTCCGTCATAATAGACTGCCGTGTCGGGCAGCATGGAGGATGTCTGCACGTATAGTGTAGACATCCCCCGGCTGCCCCCACTAGCCACCAGGGATGGAGTTAAAGGGGAGGGGGTGGGACAGAGAAACAAGGGGAGGGGGGCAGAGACAGAGTCAAGGGGAGGGAGGGGGTTAAGAGACAGAGACAAGGGGAGGGAAGGGGTTAAGAGACAGAGACAAGGGGAGTGAGGGGGTTAAGAGACAGAGAAAAGGGGAGGGAAGGGGTTAAGAGACAGAGACAAGGGGAGGGAAGGGGTTAAGAGACAGACAAGGGGAGGGGGGAGAGAGAGCCAACACTAAGGGGAGGAGAGAGAGAGAGAAAAATGGGGGCAAGGGAAAGAGAAAGGCAGCATTGGCACATAAAAAGAAATAAAAACTAGAAATACATTTTTTGATATTATAATTTTTTTATTAAAAAAGCAATTTACATATGAATATATACAAGTTGAACTTTTTTCTTATAGGGTAGTCTTATATTCAGGATTTTAGTTTTTTCCTAATGGAATATCCAAAGTTTGGGGGGTCGTCTTATAATCATGGTCGTCTTATAATCGAGCAAATACGGTATATACATAACACTACAGACACATTTAAAACACCATTTTCTCTCAATTTATGCATTTGCTTAGAACAATGTATAGACCATTTACTCTACATTCACATTATAATCAATGTTTAGTTGATGGAGTCCCTTTAAAGAAGGCCATGTTTAAAATAAAATAATGGGGAATTTCATTTTCCCCATTAACATAGTTGCCAACATCGGCCATGTTTCCTGGGACACATATTTATTCCACATGCTGCAGAAAGACCATGCAAAGTGCAGCCCGGCAGCATGTAGGATGGATATACGCACAGGCATTAATCAGGGTGGAGCGTTCATAGGACCTACCCTGATTAATTAATTGGATTGTGTCTGTGCGTTTATGCATCCTACAGATTGCCGGGCTGCACTTTGCATGGTCTTTCTGCAGCATGTGGAACAAATATGTGTCCCTGGAAACATGGCCGATGTTGCAACTATAACATACCATACATGGTGGTTTTTATCATAGCATTTTGCAGAATCTGCCAAAATTACAATGCAATAGAGCATTTCAGAAGCAGCATACAAATACCCAAAGCCTTTGCATAAATACAGTCCTTGTGATCTAATCTGTGTTTGGTAAATCAAACACATTTATCTATTTGGATAATGAAATTCAGCAAAGTCAGTTTATGGTTTACTCTTTTGTTTGAAGTCACAACAAAAAATAGCTTTGTGTTGCTATTTTTATCACATGAAGTTTGAAGTTTATATGGAAGTAGTTCTATTATTAGATGTCTGGTCTCCTCGCTAAAACAGTCTGCAATGATGTAATCTGCAGTGGACCAATGCCAGTCTAAGGAGGTGTAATTAGGTTTGTAAGGTTAGAGAGCAATGTGAATTTGTAATACAGGGTTTCCAATTTGCCCCCAGTCCCAACAGTTGTCAGCTACCTGGGAGTTCCTGTTAATTATCAGTTGATTATTACCGTATTTGCTCGATTATAAGACGATCCTGATTATAAGATGACCCCCCCAAACTTTGGATATTCCATTAAGAAAAAAACTAAAAGCCTGAATATAAGACTACTCTATAGGAAAAAAGTTCAACTAATTATGATATTAAAAAATGCATTTCTTGTTTTTATTTCCTTTTATGTGCCAATGCTGCCTCTCTCTTTCCCTTGCCCCCAGCTTTCTCTCCCCCCCCCCCTTAGTGTTGTCTCTCTCGATACGTGCAGACATCCTCCATGCTGCCCGACACTTCCGTCTATTATGCTGGTCCGTCATAATAGACTGCCGTGTCGGGCAGCATGGAGGATGTGTGCACAAACCCCCGGCTGCCCGATTCTCCCTGGTGGCTAGTGGGGTGACCTCCGGGACTTTTATGACGAAGCAGGAAGTACCTGGCTTCATCATAGAAGTCCCGGCGGTCATGCCGGGCGGCATCAGGGGGAGTCTGCGCTCATCACACAGACATCCCCTGCTGTTAGAGAGGGGGATCCAAGTCCCCTGCAGCTCTGCTGGGGACCTGGATCCAAGTCTTATAGTCTGACCTCAATTTGAGGTCAGATTATAAGAGACCTCGATTATAAGACGAGGGGGATTTTTCAGAATTTTTTTTCTGAAAAAAACCTTGTCTTATAATCGAGCAAATACGGTACATCACAAGAGCCAAGATAATATCCGTGACCTGCTCTTTTAAAGGATCACTAGTAAAAAAGAAAATTTGGTATTGTAAGCACTATAATGTGTTGGTTTTTTATGTAAATACACAATTGCATACATTGCTGACACATTTTTGGTGATTAAACCATTGTTGTATATTAACATCAAGCAAGAAACAGTTAAGAGCCATATTAGACATGTATTACACCTGAAATAATAGCTAGTTCATGTCCTGAGGTTGCATGGTTTGTGCCATGTGAATAGTTGCCAACATTGGCCATGTTTCCAGGGACACATATTTGTTCCACATGCTGCAGAAAGAGCATGCAAAGTGCAGCCCGGCAGTATGTAGGATGGATATACGCACAGACACAATCCAATTAATTAATCAGGGTGGAGATCTCATAGGACCTACCATGATTAATTCATTGGATTCTGTCTGTGCGTATATGCATCCTACATACTGCCGGGCGGCACTTTGCATGCTTTTTCTGCAGCATGTGGAACAAATATGTGTCCCTGGAAACATGGCCGATGTTGGTAACCATGCATGTGTTCTGGGTCTTCACTTCCATGATACTCGGGGGCACTCTCCACCAGCCCAACACCTTTGTAAAGATTGAGGAGCTTATCAGATCCTGAAAAATGTCAGAAAGCCTAAACCAGATGCCCTTTACAATATCCCTTAAACAAACATGTTAAGGTGTAAAAAAAAAAAATATCTCCAATATAGAAAAATGTTTAACTTCCTTTGTATGACATTTTATACATATTTTATACATAACCCCCCATAGTAATCGTGGTTAAGTAGAAAAGAACTAACCAAAGTTATCGTCTGACTACAAGAAACACACTGACTGCAGGAAAATGTATTACTTCCTAGTAGTACAAGGGTAAAATCCGATCCACCATGACTAGCCTTCCTCAGGAGAACGTGCAGACCAATGGTAGAATCGTGTTATCTTCCCTTAGCTCTCTGTTTTGTTGGATGGAATTAGGAGTAATTGCTCCTTTGAAGCAAATATGCTTTTTTTTCTGGGCTTAAACACACATGAATTGTGTGCCAGAGGCATTGCAGATTCTAAGAAGATAGGTTTGGGAGATGGTTCTTTTCTCCCATAATTAATTAATTACTGCCCTCAGGTTGTTAAGTAAAAGCAGAATACAAACAAACTGTTATTGCGTTATTTGTCTGCTCTGTATTGAAATTAATTGTATTGGTGGTGAACCAGATAGTCAGCGTTTGTATGTGCCATTAGAAGAAAAGTTAAAAAAAAAGCACAACATAATATTAAAGTATACAATATTCAGTATTCAAAATCTGTGTGAGTAAAAATAAATAAATAAGAATGAAACTGATAGGGAAAATAAATGAGTCACACAGACGTCATAGAGGCCTAGAGAAGGTTGAGGTATATTGTTTTTAAATGTGTGCTGCAGGTTATAATAAATAGACAATAAAGACACTGACATACTAGGTTGGAAAAAGTGTCTAAAATCAGAAATAACCAAACAACTTGTTCTTTTAACACAATGACGTGTACTAAAATATTTAACGTTTTTATTAAATAAACTTTTAGCCTATTATCTAGAGTATTAGACCATTAAATATCCCAAATAAGCCATGAGAGCCTGATCTGTCCACTTTTCAAAATATCTACCCTCAAAGCTACATCATTAGGGTGACTTACCTTAAAACCAATGACAAAATAAAACAAAGAGGGAAGGAAGGATGTGGCTGGCATATCAGAGTTTGTCTAGTGGTAGTGAGTAAGCTGAACATTACCCAAGCTATTTATCTATGCATACTGTGTGTCACTCTAGCTAAGAACCCTGCCCTCTAATCACTGCCCTGCACTAACCTATCACAGCCTACCCTCATGCCCTACCTTGCCGATAAGCTAAATTCCCCTCATCCCTATCCACAGCTACCTGTCGCACAGGGCCAATAACCTGCGCTATCATTATATCATGGCAAGCCGTCCTGCAGCAAACATTTTATTCATGACTTTAAACCAGCTCTGCATTTCATAGATGACCACTGGTGAGCCATCAAGATTCCACACAATGTAGCTAGTTACCAGGAGGAGGAGAAGTATGAGATATCGTCATATACATTGGAGGGTGAACTCATGGAGCTCCAATTTACTTTGAGAAAATCAGATCTCTGCGTTTAAGACACAATCAGATTACTTAGGTGATACGAGTAGTCATTAAATTTGTGATGCTCAGAGAACTCCCCAGAATCTGGCTGCTGGAATGGTAACTTTGGTTTTGTGGGGAGAACTTCAGCTTATTTCGGGGCCATTTCGGGAGATGAACCTTGTTATTGCAAAAATAGTTGAAGTCCTCCCGAAATTACATTAACGTTTATTTACATAGTGTCAACAACTTAGATACCGCTAGGTACAGAGCATAGAGGGGACGGTATACTAAGTTAGACGAACAAGAAAAGACTGAAACACGCGGTATAGAGCCCTGCTTGCAAGCTTACATGGCCCAAAATTAAATAAATAAATAAAGTAAGTAAAAAAAATACATAGAATATACATTAAATACAGACAAATAAAGTTTTATTACAATTTAAAAATGCTTAACATTAATATAAGATTAATCTGTTATAATTGTATATAAATATAAATATTTTTTGTTCAAACTGATTTTATTCAATTCTGAGAGATGGGGGTAGGGGAGGGGTACAGAAAGGAAAAGGTGGTGAGCAGGTGAGGGAGTAAGTCAAAGGCTAACATTGCATTAGTACAGAAATTCCATTTGGGGATTCACATTTCAGTGTGTATACATAGTTTAAACAGTTTGTATGATGAGCTTGAGCCGGGGTCAAGGTATAGTCATCATGTGTGACCTCCTGTATGGTTAATTCTATCTGTTTCCAAAAAGTGCTTAATTTCTGGCAGTCCCACCAAATTTGGATATATGTGCCCATTCCTGCTTCACACCTCCAGCAGGTCTCAGCAATTCATGGTATGAATTGTTGTAGATCAGCTGGTACTTGGTACCATCGGGTAAGTAGTTTATAATGGGTTTCTTGAACTCTACTGGAGGTGGAGCATTTATGGGTGAGGAAAAAGATTTTGTCCCACTGTGATTTTGTTTTTTGCAAGTCTCCCAGAGGTGAGTAAAATAGGGTGGGGTGTCCTGTTCGGGAGAGAACCATCTGGTAGAGTTAGGTTTATAACTATTTTTATGTTTAAAGTATTTTTACTGTAATTCTTCTACACTTTTCTTATCATTTCTCCAGGTAAAATGTGGTGAATTTCACTGCCCGAAATTCAGAAATGTCCACTATTTCAAGCCAATGTTGGGGTACTTTGAAGCCTATGATTAAGTTGCAGTCGGGGGCACGAAACGCGTTTGTTTTTGCCCGGTTCAAGGGTGTTTGGCTCAAGGATCAAATCCCCTCTTCCATCTTATCGTGTATGCTGTCGTGGAGGGTACCGTGAGATCCGGAAAAGCCATAAAAAACATCTATTGTGCTAAAGACAGTGGAGACAACCTCCTCTTTTATTTTTTCTTCTCTGAGTTGGTACCTTGGGACTAAGGCCCCCCCCCCCCCCATCACCAGTATACAGAGGTGTACCAAACTCTATCAACAATTTCTTCTACTTGCATCTCTGGGAAGACTGATTGCACAGTGGACATACAGATCATCTTCCCCTTCCTCAAGTGGGAAGTTCAGAGTGATATGAGGCAGACCCAGCCTCAAAAAAGGCACATTACACCCCAAGAAGAGGCGGAGCCTTGGAAAGGGGGTTCTATATGAATTGTGCTGGTCCACCTCAGAAGTATCCAGACCAGCAGCTATCCAACAGCCTCTGGGTGAAATGATTGAGATTGTTAATTCTCACAAGCAGGGCACTTCTTACTTGGTATTTCCTTTAATACTTGCTGTAATGTTACGTTGAGACAGATAGAAAGTGTCGGCACAGTGGTCTGTGACATGGTCACTGAAGGTTTCTACAGCACCATAAACATCACAAAGTATTTGTTAATGAAATATAATTAAAAAATACTCAGCACTCCAATTCAGTGAGAAAAATGTTTTCTTTAATCAAAAAAAGCCAGTTGAAGGCTGATTATTTTTTCAATATTTTTCATATTGGCGGCCTTGGTGGAACCCTGCTCGTGTACTGACCCTATGGAGTGCTGCTTAACCAGTTCCATTTGGTGTAAAGTATGGTTAATGTCCACCATGAACAATGTTGGTACTACCTACCCCTGGTAAGTTGTTTGTAACGCTATTAGATTGTATAATTCTAAAGGTCTTGGTGATTTTTGAATGTAGAGTGAGTTATATAATGGGGTAAATAGTATGTGGTGGGGAGAAGATGGATGTGGTGGGGAGAAGACGGAGACTATAAGGTCTCTGTTTTCCATTGGGGTTTCTGACTATAGTCAAGTAATTTTTAAGTCAATTAAGGTATGTGACCTATTAAGGAATGCCTTAAATATTTTGTCCAGTCATTGGGGGATGTATAATAACAGCGATTGCGCTCTGGACACTTTGCAGTGAAGGAGAGAGGGACAACCTCAAAATCATATTATATTTTTTTATACATAGACTGCACCGGCGCAACAAGTGCTGACACCACTGAAATCAATGCATTCGGCGTAGATAACGCCTACTCCCGTGAGTCTACTTTATACATTGGCAGTCATGCTGATTGAGCCAGTATTTGGTGCAACCTGTGTGTGTGCCGTGTTTGTACATGGCCCCCCAATGTGTTTATAGCTGCAAGAGGTCCATTTTGCACTTTTACATATGAGTAGCTATAAGTGCTATCTATGGAGACTGTAATACAACAATTCCTAGGGAAATTTATAGCTAGTGATATTAGGCAAGGTTTAAATATTGATTTAAATGTTCTCTGTCTGAGCTTTCCTAGGCCCTGTGCCCTCACAAAATGAATTGTGATATTTCTAATCCTATTAGCGGTTTTGACAGGCTGGATGCACACAGCTATTAGTTTTCTGCTTCTTCCAAACAGAATTATTCTCTTATTATCTTATCATTTAGGGCTGTTCAACTGCAGCCCTCTGGTTGTTATTGGACTATAGCTTCTATTATAATTTCGGGGGACTACAAATCCAATAATGCTCAAACAACCATAAGAATTTTGTTTAATATCAGTGGTTTGGGGCTATTGGTCAATTTAACAGAAGTACAAGGTTTTTAATGTAGCGTATGGGAGGTATGAGTTTGATTCCCATAGTACAGTAACAAATGGTGCTTTGCGGACATATCTTACTCGTTGCAAATTAAGTGACTTTGATTCTGAAAATGAACAGTATACCTTTTACATCTCACTATTGAGAAAGGCTCCTGCAGGGTGAAATGCGTTAGCCGTCTGTAATAACTGGGTGGACCCTAAGGAAAGGGTCTGTGTATGAAATATTATGTATTTTTAAGATCACCTGCTAGGAATGTGATTTTTTTTGTTACCATCATTTCTTAAAATTGTCCTGCACCCCACTGCGTCCCACTCCAGAGTATGCTGTCATAAGGAAGAGTGCAGAAGATAAGCACTAACCACTATACACTAGGGATCATCTTCCCTACAAATGGTAAATTAAATAAGCTGGCACACCTGGATGCATGTGGTAAAGTCAATATAATTCTTTTATTTGAAAAAATTGTACCGTATACCTTACAGCAGAAGTCCACACAGGAGTTATTGTTTATATTATTCATATGAGCACTTAGTCGTAGCTACAAATCAAGCTACAAATAAAATAATTATACTGATTTTACTACGTGTATCCTGGTCAGCCGGCCACTGTGATTTACCCTTTGGATTTATCCTGGATGCAAGCTTCCAGACCTGCCTCCTAATTTTGGATAAGGTGTACACGTTAATATTGATTCATGCATGCAGATCTTCCATCTGCACCTCCTATTTTATGGAGGAGCTGGAGGACTTGTAGGTGATCTCAAAGTATGTAAGGTCAGAAGTTCCACCCTTCGCCATTGTGACACAGTGTTTTATCTGTAAGTATCTGAATGTTTGTGGAATGTTGTGAGACTTGCATAATTGCTCAAATGTCCTCAATCTATTGTTCAGGAGTAGGGAGCCCATTGAGTTGATACCTGGCTCTAACCACCATGTGTATCTTGTAATTTGTTGCTCTGGGCTGAATTTTGGTTTGTTGAAGAATGGCATGTGTCTCAAATCTTGTTCTGTCAGTTTCAACAAGTAGCAATTTCTCCACATCTTGGATGCTGTCGGTACAGTAGTTGGGGTGTTTGTTATGTACGATAGCATCTTTGTTAGCCTTTGTAACAAGCATTCAGGAGTAAGGTACCGCTCTATATCCAACCATGGCACTCTGCCCTTCTTGCTGCTAGCAGGGGCATATCGTGCCCATGAGTGACAGGCGTGCTGCCAGCTGGAGCACTCCTGTCACTCGGAGGCACGACGTCTCTCGGGTATTTCCGGACGTTTGTGTGCTGAGAACAGCCAGCTAACAGCCAGCACACAAACCCCCGGAAATACCCGAGACGTTGTTACATCCGAAAGACGACGCTGCGTTGAATTCGGCAGCAGAGTCACTCACTCTGTTGCCAATTCAACAAGCACGAAAAGTATACGAAAATTCACACCTAACACTAACTAGTCACATGACACCTGGGAGGGAAAATGGCTAATTGGGCCTAATTTGGACATTTCCACTTTTTCCACAACGGTTTAGACATTGTGTTGAGTTGTTTTGAGGGGACAGCAAATTTACACTGTTATACAGGCTGTACACTTATTACTTTACAGAGTGTTATTTATTCAGTGTTGTCATTTTTGTGAGATACTGTATGTCTCTTTTCCATCACCCATTTTGTCTGTCTCTCTCCATCTCTCCTCATGTTGGTCTCGCCTTCAAATCTCTTCTTTTGTCTGTCTTGTTTTCCCATCCCCCATTTTGCCTATCTCCCCCATCCACCCTTTTGCCTGTCTCTCCCGACCCCCATGTTTGAAATACCTGGGAGTTGTAGGGAAGGTGTCATCGGCAGGCGTGAAGTCCTCCCCTCCAAGTAAGGCTGCGGGGAGCTGCAGGTGTTATTGGTTGTGCACCTGTCTCAGATCTCTCAGTCAGTGCTGCTTTGCACCCTCATTGCTGGCACCGTCACATGTTGTATGGGCTCCCAGTTATTATATGGCCGGTATTTTTGTTATCCCAGCACAAAAGGCTGGATTACCGGCTGTGCCGGTAACATACCAGCCAGGGAGCAACCCAAATTACCGTCCCTGACTGTATGAACCCTGATGGGTTAATTTGTATCTTTGCTGCCTTTAATATCACCATGCCCTCAATAATGATGCACAACGGAAGCAGGCCCATGGCACAAACAGGATAAAATAAATGTATTAGAATTATTAAAGCTTCTGCATACAGTTTAATGATATTAGTATTTACAGGTACATTTGTATTTTGCAATTACACAGCTGTCAGTGGTGTTACCATTCTCATGAGCCTTTTATTAAGGTCTAAGACAGGGGGCATTCTTACTCCAATGATTTATACAATGGACTCTTCTGGCAGCCAATCAATTAACACTTTGTAGGCCAGAATGCCATGGAACACACAGCTCTACAGAACATTCCACACCTTTATGGTATTGTACTAATTAAACACGGCAGAGGAAAAACAAATGCACTTTCCAGAAACAAAATAACATATTTGGAGGCAGCTCCCTGTATGTGTGTGATGATTGAAACAAGGACACTTGTGACTCAACTGAAACATATTCATTAAGAACTCTCTATTGTGTGCAGTTGACAACTTACTGTTTCCAACTGGTCCTACAAGTCTCCAGGTAATTCAAGGTATGTTCAAGGTACGCTTCTAGAGGAACTACTGACACGTATTTAGCAGAAACAAGGAGAGTCTGTGATTTTTGCTTCTCCATCCACTCTTTATTAAGGATATATTTGTAACAAAAGGTTCCATATTCAAAAATCTTGCTCATTTAGAAATTTTCCTGATATTCACGGGCACATTTGCATCTGAAAGGCCTCTTCAATGTATCATGTAAAAAAGGAAATCATCCTTTGACAATCAAAAAAGTTTAGTATTCTAAATCAAAAGAACAAAATTCATTTCTCAGATTTTATATATTAAAGACCCTGTCTCATTACATTACATGACATTTCCATTTATTCATATAGCCCCAACAATTTACATAGCACTTGGTTACTGAGATCGAGGATCGATCCAGACAGAATCCCGGAGGACATATCATCAGAGAAATTGGAGGAATTTCTTAAGAAATATGTCTCCCAGTTCCTTGGGGCAGAGGAGATGGGGCCTAATCGGTTTGAAAGATGGCACAATCTCAGGAGACCTAAAAACACATTGACTCGAAAAGAAAGACATAGAAAACCGACGGACCCAAAGTTTAATGACCTCATGATCTTCCCGGATTTCTCAATGGCAACTAGAAATAATCAGAAAAATGTAAGGACATTACTACTATCCTTAGAAACAAGAATACAGATGGGGTTTTCCGACCAAACTGGTGGTCTTCTGCAACTCCAAAAAGACCCGTTGGAAGACTTACAAAATTTAGGCCCGTGTAATTTAAGCCGTTCCTTGTATTTAATGTTTCCATATTCTTCTTCTCTGTGATGGACTGGAACTAGAAGTAGACGAGGGGAGGGTGGGACAAAACATTTTTTTTGGTTTGTTTTAAACACTTTATGGGTGTAGGTAAATAAGGAATAAGATTATATTTTAAACTGTATTTGTTGAAAATGAAGATTTAATTGGTACAAAAGAAAAATCAATATACGAATCTTATAAATTAAAGTATGAATATGTTATAATTATAGCCAGGAGACTAAATGAGAATTTGTTAAATTCAGCTCAAAATCAGAAATATTTAATGGAAGTGGCTACATAATTTTTTCAGACAAACGATAACGGCGATACAACACTTTGGTGTTCTTTTAAGGCATATATGAGGGGCATTCTGATTATATTAGGTAGCTAAGCTAAAAAAGATCAGAGTAGGGACATCTCAGACTTATATATTATCTTGACGGGTCTAGAACAGTAAAATAAAAGAAACACAACTATAGACAAAACGCCCCAAATTAATGATATTAAAAAATAAATAAAAATCACAAACTGGAAAGTAAAATTAACAACCAAATTATTAAACTTAACCAATGTACCATGGTGCCAATAAGACAACTAAATTCTTTTCTGATAAACTTAAATCTAAAAAAACACTCTCAAACCGTTAAATAAATAGTAGATGGGGAAAACATATCTTATTTGCCTTAAGATATAGGGAACACCTTTGCCTATTATTATAAGGCCCTTTACAATATTCAACAAGAGAAAACATATCTACCAAAAATTGGGAAGAAAACTCTGGAGGAGATAAATACATCTTTTACTCCCTCGGAGATTGATCTCTCTATTGAAAATATGATAACCGGCAAATCACTGTGTTCGGATGGTGATTCCGCGGTCTTTTATAAATTTCCTCTAATAACACCTATTTTAAGAACTTTTAAAAGTATGGGTCTCTGCTCCCTCCGGAGATGTTGCAGGTTACATTGGTACCCATTCCTAAACCAGATAAGGATATAAATTATAGACATGTGCATTCGTTTTCGGACGAATGCATTTTCGTCCGAAAATAGCATTTTCGTTCATTCATTCAGAAAAACGAATAACGAAAATGCTAAACTAACGAAAGCCGAATGAACGAATGGTTAATAAACGAAAATCATTTGTTCATTCGTCTATTCGTAGTACTATTGGCATTCTATAAGCCGAAATAGAGTCGGTTTATAGAATACAATAGCATAGTACATTCCATAAACCGACATAATGAACGACTTTCGGTTTATGGAATGCATGTAAGTCTATTGGCATTCTATAAACCGACTCTATTTTGGTTTATAGTAATGCCAACAATACTATAGCACGAATGGACGAATGATTTTCGTTTATATTAAACCATTCGTTCATTTGTTCAACTTCTTAGCTTTCTATAAACCGAAACCCATGCCATTCATAAATTTTCGGTTTCTAGAACGTTGTTCGGTTTATAGATTTTCGGTTTAAGTCAATTTGATTCGTTCAAATGAATGTAACGAAATGAAAATAATGAACGAATTTCGTCCGAAACGAATGTAGTAATGAACGAAATTCGTTTTAGACGAAATAAATATCATTTTCGTCCGAATGAACGAAAACGAAACGAAAATTTTCAGGGTTGCCCACTGGCCCCGTTGTTATATATATTATCCATGGACAGTCAGCAGAAATTCAGGGAGTCCTTTTGGATAAACAAGAATTAAAACTCACCTTGTACGAGGACGACATTATTCTGACACCGACTGACCCAGTAAGATCTTAATCAGCAGTGATCAAGTGTATCAATACATTTAGTGCCCGATCCAATTACAAGCTCAATATAAAAAAGACTCTTAAGATTATTTAAACCAATATTGACCCAGACTCCTTGGCGTATTTTAGATCTAGATAGCAATGGAACTGGGACAAGAAGGAGCTGACTTACTTGGGTATAAAGTTGAACTTTGTAGGTAACAATATTGTGGAGGTCAACTATGGTCATGTATACCAAGAAGCAAAAACATGGATTAAAAAATGGAAGGACAAACACATATGCCTTCTGGGCAAGATAAGGGCTACCCAATCTTACTTAATGCCTAAAACTGAATATGTTATGAGAATGTTGCCACTACGGGTTCCTAGGGCTACACTGAAGGAGTTTCATACTCTATTCATAAAATTTGTCTGGTGTTCAAAAAGAAGTAGGATAACTTTTACTTCTATGTCTCGCGGTCTGAGCAATGGTCTTTCCCGGATATATTTGAAAAAAATCATTCCATTTTTATTATTACATATGATGTTATGGAAAGTTGAAAGCGAAGAAGCCCCGCAATGGAAAAAATGCAAAATTTGCTGTTTACAGCATAGAAAGTTACAGTGGTTACTTTGGACAGATGAAATATAATAAATTAAAAAATAACAATAGGATTATAGAAGATCTGTTTTGGATGCTAGGTGTAATTAAGAAAAAATATGGAACTGAGAGAACTTACACGTTCAAAACTCCAACTGATGCTCTTGGTATTCATCTAGAGAACATTAATGTTGTAATTTGGGAAATATCAGGCATCAAAGAAATAGTAGACTTCTTTAAAAACAAAAATCTATTTTTATTTGAGGAGTTTCAGGCAGAGAAGAATTTAAAGGCTACCGAATTTTTATCCTATATTAAGTTTAAGGAATATACTGGCAAAATACAAATAACAGAGGATAATATCCTGGAAAGAATCTTTAAGACAGAAAGTAAACTTAAATTGATTTAAAAAATTAATAAAATCCTCCACCCAGGAGGAGAGGGAGATAAGTTGGGCATCACGATTAAATGGGAAAGGGAATTAAATATTGAGTTCTCGGTAATGGAATGGGACTGGACTTTTGCCCTAACGAGAAAGGCAATACATGGAACAGTTATTTTCGAGACATATTTAAAGATTCTACATAGATGGTACATGGTCCCTGAAAGACTGTCTAGATTTCAAACACTAACAGATGATCTGTGTTCGAGGTGTGAAAGCGACATTGGTTCACAGTCTCATATTTGGTGGACGTGTTCAAAGCTTCTCCCTTTGAGGAGAAAACTTACAAATGTGATGCCAGCATTGACTGGCACTTCTAGAGATCTAAGCCCGGAAGCTTTCCTTTTCCATCTGAGTCTCCCTATGGCCAATAAAGCAAACAAAATTTTATTAATACACCTCTTCATGGCAACAAAATTATGCGTAGCGCGAGCCTGGAAATCCTCTCAGCCCCCTGCCTGGATAGAGGTTGTTACGCAAACTAATTTTCAAAGATTTATGGAGAGAGCAGTGAACGAAAACGTGAGACAAGAGACCTTATATAATGAAATCTGGGACCCTTGGGCAGACCTCTCTGTTCATCAATGACATGCTGTCCCTGCCCTCCCCCCATCTCCAAATACCTCTGAAACTAACCGTAAATGAATGATGTTAGGAATATATGTATGTTTCCCTATGGATAACCACGAACAAACATATATATGTTCCCATAGGACTTATAAATCAGAATTAAAGCAAGACAGAGGCTGAAATTGGTAAGATAGAAGCAGTCATATTAGATACTTATGAAGAGATACAGTACTGAATAAAATAAATACTCAGTTAGCATTCTGCCTCTTGGAAATGGGAACTGCCAAAGTAATATTGTAAAGATTTGTCTAAATGTCAAATCTACCGACTTAAATCTAACTTAAGTTAGAAGGGAACTACATACTACAGTAGACAAACAGAGGCAGATTAATGCATGAGGTAGAGAGCCCTGCACGCAAGCTTACACTTTTCCTCTTAAGTACCATTCGGATAGATATCCCATAGCCTTTTTTTTTATGAAAACAGAGACTTGGGAGAAATAATTTAGTGGTGTGCTTGCATGTCCATCTTCTACTGACACTGTGATGACTGGCTGTCACTTGTTCACATGGAATTGCTGATATGAATGTGAATGCTGAGGTGAATGCAAAAAAGAAAGAATGTGAATGTGACCCTTAGCAGTGAAATAGGAGAGATTAAGCATGGTTTGTTGGATGAAGAAAAAAACACAATCTTCAAACATGTTTCAAAAACAAAACAGACAAGGTAGCTTGTGGGTGTGCATGTATGAGTGAAAATGTGTTAGTGTGTGCCAACATAAGTGTGTGTGTGTCAGAATACAAATGTGTGTGTGTCTATGTCAGCACAAGTGAAAGTGTGTGTGTTAGCATATAGGTGTGTATGTATTTGTGGGTGAGCATGTGTGTTTTTACAAATATGTGTGTAATGGCTTCTCCAGCAATCATATTTAGGGGGGTTACTTTTTTGGAAACTGTCTATCATCTAGTGATAGAGGGGTTACATTGTCTGAAAAAGCTCCTGTCAATTAATGACTGTATGTATATAATAAATATATTTTCCATCTGAAAATCTACATGGTTCCTTAAAAATTTATGTTAACTATAAAACAATCCTTGCATCTGTTTGTTTGTCTGAAACAGGAAAAACTCTTGACTGCTGAACTCTGGAATCATGAAATTTGCACAGCTTATTGATGCTGGAATTTCTATGTCAACCTAAATATTTCAGCTCTCTACATTGTTCCTTTCTTGAGTTATGATTACACACCACATAAACTGCAAAGTTGGTGGCTCATTGTTCTACATTACCAGTGATGGCATAACCTTTGAAACCTATAACATAAGTTCTTCAGGATAGAAATCGTATTTGCTGTTGTGCTACTGCATTGGTAGAAATATGGAGAAACCTATGCAAATTTCAGAAATCATTTTATAGATATCAACATGACTGACCAGGATTCTGGCAGTATGGACATTGGGGATGGACAAAAGGAGATTATGACATCATTGGTGATCTAGAACAATGACCCATCAACTTCAAAGCACTTGCAATATTTCTAAGCAAATTGGCCTGACCTTCAGAAAGATTTGGGGTACATTGGAAGCTGAATTTCCAGCTACACATCATGGCCGGATGCACGCCAAATGTTTTTGAAACCGAAATAAAACCAAAATACACCAGACAAGAATCCCAGACGAAGACCGGTATTAAAGCAGGTACAACAAAAAATATGTCCCTGAATGACAGAAATAAAATGTGGTCACCCTAGTGTGTCCGCATATTGTGTGTGCATATTTGTGAGTGAACATGTGTGTGTGTGCATTAGTATGTGTTCATGATGTATACCTGTATGTATATGTAATTTATATATGTATATGGACTACGACCCAAGCATTATCCTTTGTGAGGGCAACTTTTTGCACTGACTCTTAGATTTTAATCAAATTTTTGATGCCCTATTTTAAGATATTCTGAACATTTCACTCATAATTTACCCAATTGTAACATTTGACCCCACAGGATAACATCGTTGTTTAAAAAAATCACAAAACAAGGATTATGATTCTAATCTTGTAGCTTTATCCTTATAATATTACTGGTGCTTAAATAAATGTTAGTACAAATAAATAATGTAATCAGGCAAAATAATATGATTATACAACCTGCAATATGAGAGGAGATGAACACCATCACTGCTAATGTCCCAAATCCCAGAACTTGTTTAACTTACATGACAGTACTGGTCAACTTAGTTACACCCAAAGTAATCCAATAATCCACAAGACCTTTTAAACTCGCTAATAGGGATTTTAAAAGTGTAAAGTCTCAAAGCAATTACCTAAATTATATTCAAACCTTTACTGAAATGTGGTATATTATGCAACACCAAACGTTGACATGTAATGGCTACCCCCTAAAAACCAAAGGGAAACTATCTATTGTTTTTTTATGTACGTTACATAATACACGACACATTTTCGAAGTAAATTCACTTACTTTTATTTATTACAATGTGGCTGTAAAAATAAAGCATACTCATATAAAATGTCAAGTTTTAATACTTTCTGGCAGCACTTGCCTCTCCTACAAATCCGAAAATTATCTGGCCCCTCACAGACAAATGGTCTACCCCTCCACTACTCCATTTCTCCTGCATTATTTTCATTATTGCCCGACGTTCCTTGCCATAGCACCCTTAGCTCCAGGGCCATCTTTAATAGTGATTGGACACTGGGCAAGCATTTGCTTGGGCCCCCTGGACCCTACCCCCTCCCCTGCATGCAATCACGCCATCGATCGCAATGTTACCCCCCACACACACACACACACATACACACAAAAAAAACATAAAGATAATCACACACACACACAATTGGACTTTTCTTGCCGTGAGTATTTTTATTGCATTGTATAAAATGTGTATATTATGTGTATAATTGCAGTGTATAAACTATATATTTGGATAAAAATGTGTATATATGGCTGCAGTATGTATACCATCTTACTATACAACACTGCACTACAACTACTCATTACCTAAATTACAAAAATATACACAGATATTAGAGAGCACTTACATATGTTCATATATATTTATAAATATCTATACACATCTCGCTCTCTCTCACTAGTTGCATTTATACTTATATGAACTTCTTAATATTATATTCAACTATTTTCGTATGTAATAAAAATGTTATTGAATAGTTGCATCTTTTGTTTTTCTTCCCTTTTTCTGCACCCACATTGCACCTAAAGGACTTAACACAGCCCCATAGAGTAGCTACAGCACTTGTCATGCACCTATATTGCACCCACAGCACTTTTCATGCACCTATATTGCACCAAGAGCACATGGCTTGCACTCATATTGAACCCACACAATTTGGCATGCTACAGTGTAAATTTGCCCCACAGAACATACCACAGTTTCACTTTGTTCCACTGAACTGCCCATGCATAAAAAAGCCACATTGTCACTTTCCCCCATAGTACGTTTTTTCCCCCCACAGAACATGCCACAGTCACTTTGGCATTGCATATGCAACAGACAGTTTGCCTGTTAAAATATGCCACTGTTTGTCCATTAAATATGCCACAGTCAATGTGCCCATCAATATGTCAGTATTATTTTGCCATTAATATGCCACAGACATTTTTCCCATTAATATGCCAGTATTATTGTGCCATTCAGATACCAGTATTATTGTACCATTAAGATGCCATAATTGTTGTGCCATTCAGATGCCAGTAATATTGTGTCAGTCAGATGCCAGTAATATTGTGCCATTCAGATGCCTGTAATATTGTGCCAGTCAGATGCCAATAATATTGTGCCATTCAGATGCCTGTAATATTGTTCCAGTCAGATGCCAGTAATATTGTGCCAGTCAGATGCCTGTATTATTGTACCATTCAGATGCCTGTAATATTGTGCCATTCAAATGCCTGTAATATTGTGCCATTACCGTGCTCGTTATATTCCTCCCTCCTTACCCCCTTCCCTAGTACTTACCGCCTGGCTTCTGTTCCGTGTCCCCGGCCAGTAGATGCCAGTAATGCCAGTAATATTGTGCCATTCAGATGCCTGTAATATTGTTCCAGTCAGATGCCAGTAATATTGTGCCAGTCAGATGCCTGTATTATTGTACCATTCAGATGCCTGTAATATTGTGCCATTCAAATGCCTGTAATATTGTACCATTACCGTGCTTGTTATATTCCTCCCTCCTTCCCCCCTTCCCTAGTACTTACCGCCTGGCTTCTGTTCCGTGTCCCCCGGCGGCAATGCAATGTGAACAGGGCAAGCAGGGGCTGGGGGCCCACAGGACAGCTGTCTTGGGCCCCCCAGGAGCAACTGGGCCCAGGGCAGCTGCCCTGTTTGCCCTGCGTTAAAGATGGCCCTGCTTAGCACTTGCATTTACAGGTCTTGCCAGAGCACCTAGATTACACCCACAGGACATGCCAGTGCATCTATTTTGCACCTACAGCTCTTGCCAGAGCGTCTAGATTGCACACCCAGGACATGTCCAAGCCAGCACTCATATTGCACACCCAAGACATGTCCAAGTCAGCACCCAGACTGCACAATCAGGACATGTGCACGTCAGTACCCAGATTGCACACCCAGGACATGAATCATTTGATTCAAAATTACACATTTCCCATTGAAAAACCATTCATTTTCATATCAAGCCCAAGGTGATGTCATTATAAAGAGCTCTCCAGTGACCTGTTCATTAACAGAAAGGTACAAAGAACAAGAGGTCACCCCCTCAGACTGGAAGAGCAAAGATTTCATAGACGGTAAAGGAAGGGATTCTTTACGGTTAGGACAATAAAGTTATGGAACTCCCTGCCAAGAGAGGTAGTGCTATCAACCACAATAGATGCATTTAAAAATGGTTTGGATGTTTTTTTAGGAAAGCAGAACATACAGGGCTATTAATAATAGAATAAGCATTAATAAAAGAGCTTATTGATCCAAGGAGAAATCTGATTGCCTCTTGGAGTTAAGAAGGATTTTTTTCCCCCAGGAGGCAAAATTCGAAATAGCTTCCTTAGGGGTTTTTGCCTTCTTTTGGATCAAAAGCTGTAATGATAGGTAGAAGGGTTGAACTTGATGGACTTGTGTCTTTTTTCAACTTAAATTACTATGTATTACTATGTCATAAGGAGACTCCACAGACACATGCAAGTCACATTTTTGCCCAAATTTAAGCATTTGCTTGCAATTTTGCTAACACAATGAGTTGCAAGGAGGTGTTTTGGACTTCTAAGTCCAGTTTGCCGCCTAATTCAAACCCCTTCATTTTTTAATGAAAAACAATTTGTTTTGCTTTTTTACTAAGAGGAATTCGAGTTGTACTTTGGCCAGGTGGGTGGAGAGGGAGGTAGTTTTTTATTTTGTAGATAGCACAAGGTCGTCAAATTGGGAGGTGATTTTGTAAAGTCAAATTTGATATCCCAAGTTCCCTCACTCCATTCCCTAATTGTTTGGTGAGAAGCTGCAGTATTTGAATACATGTCGTAGAAGGAATATGCGTACACCAATAACTAGGTCTTATTAATTTCAGATGGAGGGAGATTATTTATAGTTCTATTTTGACAGGATTGCGAGTATAATTGTGGCAATATCCACATGTGAGTGTTCAGTTCTATGCCATTTATTGCAAAACAATTCAAATAAAGTACTAAACAAAGTGAATTCCAGTTTATGACAATAGGAGTTTCTTAGCGAATGACCTTTCATTTTCCTGTTCATCTGGATTACACCAGTCATGAAAAAAATGTGTTTTTATGCAAAAATGTTAACAGTTTTTTTTTAATACTACGTGCTCTGTGCAGTGGTGATGCCACCATAAAAGCAAATTATGTGGCTGCACTTGGTCCACTACTTTCTTATGGGGCCCATGCAGTGTCCAACTAATTGTTATGGCTCTGTAGATAACATTATTTTGATCTTATACTCTTAACTATAAAACAGAAAATATCTGTGTGTTTGTTTAGTTCTCTGAAGCACTAGGTCAGTGGGACTATTTTTCAGCTTTCTAAGTTGTTCCTATCCATTATATGAGTTAATGACATTTTGAGCTGAACCTTATGGATGTTGGGGATGGTCAACAGGAGATTATGACATCACTAGTGATGTAGAACAATGACACATCAACTTCATATCATTTGCAAGATTTCAAAGCTAATTAGGTCGAACTTTGAAAAGATTCAGGGTATATCCAGGTGATACTGGAAGCCAAATTTCAAGCAACACAATCTATGACCCCCAAATAACCTACCAATTTGGACATCATGGCCGAATACATGTTTTTTTGGGGGGTCCCATGGGCTAGTTACTCCAGGGGGACAAAGCAACATTGGCCCCCTGCCCTTGTGTGTCATCTTTGCAGCTGCTGAACTTTTTTTCTTCAGGAAAGCCGAAAAAATAAAATAAAAATTTAAAAAATCATTGCCACCAGATATGACAGTACTTGTAGGAGGGAAGACTGCACGGAGGAGACGTCCGGGGACAATGGAGCAGCCAGGAGGTCAGTACCGGGGAAAGGGGAGGAGGGAGGCATATAACGAGCACTGTAACATTGACATATTAATAGAAAACCTAACTGTGGCATCATCTTAATGGGCAAAATGGCTGTGGCATCCTAATGACACAACATTACTGGCATCTTAATGGTACAATATTACTGGCATCTGAATGGCACAATATTACTGGCAACTGAATGGCACAACAATACTGGCATCTGAATGACACAATATTACTGGAATCTTAATGGCACAATAATACTGGCATCTAAATGGCACAATATTACTGGCATCTTAATGGTACAATAATACTGGCATCTGAATGGCACAATAATACTGGCATTTGAATGGCACAATATTACTGGCATCTTAATGGAACAATAATACTGGCATCTTAATGGCACAATATTACTGGTATCTGAATGGCACAATATTAGTGGCATCTTAATGGCACAATAATACTGACATCTTAATGCCACCATACTGGCATCTTAATGACACAATAACACTGGCATCTGAATGGTACATTAATACTGGCATCTTAATGGCATAATTATACTGGCATCCTAATGGTCAAATTGGCTGTGGCATCTTAATGGCACAATACTGGCATCTTAATGGCACAATAATACTGGCATCTGAATGGCACAATAATACTGGCATATTAATGGCACAATAATACTGGCATCTGAATGGCACAATAAGTCTGGCATCTTAATGGGCAAATTGGCTGCGGCATATTAATGGGCAAACTGTGGCATTTTTAATGGACAAATGGTGGCATCTTTTAATAGGCAAACTGGCTGTTGCATATATTAATGACAAAGTGACTATGGCATGTTAATTGGTACCTGACATTGGCTTATTTTAATTGGCAAAGTGATGCGGTGGCATGTTCGGTGGGGGAAAATAACATGTACTATGGGGAAAGTGACACTGTGGCTTGTTCTGCAGGGACAGTTCTGTGGGAAAAAGTGACACTGTGGCATGTCAAATTCTGCGGGTGCAATATGAGTGCAAGCCAAGTGCTGTGGATTCAGTATAGGTGCATAACAAGTGCTGTGGCTATAATCAGTGGTGCTGTGTTAAGGTGTCCTTTAGGTGCAATGTGGGTGCAGAAAAAAGGAATAAAAACAAGAAATGCATTTTTTCTATACCCTTTTGATTACAAATGAAAATAGTTGAATTTAATATTAAGAAGTTCATATACGTATAAATGCAACTAGTCAGAGAGAGCGAGAGAGAGAGAGAGAGAGAGAGAGATGTATCGATATTTATAAATATATATGAACATATGTAAGTGCTCTCTTTAATATCTGTGTATACTTTTGTAACTTAGGCAATGAGTAGTTGCAGTGCTGCATAGTAAGAAGGTATACATATTGCAACCATATATATGTTTGTTTGTTTTTTTGGTGGGGGAATATTGCGATGGAGGGTATGACTGCATGCAGGGAAGGGGGGCAGGGTCCAATAGGCCCAAGTAAATGCTTGCCCAGGGTCCAATCAGGGTCTATAAAGATGGCCCTGCTCTTTATAAGTGCTATATATTTTAAATGTGTATTATTTATTATTCTGTATAAGAACAAATATGCAATTTCCCAATTGTGAACCAAAAATCAATGGTGAGAAATGTTCCTTTAAATAAGTCCGATAGCCATTTTATACTATTGTCTACAGATTGTACATGACAATGCTACAATAAACTTATTTTAAGCCCAATATCCCTGTGTGCAACTCTATATACTTTACCCCCATTGTGTCCAGCAGAGCCTGGGAGTGTAAATCCAATACTGTCCAGAGAAGCCACAGAAAAAAAACAAGCTAGTAGTTTTTATTTATTTTATTTTTTGAACATTGATTTTGACATAATTTATATTAAGCTCTGCTCTGAGATCATTTATTCATAAACAAAATATATTAAGTAAATCAGCAGACAGTCTGGTGCTCTGGAGTCAAGCAGAAAGCACATTTGGCTGGTAATGGATTCATTTGATATGTAGAAGAAAATAAAAGTGTTTCAAACATAAATTCTTTTAATGAGCGCTCGGACTCTGAGGGAAAAGATAAACGTGTTGATATAAATCTCATGAAGGAAGGGAAAGCATTGTCTTACTACTCTATTTCCTTATGTAATATTCTCAAGTGCCTGTGTGTACGTCATGGTCACAGCTATATATGCTGTTATCTGCTTCCGAATTCAAGTAATAATGTAGACAAAAAAAAAAAGATGTATGATTAATTGAAAGATTGAAAAAATATTTTTTTTTATGAAAGAATACAAATAAAGTACCTTCCTGAGACCTCTTTACTCGGTACAGCATGTTTGGGAGGCAGACATGTTTGTTTAGAATCTTGGGTTAAAGGTAAAATTCGATCCAAAATTTTAAACACAATGTCAGGCTCTGATAGAGCGAAGTGGACACAATAGACTCAATACTTTATTTGTATACTTTGATTAAAGCATTTCTATTTTTAAAAAATTTCAATTTTTCTGCTACATTATTTCAATTAACGATAGATTATATCTGGCCTACAGTTGTTCTTTAAAGTGCTCGGAGACTTTCAGCTTTTATAGATCACAAGTCCAGCAACTAGTTAAAGAGTTCCACCCTACTCGCAAGTAAACTATCAAAAGGGTAATAGTTTAATCTAGCTGCATTGTATAATGTTATGACAAAATAATTACAATGTTTATTAAAGTTGCCGTAGATATAATCGCGATGCTAGAAGGGCCTTGGCCAAAGCCTGGAAACAGCCAATCACTACCCCCGTACCCAAGGTCATGATAGAGGAAGCAATGGATTTGGACCAGTTGACAGCACACACACGTGACACACCCTCCAAATACGAGAAGCCGTGGCTTCCCTGGAAGACCTATTTTTCTAGTTGGTAAATATCGGGGGGGACAGGGGGGGGGGTGGCTAGGGCACTGATTAACACCTACTCGCCCCATCCCTCCTATACGATCCCAAACTAAGGATGCCAACAGCTCACACAATCCCGTTTACACCACATCCCATTCCTCCCTCTCTTTTCCTTCTTCATGCTTTTATTTAGCTATTCCCGGCCTCTTTGGCAGTCCCATTCACCATCCCTAGCCTTTACCACCAAAGGAGCCCATTCCTTTCTCACTCTCACTGCTGTGTTTTAGTTGATATACTCTGTTTTTTCTATCACCGTTGTATAGTGGTATTTGTTCATGATGTTTTATGATTATACTCAAATGTTAACTATGTGTGACACACACACTGGTCATGTTACTGTGAATTTTACTGTGATTTAATGGTTAATTGAAAACCGGAAAATAAAGAATTTAAAAGGAAAAAAAGTTTCCGTAGATAGAAAGTCAATGAAAACACTAAATAACATATAACTGAAACTTATAATGGGAACATAATGTGTATTCAAATTAATTCATTACTTATAATTTTTTGCTCCGTATGTCGTAAAACCAAATCCTTTATGGTATCGCAATACCATTTTCCCAACATTGACTAATATAGAAAGATACCTATCACCAGATAAGAACCTTTCAGCCCATCGAGTCTGTCCAATTTTCTGAATACTTTCATTAGTCCCTAGCCTTATCTTATATCTAGGATAGCCTTATGCCTTCCCCATGCATGCTTCAACCCCTTCACTGTATTAACAGCTGCCACTTCTGCTGGAAGGCTATTCTATGCATCCACTATTCTCCCAGTAAAGTAATACCTGATAATACTTTTAAACCTTTGCCCCTCTAATTCAAGATTTTCTTTCAAATTTACTGTGTTGATTCCCTTTATGTATTTAGATATTTCTATCATATCCCCCCTGTTACATCTTTCCACCAAGCTATACATGTTAAGATCCTTTAACCTTCGTTTAATACCTTTTATTATCAGTTATATATACCATAGAGATCATTGTCATGATGCTGCTTGAACTCACTGGTTGAGCTGTTTTATGCTAGTTAAGGAGAGTGAGTGGCATCATGATGGCTCCTTGGGAAGTAATTAGAAGCAGTACGGGATGTTGGCTGGGATTCCTATGGATATAAAGTTGGTGTCCTGATGAAAGCTCCATACATTTAGAGGAAAACTGCAGGCAAAACATGTATTTCTGTTTATTTGAAAGATCACAACATATGTAGTTTTGAATAGGAATGCTTTAATAAATGGATAGAAATAAAGTCCTCTTTGCTCCATGCAGCTCTGTCTGGGGGTGGCACATTGTGTAGAATGTTGGGTCAGATCTTCATTCAGTCAACCCAAGTTCCAGTGTTAGAGCTCCTCCCATCCTATACATTTCACCGTAAGCATCAACAGGGGGTATAGTGAGTGTGATCTATAGAGCCTTGATGTTGATGCTAAGAGTTATATGCAATCTGCTTATAGTAAGCACACTTGAACAGTTGGGTTACACATTGGGGGTAATGTGTCAAGGTGTTTCCATCATGGAGTGCCGTTACGCCATAATTCTCGTCTACGCAAATAGATACAGTTATTTTTGCCGGCTGCGCCAGCTGTGGAAAAAAAAGTGGTCTAATTATTGTTTAAGAATTTTGTTGCAGACAATGTTGCTCGTATTTGAACTTTATTATATTGGGTTTACTTAGAAGTTTACATTATAGGATTAACTTTTTTAGGTTTCACTTTATTATACTACAATTCTCCCTAACTCCTAATCTGGCGTTATCGGCACTGAACAAAAAGTCACCAATTAAGAATAAAAAGTCACATAAAGTCTCTGTTTTGTCCCTTTTGCCTTATGTATAAAATCCTTCTGACAGCTTTATACATACCATATAGGCATAAGAGATAAAAACCTGACTCAGGATTAAACTAAAAACATCAGCAATATTTATGCATAACTCCCACTGTCCAATAATTAACAGGTTTAACAATGTTATATTGTGCTGTCCCTTACAATGATATTTTATTTGAATTTTCAATACAGTTTGATATTTTGCTCTCTCTCTTTTCATAACATGTTCATTTCTTTTTACTGTTCTGTTTATAACCTGAGTGAATCCAGCAGTTCTGTGGTAAATCTGAACCAGGAGGTACAAGTTTGTTTCCTGTTGATGATCAAGTGTAACATGCTATCTCCTATTCCGTCCCTGTAAGGGATGCAGCTGTCAATTAACAAGGAACCGGTGTCTGGAAACTCGTATCCTTGAAGGTGGTGCTGTATCTCTCATGTGATGTAATGGTTCTTAGTATTAGCAGCATCTCATCTCTGCTTCTTTTTTGAAATTTTCCAGTTTACAAACGGTTTTGATTTTCCATTTGTCAATTCAAAGTAATTATCTATTTTGCGAGTTTATGACAGAGGGAGAAATAGGAAAAAGCTGGGGAGGGTAATACATAAAATAGGGGAGATATGGATTAGCGCTAGAGACTTTGTATTGTAGCTTCTAAGAAAAGTGTAGTTTACAGAGACAAGTGACGGCTAAATATAAGCACTACATGGCTAACTATAAGCACTACAGAATACAGCTTCCCTGAATGTTACATCACGAGTATCATGAAAACTGTAGTTGCTCCCTACTCACTGATAAATATCCTACAACATCAATTTGTGATGGATGACCTTTGACTATCATGGGATGTCTAAAACAAAGTGGCTGCACTAAGGCCTAAAACACCAATTTGCATTCTCAGGTTTGCCAAATGTTACTGTAGCCTACCGCTAGAGAAATGTACTCACAAAATGCTCAGCCAGCCCAATATAACTGAGCACCTTAAGAGATGCACACTGGTACAACTCTCATGCTACTTACCCAGTATGTTGCCACCTAAGCAGAGCATGGATTGCAGTTTACAGCAGATAAACAAATATAAAATATTAAGGCTAGATGTGGTCTACAGTTTAATTTTTGTGCCGGCAGCAATATTGTTGAATAAGCATAGTTTAGCTGTAGGGCATAGGTAAGCTTTGATAACCAAGAGGTTGTGATACATAACTCCCATAATTCTTAGCCAGTCATACTGCTTTCCGAGCATCATGGACTATGGAATTTCCAAAGGCTAGTCATAGCATACAGCTCCCATGATGCCCAGCAATCCATCTGAGCTATATACTATGGCACCCCGGTTGGTGTAAAAACAAATCCCATGTTTTTCAGTCAGACATTTGACCATTATGAGGATCACAGAAACTGTGACCTATATAAGCAGGAGTGCCAAGCAACATTATATCCTCTCATCTCTTTTCCACCCCAACTCTTAGCCTAACCCCTGTTTCCTGCCACCTAAGAGGCAGAAGACATAGGTCACTTGTACCAGGTGGTAGGAAGTGTGGGATTTGTGTTTCTATCACAGTCACCTCTCAGAATTCTCACATCACCCTGTATGCTGCATGACATTACACCCCAGTGCTTTAAATCAGACGGCGCACCAGCATGCCTCCCAAGTGTCCCTATTTAGGAGGAACAGTCCCTCATTTTGCCCTAAATGCCTCTGTTCCCTAGAAGCTCAGAATTTTGTCCATCTTTGGCCAGTTGAAATGTTGGGAAGTGTGCACCAAACGTCAAAGGACAGTGTCAAATATTAGAGGAGAGTGTTTTGCCTGAAAGGATTCCACCCTTGGTTGAGTCTAAGGCTTCTTCCTCCCAGGACTTGGACTCAAACTAATACTCCAGTACCGAAGTGGCGACCTGGGAGGAACAGGAGGACTTGAATATGAACGACAGGCATGGTACAGAAGGGTCAGGCAGCAGAATCGTCAGGCAGGTGGCAATCGACAGAGTTGGGAACAGGCAGTGGGTCAGGACAGGTGGCAAATAGTGAGGTAAAAAAAACATGCAATAGTCAGGAACCAGAATATCAACAAAATTACAGGAATGCAAACAAGGCTAAGGAGCACTATTACAGGCAAGAAGTAGTTGCAAAATGAAGGTTTAAATAGCCCTGCTACAATGTAATCAGCCAATGAGAGGTTTCGGGAAAAAAAAACATAATTTAAACATGGCCCTTTATGGAAGGTAAGGGCAGAAAGCAAAAAAGACTACTGAGCACGTGCGAGTGCTGAACTATGCGCGCTATGTTTGGCATCCTGTAATTAGGCGGGGGTGTGCCGAAGGAGCACTTCTCGGGTGATGCGCGGGGCCAGAAGCCCCTGCAAGAGCTCCAGAGGATGGCGGATAAGGATTCCGGAGAGTCCTGAACAGGTAAGGAGGCTGGCGGGGAGTTGTCACGGCGCTGTCACAATCACAATCATAGAATCACAATCACTGCTTCTCAATTTAAGCCGAATTCTTGACCTAAACTTACTTGCCCTTAGCTTTCCAATCTGACTGACCAGACAGAAAGCCCCCTCCACCCCCCAAGCTCTGGGCTCTATATCCAAGATTAAGTTCCTGACTTCTCAGTCTGTCCCTGTTCTCATCTGCAACATGTATACTAAGCAGCTCTGTTATCTTTATATGATATCTATATATATTTGTATTAGAGTTTGGCCACAGAACAACGATCCTCCGACTGCCAGATTGTAAACTCACAGACAGGCAGGGCCCAGTCTTAGGTCATATGGTACCAAATGAAAGAAGCATTTCCAGTTTCCCCCTCCTTGCTCTCTTCCCATCCGCTTACATTTTAAATCCCAACTGGTTTCACATATAAACAAACAAAATACACAGTTTCTTAAACATAACTTTATATTTAACAATTTGTAATCTGTGCTGCCAGGAAGATATTGAACTTTGCAAAGAAATGGAAAAATCGTTTCTTCTATACACGAACAACCAAAGCAGCAATAATTATTTCAATATTCTTTTTTATATAGTTCCTGTAAGTATAAACTTAGCCAGATATATATAAGCTCCCATCAATATACTGATGTAGAACCTGGTGTAGTATAGCTCTGATCATTATATACAACTATTGTAGACTAGCCTTTCCAGTGATGCTCATCCAGCATCATGGCAAACCTTTTTGTGGGAGAACTTCATGCAAGATGTAGTTCAAATTCAAGTCCGTAACTTCAAGCTGAGTTCTATCATTCCATCTTCAGTTCCATGAGGCTCAGCTAGACAAAAACTCCAATGTTGCAGGATAAGCATCGTGGAAAATGTAGACAACAACACATTAAGTGGAAAACATCAGCAGTGAACTTCCATTAGCGGTGAACTTCCATTGATGCTCAGCCAGCCTACAGTCTTCCAGGCTGACGTGAAAGTACAATTATATAGTTTAATATGACACTCCCAGTTTCCCACTTTCCCTTTAGACGTTTGTGGGGTCTCATCCCTGCTCTTATAATGCTGGAATGTGGTTCTGTGCCGATCATGCAGCTCATTCCTTGCTCTTATATCAGAGCTCTAGCCATCATCCCACCATACTTAATCTGTTCCCCACTTGATACCCATTGTGAATTACATTAGCCATCTCAGCCATCCATAGGCAACATGTAAAATAAAATAAAATGTAAAAATGGAGCAGGAGCTAGCTCCCTCTTCTTCAGTCATCCAAAAGCCTGGTCAGGCAGCCAGAGTTATTTTTTTGTATAAGTATGCCTAAATAATACATTGTTTGATTCGAGATTTGATGACTCAAAGCAAATGTTAATTGTTACATAACTAGAATAATATTATCTCTGTCGACGTGCAAATCATTGTGCCAGTATTATCATGATCTATGAAAGTCTACATTAGACCTTTGCCAATTTTACAATTTGTTTGTCTCATTAATTTTCCAGGAATAGAATAGCGACTCCCCAAAATGTATGCTTTACATTTAACTTGTGTTGGTGGTCTGGTGTCGCACAAAGTAAATACAATTTTCATAGCAAAAAGATCTAACTTCTGGCAATCATTCATTTGCTTGTTTTCCTTAAGACGTAGAATATGAAAGGCTAAAAACACTAAAGACTCTTAAAATAAACCTTGGTGAACAACAAACAAAACTTGGAGATCAGATTCCAACATAGAACTCAACAACAGGGATTAGTGTCATTCATTCTCAAGAGCACACATGCTGATTCTCAGAAGAAACACAAAGCCCAGTCTGGAAAGCCATTTGTTTGTTATCAAAATGTATTGCATGGATACAAACTTCAGCCTTCAGACAAATGAAAGATGCTACTTCTGTGAGCCATGATACATAACTTGGGCACTGCTAGGGGTAGATGTCTTGGTTGACATTTATTGGACGTTGTGAGTGACAATTTTATTTGAAGTGTAGCCTAGGTAAGAGGTGAGCTGCCAGTACTCAAGTATCTTGTAAGCAACAATCTATTAACCAAAGTAAGGTAGGACCATGGACACAAGCAATATTAGTGAAGTATCAAATAGATAGAGGGTGCAAGCCACAAGGCGGTCCCCATCTGCCACTCAAAATATACAATAGAAGTCAAAAGAAGCTGAACACCAAGTTAAGAATATACTGCCACGTTTATTTTAATATACAGGATAAAAATAAATAATAATAACACAACCAAATTAAAATTGACAATACTTGCCATTTACTGAACATACATAAAAAAAAAAACAGACCAGGTGTAGCACACCCAATCACAAAATATACAGAAAATACAATTAAATACACACCAGGCATCGGGGGAGGGATGAAGGGGGAAAAAGACACACCAGGCATTGAGGAGTTAGGAAGGAGGAAAAAGACACACCTGGTATTGGGGGAGAGAGGAAGGAAAAGACACACCAGCCATTTTGGCTGGGAGGGAGGGAGGAAGGGGGAAAAAGATACACCAGGAATTGGGGCTGGGAGGGAGGAAGGGGGAAAAAGACACACCAGGCATTGGGGCTGGGAGGGAGGAAGGGGGAAAAAGACACACCAGGCATTGGGGCTGGGAGGGAGGAAGGGGGAAAAAGACACACCAGGCATTGGGGCTGGAAGGGAGGAAGGGGGAAAAAGACACACCAGGAATTGGGGCTGGAAGGGAGGAAGGGGGAAAAAGACACACCAGGCATTGGGGCTGGGAGGGAGGAAGGGGGGAAAAAGACACACCAGGCATTGGGGCTGGGAGGAAGGGGGAAAGAGACACACCAGGCATTGGGGCTGGGAGGGAGGGAGGGAGGGAGGAAGGGGGAAAAAGATACACCAGGAATTGGGGCTGGGAGGGAGGAAGGGGGAAAAAGACACACCAGGCATTGGGGCTGGGAGGGAGGAAGGGGGAAAAAGATACACCAGGAATTGGGGCTGGGAGGGAGGAAGGGGGAAAAAGACACACCAGGCATTGGGGCTGGGAGGGAGGAAGGGGGAAAAAGACACACCAGGCTTTGGGGCTGGGAGGGAGGAAGGGAGAAAAAGACACACCAGGCATTGGGGCTGGAAGGGAGGAAGGGGGAAAAAGACACACCAGGAATTGGGGCTGGAAGGGAGGAAGGGGGAAAAAGACACACCAGGCATTGGGGCTGGGAGGGAGGAAGGGGGGAAAAAGACACACCAGGCATTGGGGCTGGGAGGAAGGGGGAAAGAGACACACCAGGCATTGGGGCTGGGAGGGAGGGAGGAAGGGGGAAAAAGATACACCAGGAATTGGGGCTGGGAGGGAGGAAGGGGGAAAAAGACACACCAGGCATTGGGGCTGGGAGGGAGGAAGGGGGAAAAAGACACACCAGGCATTGGGGCTGGGAGGGAGGAAGGAGGAAAAAGACACACCAGGCTTTGGGGCTGGGAGGGAGGAAGGGAGAAAAAGACACACCAGGCATTGGGGCTGGGAGGGAGGAAGGGGGGAAAAGACACACCAGGAATTGGGGCTGGAAGGGAGGAAGGAGGAAAAAGACACACCAGGCATTGGGGCTGGGAGGGAGGAAGGGGGAAAAAGACACACCAGGCATTGGGGCTGGGAGGGAGGAAGGGGGAAAAAGACACACCAGGCATTGGGGCTGGGAGGGAGGAAGGGGGAAAAAGACACACCAGGCATTGGGGCTGGGAGGAAGGGGGAAAGAGACACACCAGGCATTGGGGCTGGGAGGGAGGAAGTGGGGAAAAGACACACCAGGCATTGGGGGAGGGAGGAAGGGGTAAAAAGACACATCAAATATCAAATATCTATCCACATAAATATCAAAGCATACACCTATGATAGGGTGGACCAGGGAGAATCTAGTGGATGAAAATCATAAAAGGTAACTTCCCATTACAGTGTTTCCAATGTACTGGAACACATCACAAAGGCACCACAGGGGCCATAGTTGTGTGGTCTTGTGGTGTATGTCCTGCATAGGCCACATAAATCACAAACATCTAATTGTGTGGTCTCATACTGTAGCCACTGTGTGGTAAACCAATGATTCTCCAGGTGACAGCATGGGTATACCTAGCTATTATGGTTTCAAAATCATATAGCAAGCAAAGTAATTATAAAGTACTAACGGTCTGAAAGGGCAAGGGAAAAGGCTCTCCCACCCCATCTTTTAACCTGTGTAGCTTGGTCTCCCTTCCTCCCAGGGTCTATTTTTTTTTAAAATTAAATAGAAATTCCATAAATGTAGGTTTTTTTCCCCCTCCAATGGAATATATGTTTTAGTCAGGTAACCTTTTTACTCTCACAAATCCATGATGAAATCTTTGGGTGAAAAGGTCATACTGTCTTCCGAGCGAAGGTTACAATGAGCTAGCGGTAACTGCTTTAAACCACCTGAGGAAAAATAAGATGTCAGAGAGATTTCCTAACTTAGTCATGGCCTAACAAAAGATACACAGTTTTTGTTTCTTTGTTATTACCTTGTTGGTAGGATATTGATAATTACACTGTAAAATGTTTTCTTGCGCTCAAGTCATTGTCCATTGTTTAAAGGGCTACTAAACGTACCCCCCCCCCCCTTGCTTCTAACATAGAAGCACAAGTGAAAATTGAATTGTCCGTAGTAATAAGGATAAACTGACTGATACTTTTGATAGTACACCCCAGTTTACCTTCTGACCGGCAGCTGCCATGCTTCCCTGGTAAGCAGACATCCTGGTCAGGTTGGCGACTGGGCCTATCTGCTAGTGCAGTGACATAAGAGGGTCCTTCTCTGTGCTAGCAGAGAGAAACCTCTGCTGAAACCAGACTGTGATCAGCCAAGCGTGGACGGACTGGTACGCCCCCACACAGAGATGCAAGCAGCATCATCCAAGTCAGTGCTGCTCACGCTCCCTGCGCATCAAGATGATGCAGAGCATTGGAAATACTATGCTCTGTGTCATCATTACGTGCGGGAGCGCGAGAAGAACTGACAGAGCTCTGATGTTGCCAGAGATAAGATATGGGGGAGAGAGCGGGGAAAAAGACACACCAGGCATTGGGGCAGGGAGGGGGGAAAAAGACACACCAGGCATTGGGGCAGGGAGGGAGGGGGGAAAAAGACAAACAAGGTATTGGGGGAGAGGGGAAAAGACACACCAGGAATGGAGGGAGGGGGGAAAAGACACACCAGGCATTGAGGGTGGGAGGAGAGAGAGATACATGGGGGAGAGGGAAAGACAAAAGGTGGAAACAGACAGATGTATGGCATTGGGGAGAGCGAGACAGACATTGATGGTATGGGGGAGAGTGAGACAGACAGGGATGGCAAAGAGGGAAAGCACGACAAGCATGAAGAAGAGAAACAGACAGAGAGGGATGGAGTAGAGGGAGAGTGAGACAGACATGGGTTGCATAGAGGGAAAGCGAGATAGGGATGACATAGAGGGAGAGCGAGACAGACATCGATGGCAAGGAGGGGGGGTGCTAAAGATAGGATCAAATTACTATTTGTGAATGTGTGGCTGCATGTGCATATGACATTACATGTGTTACTATGTGTACATATGGCTGCTTACTGTGCGTGTAAATGCCTGACGGCATGATCAGAAGCAGCCGGCAAAATATATGTTTGCCTAGGGCGGCAAAAAGTCTTGCACCGGCCCTGCAGAGAGTTAACATTAAAAGAAAATGGTTCTTTTTGGATTATGAGCAAATTATTTATCACAATCTGCATTTAGTGGACCTTCCACAGCACAGTGTAGCGGTTTCTTACATGTATATAAATATAAAAACATTTAAACTTACTAAACGTGTATATAGATAGTAAGGGTATAGATGGTACAGGGCATTCATAATGACGCAGGCAGACGACGTGAATTAAGTGGAAAGGAAGGAAAGTGTCAGCTGTTTCAGGTACTCGAACACACAAGGCAGAAGACAAATTCATTTCAGTTTGAGATCTGGTGTACAGAGGAGCAGGTGTGGTTTAATGTTCATTTGAGGATGACTGGATGTTTGAAAGTGGTTATATTATGTTATATGTAAGGTGTTTTTATTGCTGGGTTTTAATTTGTTTTATAAAATTGCCTTCTCTGCTTTCATCATAGTATTGGTGATTATGGATTCATTTAAAAAAAATGTGCGTACAGAAAGCGTACTGAAACACTGAGCAGTTATAACTCATAGAAGAGCGTATTTGATAAATCATTGGGTTCTGGGTTTCTATACACTATATGGACAAACATATTGGGACACCTGACCAGTACACTAACAGGGAATTTTATCATATTCTAAATACATAGAAATTAATATGTAGCTGGCCCCTCTAAACAGCTACAATAGAATTTATCCTTATGGGAAGACTTTCCACAAGATTTTGGAGTGTTTCTGTGGGAATTTTTGCCCATTCATCCAGTAGAACGTTTGTGAGGTCAGGCACTGATGCTGGATAGCTTGAAACCTCAGTTCAAGTTCTAGCGTACAATCTCCGTGCAAGCTCACCCCAAAGGTGTTTGATGGGATTGAGGTCAAGTTCAGTGCGGGCCAGTCATGTTCTTCCACACTGAACTCATCCAGCCATGTCTTTATGGACCTTGCTTTGTGCACTGAGGCACAGTCATGCTGGAATAGAAAATGGCCTTCCCCAAACTGTTCCCACAAAATTGGAAGCATAACATTGTCCAAATGTCTTGGTGTGTTGAAGCATTAAGATTTCCCTTCGCTAGAAGGCGCCTAACCCAACCCCTGAGTTGAAAAACAGAAACATACCATTATCTCTCCTCCACCAAACTTTATAGTTGGCATAAAGCACTCAGGCAGGTAATGTCTCCTGGCATCCCAAACCCAGACTCGCCCCTCAGACTGCCAGACAATGAAGACTCCACAGAACATGTGTCCACTGCTCCGGTAGCAGCGTGCTTCATACCTTTTGTGCTGATATTAATTGGAACTCTTCAGCTATGGAACCAGCAGAGCATTGGTGACTTTTCCGCACCATGCACCTCGGTACTCTGTGACTTCCGCTTTGTTGCTGCTGTTCCTAAACGCTTCCACTTTCCAATAATCCCACTTACATTCCACCATGGAATATCTATGAGGAATGATAATTCACAAACTGACTTATTGTAAAGGTGGCATTCGATCACAGAAGCACGCTTGAATTCACTAACCTCTTCAGAACGACCATTTCCCCCCACAAATGTTTGTAATTGCAGACTGCGTGGCTAGGTGATTGATTTTATACACATGTGGCAACGGGTCGGATAAAAAACACCTGAATTCAATAATTAAGTGATGTGTCCCAATCATTTTGTCCATGTAATATATCTTTTATGCCATTATTTTTTTGTGCTGTTTCTCTTTTACATGGTGTTATCTACATCCTCACAATAAGGCTAAAAAATATATATATTTGTATTTTGAAGTTTTTACTTTTCAGGGTGAGACACTAGATAAAGAGGTGCAACTGCTATTTGGTGCTGTGTTCACTGGTTTTCTTTTGTCAATGTAAATGTAACTATTAAAACAGTCTTAATTTCTTAAATTGGACATTCTGCTATTATTTTTTGCTCTAATTCTCCAAAACACAGTAAAGAATATAAAATACATTTTAAATCTACATTTGTTTCAGTTTTAAGCGATTTTTAAACTGTCTTTGCCATGCTTCACTTGATAAGCTTTAATATAGTAGTCTGACAGACCAATAGTGGAGCAGCCGTGAAAACGGTTATCTCTCCTGAGGTGGTCTCAGTCAGCTTGCGTCCCCTTTCACCAGGAGTCACAAGGAAGCCTCCTCCATTGGACGTGTAGTCAGCTTCAGATAGTAGGTTTTTTGGGGACAACATTTTGCACATCACAACTAGGTAGCTTTTTGTTTTGTCTGATTAATCAGCTAACTTGTTGAAACCTTTGTCCCACTGTGCTTCAAAGTGTTGTCCCCATATAGACCTAGTGCCATGCTAACCCCACCCAAATAAGCTCGGAATTTGGATCTGAGAATTATTTAACGAATCTATACAAGCTGAAAAAACATTTACTTAAGCTACAAGCGGTAGAAAACCTTTGAAGTTGGAGGAAAATAAATAAATATTTTTGCAGCTGGTATTAAGATGTTTAGATGTTCTTTACACCTGGGGCTCTTATTTATTTGCAGTTAGAACATGTTTTCATACCCTACAGCTTTCTGACATCACAATAATAATACGCTATTTCTGTGCTGATGTGCAATTTATGACACCGCGATAAAACCTTTACCATGTGGTTTCTATGAACTGCATTAATTTTATAAGAAAAGTATCCACATTGTGGTCTGAGTGTGATACGAGCAACAGCTGTCATGATGTAAGTGAGACCTTTTCAAATTTGAAAGTGCTTAGAAGATAGCATTGCACTTTGATTGTGAGAATGACAATCTCCAACGCAACCCACAGCTTATGCCGCTATTAAAAATCAAATATTGTTTTACTTTAAATCAGCCTGAAGGCCACTTCTGCCATACTCAAACTGTCTGTGTTAAATCAAACATTTTTGTGCAGAATCAGTGTTATGAATGCCTAGGAAATCCCTCCTTATTTCCAATAAAGTGTATTAAAAGACAACGTGTACATTCTGAATCTGGAAAACGCCATGGTGCATTTATAATATACCAAAGTAAGCAGAACATGTCATTGTTTGGTGTGGACTTTGAATGTGAATTTATTACAGTGTATATATATATATATATATATATATATATATATTTTTTTTTTATATATAAGAGAATGTTTATTCTCTTTTCTGCCCCAATCATAAATATTACACACATTCCATTCAAATATTGTGCTTCTTGTGTTTCTATATAGCCAGTTTCTCTGAAGTTGCAGCACACTGTAACCAGTTTAATTGCGTATATGGAAGACCCTTATTACACACTTGTCCTTAAGGCACCTCCTTTCTTCTCTCAAAAATGGTTGAATAAATAGAATTTGTAATGGTTGCAGATTCACCTTAAAGTGGGATAAAACCCTAAAAATAAAAATAAAATAGCACTTAAAAGGGTTCCCCTGCTCATGTTTTATCCTGGTCTAATGTGCTGGAACAAACAACTTACCAATAAATCTTCAGCATGTTCCGTGCTCCTTCATTTATTACAGTGCCGACATCTGGTGTCTGCCTCACTGTCTGCTTGCTCCCTCCTACTAAAGAGTCATCCTTCCTAGTTTTTATATGAGTATTCATTACTGCTCCACTGTCATCCTTCCTAACCTCACATTAAAATACAGGTTCGCATTCCCATTCACAAATATTTTACTCCCGATCGACGGTCACCGGGCCATCTCAGTAAAGGAGCAGAATCTTCCCAAGTCTTTACTTTTTTGACAAAGATTATGGGATATCTGTTGAATGGTACTTTGCAGAATAACCTTAAAAAAAAAAAACTTTATAAAATGGGAAGAAATTACCTTTCATTTATAAAAACACACACAAAAAATGCCTTTGATCAATACTAACCTTTTAAAGTTGGATCTTGCAGAAGCCCATATTAATTTTGAGAAACTCCTGTACTTGATGTGAATGAGGAAAAAAAAAAAAAAAGGTAACATGCTAACATACGTCTAAGAAAATGTAAGAAATATGCAATATTTTATTTTTACATTTAAAGGAAAACTGAATGTTTTTGTTACAACAATTCTCTGTTAATTAACACAAATAGTGTAAGTGATCACAATGGAGAAGGAGTCCTTCATAATAGGTTGGTACCTTTGATGGTAGGGTTGTGTACGTATTCTTTGTCAACTACATTGGTATTCCCTGCTTGCTGTGAAAATGTTAATGGTTTGAGCAGCAATTATATATATATATTTATTTTTTAGTACAGCATCCAATGAGAAAGTGATCCCATCTGAGGCCTAGTTGCACTCTGTAAATTAGGTATGATGCATTCTTTTACAACTGCTTCTAGATGTTCATGGGATTCCATACACCTCTATTACTCTATTAATGTATTAGCTGTGGTGCTCCAATACAAACATGCTCAGTGCATTAGGATTCTCTCCTGCATACTGAGATATACTTCTTGGTTGAAATGAAGACCCAATTAATATCTCAGATGGGTGATAAAACATTCACATTTTTCTTAATTTTGTTATCTTCACCTTTCTGTTAAAGTTGCCAGCAAATTGAAAAATAATTAAAATGACAAAGCTAGTGAGGAAAGAAAAAAAATAGTATACTAGATTTAAAAAAAAAAAAAAAAAAATGTTTTTTTTTTTTTTATGTGACACACAGAAAATAGCATTAGTAATACCTAGTTTACTTGGCATACTTACAACGTTTTGAGTTAAAACTTTATGCTGGAGAATCTGAAACAATAATTTTTAAAATAGTTTTTTTTTCCTTGTTTGCTTATGACTCTATTGAATAAAACCGGCCTTTTTGTGGTGCTGGAGATGATGGTTATGTATACATGCCGCAATTTAAAAAGTGGAAGAGAGTCCTGGACAGAATTGCATACTACATGCTGGTTAGCCGTTACAGAATGAGTTACAGCACTATTTGCTGGGCCTTTCTCCTTCCATTCTGAATCCAGTTTCTTGTCCATCTCATGAGAGTTCACAAGGGTATTCTCTTTGTACGGGAGAATACGGACTTTGGCAAGTATTGGTAGGGTCAAGCTCCTGCTTTGCATCATGGGAAAGACCTGAACAATAAAGTGAATCTGTGCTTCTTTGTAGTGTCAACGTGATCCTAATTATTTTCTAGGTTTCAAAATACTTGTAGATTTGTGCAACGTAGTGCATAACACTCTGCCAGTCAGGGCGATCTGTAAACATCAGTTCGTTCAGCTCCTAAGAAGAGAATGAGAAAGGAATCCAAAGGTTTTATTGAATTCTATCTTTTCATACATGGAAGCATAATCACCCAAAAAACGGCACTGTGGGGAATTATGTCAATTTAGCAACATATCTTTAGTATCTCCCCTAAATTCCACCAATATTCGACACATATTGTAATGGTCTCTCTAATAGTTTAATCTTAATTAATACTGATGGGCAGAAAGTAATAGAAAATATAACGTTTGTCTGTTAACATCAAACAAATCAATTCTTTTCTGTTGTATTTAATTCGCAATCCTGATATAACAATGTTAAGTTGCCCCTTTAAGACACAATTTCCTTACTCAACTTTTTAAAGGACTACATCATTGTGAAGGTAGTGAATGGAACTGATCTCTTTATTGTGTTAAAATAATTGCAAGCAAGACAGATTAATGGAAAAATATGTTTCACATGTCCCTACAGGGTCTCCTGTTTATGACATCACCTTATAGCTTGATTGGCAAATGACACCACCATTCAACCGTTTGGGGTCACTAAGAAATGTCCTTGATTTTGAAAGAGGTTTTATTTACATACCACCTGATCTGTCCTAATGTCTGCCACCTCATTATCAGCAACCACCACTCCTGTGTTCCAATGGCACGTTGTGTGAGCTAATCCAAGTTTATCATGTTAAAAGTCCACATCTTGATTGTTTTTCCTATTCATTTTGCAACTCATTTTAAGTACATTTTCATGGAAAACGAGGAAATTCCAACGTGACCCCAAACCTTTGAATGATCGTGTATTTTGTCATTGAATGTATGGTAGTTTGTATGCACAACAAATCACAAGGGTATGACCTGACCATTAGACAGTACAGACATATGTTTATATTAATTGTTTTCTTAACCTATGCATTTACTTGTTATCCTAATAAAACAAGTTATAGGTCATTTTTTAAATTCTCTGCATGTTTACTTTAGTGACTTTAGTGACTTTAATATGTTTCAATCTATTTTGGATAAAGCCATCGAAAGAGCATTTGATATCTAGAAAATCCCACCACTGTACGTGGCAAAGAGGATCCTGGTGTACTTTTTTGTTCAGTCATTTCTGAATTCCTATATATTGTTAACCTTTGCCGCAATCTGCTTTCTACACTGATTGATTGGTTAACCACCTTCTATACAGTCATGTATTACTCTTATAATGTGTTATTTCCTACAGAATGTTTCTGGCCCTTTATAGACAAAAAAAATGGAAAACTGTTACAAATTCATGGAAGGATGTCAAGCAATCCATAAATGCATAAAACGTGTAAATCTTCATTTTTCATCATTTAAGCATGCTCTTTACTAGTTCATTGGATATGGTGGATTAAAGAGGGTGATTGATTGGGGATGTGCATAGATTGTGCCAGCTCTGCATAGACACATAGAATGTGTCGCCAGATAAGAACCATTCGGCCCAGCTAGCCTGGCCAACTTTCTAAATACACGTATTATTCCCTGGCCCTATCTTATATCTAGATCTATACCTCTCAGCTTCACTTGACAATAATCCCTCTTGTTAGGGGAATGGAATTTATTTGAGAAGTTCTAAACAAACACACACATTGTTCTGCTGACATGCACAGGTCAAGCAACCAAGGAGCACTTAAAGTGGGACAGATGGAGTAAGTGATCAATATTCTATGATACAGGAGAATATTACATGTGTTGCTATATATTATAAAAGTCTTCAGGAGTCCTCTATTGTGAAGGCTTTTTGCTCATTCCCAGTAATGAGTGGAACGTAAGAAATCTCATGAGGTCTGTGTCTAACCTGCACTGATGTCTCTTTCTCCTGTATGATTCCTTGGGACATACCAACCTGGCTCAATAAATCAAAGGTAAAGTATAAGTCTATCCAACTCTGTCAATCTGGGCAAGTGTAGAAAACACTCAGTGTATATGATCCAGGCGCTAAGCATAGCTTGGATTTCAGCAAATTAGAGAAGAAATTGTTTGTGCTTGGGGAATGATAAACCACTTAGAAGCATAGTGTGGAACGAGACCACAATAACTTGCTTGTATTGGAAATCTAATGCAATCCATGCTTGGTGCTTAGACACAGGCATACAAACATGAAAGGTCACAAATGTAAATGATTTTATACATGGTTCCCTGGAATATCAAAGGGGGAGTGGGGGGAGACAATTCGAGAGCTTCGGAGTATAAATTTGATTTTCACAAACTGTTTATCATTATTTAAATAATCCCTGGTCATTTGGTATACTGTGATAACTAGAGAAGAAATCATACATTGAAAACACGTCATATACAAAGAGCACGCTTTATTGGCTAAAACCATTTGAATATATGTAGCATATAGGAAAGCTTACATGTCAACTTATTTTTATGCAAATTAATTATTTGAGAATGTTCTATATTGCATTATTATTATTGTCTAATACTATTTATGTAGGTCCAATAGACTAAACTCATGTTGGCGAAGCTTGGCACTTCACAACCACATAATATGTAGTTTTGCAACTTCTGTAGTGCCTAGATTAGCCATCATTGGACAAAACTGAGCTGAACTATAAAACCTCCTAAATGTAGTCTGCAAAATTAGTAATAAGGGTATAAACCACACTCACCAGGCTGGGTTTGATTCCTATACTTTCGGCTGCTTGAAAAGCCAACATTAAATTTCTTTTCTGCAAAGAGAAGGTATGTTAAGAAGTGGCTTTGTGGATTGTATGAATAATTCAATAACGTATGCCCACGCAAAAGAAAAATACATGCAATAAGCATTGCTACGCCTTAAAGCTCCATATAACCTCATCTTTCTGATAATGAAGAGGCAGCTGTATGAAGCCAAACACATTGTACTGACAATAAGGAAAAGGGTTTTCATATGATCAACCCAGCTTTCTTCCACAATCCACCACTGTCTTGCTGATTTCATCACTTGTTAAATTGCCTTTCTATCATGTTTTGTTTAGAACATGTCATACCTCCCAACATGGCTCTACGGCAACTCAGGATGCTGAGAGAAGGATGTCTTGGGAGAGTCACAGCCACGGCACATGCACAGTCTTAGTGCTTGAGTGTCCGAAATAATAAAGGATGAAAATTGTGGATGCAGGATAGTGGTCCCGAACTGGGACTACCCCGCCTAAAGAAGGAGAGTTGGGCAGTATGCACCAGTTAGGAAGGAGGAAAGCAAGAACTAGAACACGTACATCCTGGAAGCTGTGCTAGTGGCCTGCTACAGACATGTTCTGTCAGTCTGATATATCCCGTATGTCTCTAAAATGGTTGGTCAGTCAGACAGACAGGCCCCCGATGTACTTATCTGATAGAACTCCAGAGACAGTGCCTACAAGTAGTCCTAGTGTTTGGTTTCTTCTCTACTCAATCAATGATATATTCTAAACACAACACGATGGAAAAAATATTTAAAATAGCAAAATATCAGCAAAACATTTTATTATTATTTTACGTTTTGGCTCTATTCCTTCTTTTAAAAAGCCATACAATTGATTGTTTTCCTGACAGAGACTATCAGTAAGCATTGATGGCCTAAGGTGAAGATTCAGAACCTCTGACATTCCCTGAGAACTACAAATATCCTATTTCCATGTGTTTTTTTTTTTTCTCTCCTTTCTCTCTTTTGGGTTTTAACCACACTGCAAGACTAGCAGTTTATTACCTGTACCTGGCAGAGTAGAGGCACCAACATAATTCATTGTGGACATTTACTGGACTTAATGTGATGGACAATAATGATGTCATGGTACATTTGTGTAGTATATTATGTTAGCGTAAGTGCTAGGTATATGCATGCATGGATTGTATATATGTGATAATATATGTGAATGTGATAGATAATGACAGTAACATTTGATTTACAATTCTTTTAAACTACACTTCGACCTCACAGCCACTTGCTTATTAGATGCCATGTTTCACAGAGGACAATAGTGGATGTATGGGACTGGACAGAACTCTAGGGTATAATAAAAGGAGTTTAGATGAGATTGGGATTTGCTCAAACAAGTTAAAAAACACTTTCTTTTTTTAGCTTATTTCACACTACTGTTTAATGAGCAGTAGTCATGTGTGGTTAGTGGCCAAGTGCACTGCTACATTCCCAGACCAGTAGGATTAACACATTGTCAACGGAAAGAGACCCAATGGGGTTGTTGCATGTTACGGCTTGCTAAAGTTATATATTATATATATATATACATCTTCTATCCTCTGCAGTGCTGGGGGGAGAGGTGCTATGGCTCACTACCGCTAAACAACAATATTTTAACTAGCTTTAGATTTTTAATTGCTTAATTACCAGAATGTTAGACCTCATTAGCAATCATTTCTAATGTGCCTGATAATAGCAATGACGTCTTATTTACAGACCACACAATCATATCTCCCAACATTTCAAATGGCCAAAGAGGGACATGCTTGTTTAGGGGGACTGGCTGAAGGTGTGGTTATTGCTGTGAAGCTCTGTCATACCTTGATGCATACTAACAATTAGGGTGGAAAAGAGGAACAGAGGCATTTGGGTCAAAAATAGGGACTACCCCTCCTATACAGGGACACTTGGGAGGTATGCACAACAGGTGTAGCACTCTTTAACTGCCAACTTCCTGAGATCAGCCATCTTTGTTTTAAAGAATATCCGCTAGCATAGAAAATCTTTACTTGGCAAAACAAATTACACCGTGAATATCAAATGTGGCTACATCTTGGCTGCAGCAATCAAAAAGATTCTCATACACTACACGTGTTACCATAAGCGGGAGGGATATTTGGATAGCAGTCTCAGGTGACACAAATCCACAGTCAGTCCACTGACCACCCAGCATAATTACTTATTTTAATCTGGGGGGGGGGGGGGGGGGGGGACACTCCCATATTTGTGTTGTTGGTAAGGATTTTCTTTCCCACTGCCTGACTTTCCAGACATCGTTGCAGCAATTTATATATAAACACTGTACAGGGTGCCTGCTTCCTTGGACATCTTGTAATGCTACATAGTATCCTGGAAGGAATAAGCATGAATCAATCACTCCTTTTCAATAAAAAGGGGCTTCACAGTTTCTTTCATTTTCCTTCCTCACAGACGTACCATTTAAAAATGATTTAACACAGGGAGACTTTCCCTTTTATATATAGTATATGTGGGGGTTTAGGACCTGTTTAACAAAGGGATGGATAAAACTAGTGGTCAGAGCTAGGCGAGAAATAAGATGTGAGGTGCTAGTGGACATTTTCTATATTGTTTACAGTGTTGCTTGGTTAAAATTTGCTAATTTATATCTAAAAACAAAACATTCTATTCTATTGTTTATTATGGCTTCTATCTAATAAACAGTGGAACCATAAGGATATGTTAGCTAATGTCATTCTTTGGTTATTGCTTATACATCACATTAAATTGTATTATTGTCTTTCAAAATGTTTAAAAAAAAAAAAAAAAAAAAAATACAAAGTTATTTTTAAAAGAAAAAGAAAAAGTGTTGCACCGATGCCAATAGTTTAATGATTTTTTTTCTTGATCAAGGCTACTACATACATGTCTTGGGAATAACCGTGATAATTTCATCGAGTGCCTACTTGGTGAATGATTCCCTACAGGTCACACCTATTAATGGTTCCCTATGGAATGTATAGATCAACTATCATACTTTGCAGGGAGAAAAGGACAGATGCTAATGCAGCAAATAGGACAACTGGGAAAAGACTGAATTATAACATGCGTCTGAAGGTGTATATCAATCCAGCTGTGTAAACGAGTTTTCAAATAATTCCAATTAAAGAATCAGCTTTTTATTTTTACTTTCTAGGTGTTCAGATAAAATCTGGTAATTGCTACAAACTTGGGATATTTCCATTCTTATTTGTAATATAAGACAAACACATAATTACAGATAGTATCATAACACTTCACACCCTGTGAAATAATAAACACACAGTTTATGTAACACCAACAAAGGCAACAGATTGCTGTAGATTAATTATGGAGTACAACTTGTATATCTCATCTAATCATCTGTATGATACAAATAATGTAATGGGCTCTGCAACGGCCCAGTATAAAAAAAAAAAAAAAAAAAAAAAAGGATATTATCCCCTTAACCACTTTGCACAGAAGGAGGTTCTATGGCATCCTAAAAGGAGTTTGCAGTTCATTGCAGCCCCCCACAGTGAGCTGTGCTGCAGATCTGGTGCAGGGGGCTGCAGCGGGTGTAAGTGCGTGTGTCAATGTGTGTGGGTGTGTCAATGTGTGTGTATTTCTCTGTGTAATTGAGTGTATTTCTCTGTGTGTGGGTGTGTCAATGTGTGTGTATTTCTCTGTGTAATTGAGTGTATTTCTCTGTGTGTGAGTCAATGTGTGTGTTACAGTCTGTAAGTGTGACTGTGTGTCTAAGTATGTAAGGGTGTCTGTAAGCGTGTATTTATGTGTGTGTAATGATGACTAAGTGTGTGTCTGCTCAAGTGTGTGTGTAAGTGACACTGTATGTGTATTTCTGTGTGTGTGACAGTGTGAATAAGTGTGTCTCTGTAAGTGTATGTATGTGTATGTGTGTGTGTAATGATGACTAAGTGTGTGTAAGTGTGACTGTGTGTATTTATGCGTGAGGGTGTAAGTGTGCTTATGTATGTGTGTAGACAGGACCGCTTTAACTGATGTGCAGTGGGCACTTCCCAAGGCCCACAGGTTAAATGGGCCGCAACATGCTCCTGCTTCCCACGTGACTGTCACAAAGAAGGCAGTAGTCTGCATCCAGCCAGTGGCTATTTCCAGCTTCATGCACTCCAGTGTGCATGGAGGGAACATTAAGTAGAGGAGACACGAGAGAGCAGCAGCAAGGTGAGTACTGGGGAATTGGGGAGAGGGGCTAATGCTTTTATTGGGAAAACTGGTAGTGGCATGTCAATGGACAAACTAACAGGCATATTAATGGGCAAACTGAAACTGACATATTAATGGGCAAACTAACTGTGGCGTCCGTGCCCTAGGATCGGCCCTGAAGCCGGCAGTCTGCATCCAGCGGATAAATCATTCACTGAATCCAACCATTCCATTCCGACTGTGTCTAATGCCTGCATTAGATGTCTTAATTAGACAGTATAAAAACAAGAATGGTTTGATTTTATCGACTGGGATTAGGTTGCTACATTTTAGATTAGAAGCTCCCCGTCTATTTGTTCCAGTGTTTGCATGCTTTGTTTCCCATTGTGGACTATGAATGACACTTTATAGATAAGTAATAATCATTTATGGAGGAGGCACAACACTTTCTGAGAGAACCTGGTGAATAGCAAAGGTTTCCAACAGATTGTGGTACCACTTAGACTGCTCACAAGTACCTTACAGTATAAACTCCAATATCATTTATTTAGTCAATCTAAGAGCATGGAGGCCATCTAAGGAGAGCACACAAGTGTGACATAGTACATTGTTCATTCATTATGATGGTACATCTTATTCTATTTTAAAAAATATTAAAAATTTACACAAAAAGTACAGAAACTGCTTCAAATAACAGGTTGGCCCATAAAATATGCAATTCCATTTAGTCAGCATGTTGTAAGTTAAAATGCCAGCCTGTGTTGGGAGAAAGGATCTTTACATGTGTATAGGAATGATGCTACTGAAGTGCAGTACATTTTGTAATGTGCTTTTAAAATAAGCTTTTTGCTGCTGCTTACTGGTTTTTGGAAGATTCTCTGAGGTTTTTGCAGGCAGGATTGTAAAGTTACTTAAAAAAATGGAATTATCAGAAAAGTTGGTGATATAACATTTTTACATTCTTTTAAAAAAACAAAACAAAAACAAATAAAGTTCCTTATTAAGTGTATCGATGGTAATAATGCCGGGACAGGCCCACGCTTGACCACACCCTTTTGTGCAGTTATTTTTATTAATTTGACCCCAAAAGCAGTACTATCAGGTTAAAACTGGGACAATTATGCAATACAGTCTTTTATTCACTATTTTTTTTGGGATCTATTTGGGATCTATTCCAGATTACCAAACAAGGATAATGTCGCTTACTGAAAGTCTTAGAAAACTCTACTTGTCTAGTAAGCTACGGAAGACTGCTGAGCCAACATATAAAGGGTTAGCACACATTCTAAAACTGGACACGTTCTTTCACATAGGTTTTATTTAGCTTGTATGCAACACAGAGCCTCCTATACATAATTGGAGGGAAAAGTTTGCAGTGCGCTTGGCACGGAGCCAGTTAATGGAAATATTAGTTCTCAAGCGCACGTCCTTCAGGGCAAATATTGTATTTCATTTCCATGAAGCGTTTAATCACAGCGGTAGCAGCCTGCAGGGACCAGTTTATTAAAAAATAAAAAGGTGTCTCGCCATTTGGTCAAAGATAATAAAAGGAAGCCATTCCCTGGTTTGTTATTAAACAAGATCAGTTTCTCAGCCTTATTGAAACATTCAGTCGTATTGTGGCTGGGAGAAATAAACATAGGACATAGATATATTCATTTGTTTAGCATTAAATCATACAGAACTCCAAATATTTTGTTTGTGCAGTGATATCAGTGTGTAGACAAGCAGCTTTTAGGGTTGCCACATTTTCTTACATAAACAAACAAAACCTGGCTAGGCTATTGCCTCAAATGACTGAAAGGGACTGGATAAACAAACATTGCTTATACTGTGACTGTAGAGAATCAAAAATGATACAAAATGATCTCTACATTGTGTTAGCAGAATTGCAGGTGAATGCCTAAATTAGGAGAAAAACGAGTCTCCTATTTATGACATCACCTGTGGCCTCATATGCAAATTACACATTTCCGGTTTAAAACCAGTTCATTTGCATATCAAACCACAGGTGATGTCACACGCAGGAGTCCAGACACACTTACAAACACATTTTTCTCAGAATCTGAGTTTTTCTAACACATTGTATAGATCATTTTCAGTCATTTTTTGTTAAAGTCCCTTGAACATTGTCTTCAAGCCATTTTTTTTACTGGCCGGGTGGCAAACCTGGCAGCTATATTAAGCCGTAAATACACTTATCCCTATACCTTATCCCTTCTTGGAAATGTTATACTAACGTCTAGTCTCACGGCATTCACAAAGTTTGATTTCATTTTAATTTAAAAAAAAGTTTGTTATTAAACCCTATAACACTCTGTATTACTATAATTATTTTCATAACTTCAATACATCTTTACATGTATCATTTCCTGCGTTTACATTATATTTCTATATTGATATATATTGTTGGTTCATCTATGTTTCAAGGTATAACAATAAATATTGGTAGAATAAGAATATTATGGTGGGGCAGACCCCCCATATCGGGATTCATACACACACACACACACACACACACACACACATATATATATATATAAGGTACAGAAAGGTACATATTGTTTAACATATGTGTGCATTGGAAGTCTACAGAGATGTACATCCATTTTTTTTTTTTAAATATTACATTATAATTATAGCCAAACCATTATTTGAGAAGTAAATCTGTTTATTTGGGACATTTATGTATTAGGTTCTAAAATGCTGTAAATATTAAAAATAACAAACTGACTTAAATATATCTCACCACCACATTAATTATGGGTGATATTTGTTGACTTCAGTTTTCCAGTTGATATTTTCCTACAGCCCTGGTAATATGGGCTAACATGCTGGGAAGAGTAACATGCTGTGTCTTATAATTTCTTACATATCTAGCCATAGATTTCATGGTTATACACAATTGAGACCCATTAAGTCTAATGAGGATTGCCCACTCCTCATCCATTCAGGTTGAAAAAATGTAAAGTTGTTCAACCTTTTCAACACCATAGCGACATATAAATACATATTTATTGCCCCTCTGAATAACTTAAAACCCTAGAAAATCATGGTCTGGTACCTTATCTTGGCTGTTGAGCTCCTGGTATGGTATATGTGCTGGTAGGTACGTATGGAGAAGTGCGCAGAAAGCCAAACCATCGCTCCAGCTACTGCTAAAGTTTGTGATGTCAATATTCTGTGCAGAAAAGAAAGACGGGATGTTTAGTACACAATACACAGTGTCTATACAGCAAATCCTCTCTTTATTGTAAATGTGTCTAATTACTGACAGGCTGCATTAGCAGGCAACAAATAGCTGCATTCAGTCAACACAATATACATTTCCTGGAAGTTCAGCTTTAAAATGTTTTTTTACATAATCATTTCATTTGCATTATTAGCTGTTTACAAGCCGTAGTCCAACTCCATAGCAAGAGAATTACACAGACTTAGACATTCGCTATTAATCCATCAGTATCACCAGCGTTCACTTGTCAGAGGCCTCCTTTAAATTATAGGTAGGATTACATGTAAGCTCAAGTTCCTGGATTAATTGTCTAGATATCCTCACTGTCAAGCTAGCAGTGTCCAGGTTTACCCTTATGGATTTGTGTAACCAATTATGATTCCTGAGGCCAGTACAAATCTGGGAAATTGCACTTAGTAGTAGCAGATGAGGGTGGGGTTCTGGATCAATTTTCAGTACAGTTGTTCTTTTAATCTTGTATACATTATACTTTAGCATAGAAGGTTCAGAGTCACCACAGAATGAGCATCTATTACCTAGTGCTTTTTGGCTACACACACAGCATCAAGTGCATTAAATTGAAATCTATGCATTCCTCCATGCTAGAAAAAAAAACTGCTATAACGGAAAAAAAAGACTGCCTGTGCGCTAAGTAAACAAGAAGACGAAGGCAAAAAAAAAAAAAAAGCAACTGGCCTGGATTCCTGCCAATATATTCCCTGGTAAGGATTTTCTCATAATTTTCATCTGATCCAATTTAAATGAAATGAATTCCCAAGATGCTTGTTTTAAAGCCAGCATGATTTTTGAACTAAATCAGATTTTGCACAATGCATAACATAACATTGCCTTCTAAATCCCCGGCAGCTTTGCCATTACCCACTGGATGTTGATGTGGCATCCCTGTACAAGATTTAATTTCACAGTATTTTAGGAATAACAGCAATGGTGTCTGAATCCTTTGGTGTGTGTGTGCCACCATTGAGCCACTAAGAAAGGATCCAGCACTCGACACATTTAAAGTGAAGAGATTTATTCAAACACTGCCTGTGTTTGAATAAATCTCTTCACTTTACATTTGTCGAGTGCTGGATCCTTTCTTTGATTTATCTACACTGCTGGCTTGGGTGGCGCCCCAGGACCTCGGCACCACTATACATTTGAGTGCGGATTCAGATCTACTTAACTTATTACTATTGAGCGACTGTCTGTCACTATAGTGGAATTTGACTGAAGTATCCATACTTTGAAATTCATCATTATTTGTTAAACCTGTGTGCACATGTGGCCTTATTTTTCACTGTGCTAAAACCAGTAATAAAAGGAATGTTCTAGAACATTGCTTATAACATTCCTTTAATAACTTAGCAAAGATGATCATGTTTATACCTTACTAATAATACCTGAATTTATTAGGAATTCGGGTACTTGGTGATAGCCACCTGCATTTTAGGTCACAAAAGGTCACAGAGAAAATAGACGGCATGCCCGGTCCAAAAAATGGTCAGGTCCAGCCCCATAAATGGGCAAGGGCGGGTTGAAAGAGCATTTAGACGAGACAAAGTGGGTATAGGGAGGGAGTGGGTAAGGCTTGGAATCTACCCTAATGGATCATGTCAAAAAGGTATAGATAGGATTTGTTTAAATTATTTTTTTTTTACAAATTTAAAGCAAAATATAACTTGAAATATTATCACTGGTTTTTCCACTTTGTTTCTGATTCAACAAATTAAAATATGTAACTGGCAAACTGTGAAATTAGGGACAGTCTTACCAATAGTATTTTAGTTTATCCCATACATGAAGGCAACAATGGTGAGTTGCTAAGATGCAGCAGCATGAGATCATATCTTCAGCTTTACTATCTAGGCCTTAGTTTTGCAACTACATTGTCAATTCACTGTGTAGTAAAAAGCCCCCCTGCCTAGATAAAGGATAAATATATATTATAAATATAGCATTTATGACATTGGACCATGTAAAGAGCTTTAAGGGTCTACTCAGCAAAGAGAGAACTGCAGGGAATTGAGACAGGAATTTCAAACTAGAGTAGCTAAGCTGGAAAAATTCTCCCACTCCCGCTGCATGGGAAAATCTCTTCAACTCGGCTACATTGGCCTAAAGTTTGAAGTTCCCACCTCAGTTTCCTGCAAGGCTCTCTTTATTGAGTAGGCCCTTTTAAAACAGCTGTAAAATACAAGTAACAGTAATATATGATGTGACTGGATTTGATTAAACTACCTCAGAAAACTTTCAGACGCCAAGTATAACAGCGCAATACTGTATTTAATAAATATACCCAAGGTTAACGTCAGTTTTATTCTATTAGGAAGCTAATAAAAGCATGAAGTGCGGCCTCTGGAGGTGCTGTCTCACACATGTAACCTGTTATTACCCTCTCCTTGTATCACATGATTTGTCCTAGACACTGATTAGCACTCATGTATTTAAACAGTGTGTGCATGATGTATACACTGGTTGTGCATAAGCACAATCTTTTTCTTTTTTTTTTAACACTCTAGAAAAGCTGGATGGCGGGTGTAGATATCAGGTCTATGTTTCATTCATAGTTTATAGGCTTATATTGTCATGGCCTCACTTGAGTGTAGCTTTCACAAATGACATATTCGAAGGAAAATCGTGATTTAGATCACAAGTGTTATTTGTGTTAAAAGAGATACTGTTATTTGCGTATTATTTACCCATAGTCTCCAACATTGGCCACATTTCCAGTGACAGATGTGTTCTGCATGCTGCAGAAAGAGCATGCAAAGTGCAGCCCGACGTAGGATGTATAGATGCACAGACAGAAACCAATTAACTAATCAGGGTGGAGATATTATAGCACCTACCACAATCTTTTGTCTGAGTGCATGTGTATCCTACATATTGCCAGTCTGCATTTTGCATGCTGTTTCTGCAACACGTGGTACACATATGTATCCATGGAAATGTGGCCAATGTTGGAGACTATGGGTAAATAATACACAAATAGCAGTATCGCTTTTAACACAAATAACACTGTCTGATCTAAATCCCGATTTTCCTTTGAATATGTCATTAGTGAAAGCACACACACTGTAATCTCACAGATAGCCGAATCCATACTAATTATCAATTAACGGCACATGAGAGGAAGATTATCTCATTAATCTTTCACAGTGACTCAGTAAAGGAATAGGTTTTGCACACAATGATCTACTGTTGAACTCAGTATTTCACTGCTAGTGAATCCACCCAAACTGATGTAAACGGGACTAGGGATTGTGTTCTACAGATTACTAAGTGCTGACACTACTTCTGGGATAGGGTTGCCACCTGGCCGGTATTTTACCGGCAGGCCGGTAAAAAATTGGCATCAGGCCAATGTTAAGTCTATGGAGACAGTACCAAGGCCGGTATTTTTTTTGAAGAAAAGGTGGCAACCCTATTCTGGGAGTTGGAGTCCATGACCGCTCTGGATTTCAAGCTCGAACTCCTTAAGGAACTGATTGATAACCAGTTATCCAAATCTGTACATATCTTCTGTTGAATGGCTAGTGAACATGTAGCAGCATGGACACGCATTAGCATGTAAACTAGTGTATATATCTTATCAGTTACTTTGTCATATTATCACAAAGTGATTTGGACATTATGATAGACTATCTGCATGCCAATGGAGATTCAACTCGGAAAAAGTCCTTGTAATTAACTCAACTGAGCATTTGCACAGACATCTTATTATGCAAAATGGAGGCTCCCATTTCCGAGCTCAATATGCAGAGAAGAGTATATTTTATTTAAAATTCTGCCTAGTTTTTCCTCAAAACCATATACCAATTAATTTCATTGGTACCTTAAAATTCAGTGACATCAAGTGAAACAGTACACAAGAAGTCCTCTGCAGCAGTTGTCATGCTTCCCTCTAAGAAAGTTATCCATTACTATGGAATTAGCCTCTCTCTGTTACATCATGTGCTTGGAATGCAGGAGGATGTCATAAGATACCTGCTTTTTCCCCCTTCACATTATATAATACTGGATGCTGTAAGTTGGACTGTTCCTTTAAAAACGGAGATGACAAAGGTAAAGCTTTGGGTTAAACCTTAACAGGATATTTGGCCAATTAGTATAGCACACCTACTAATGGTCACTGTAATGAACATATGGATACTCTGAGACATATATAACGAGTATAACAAAATGGTGGATGAGGGGTCTGTTCTATTTGTTACAGGTTGAGTATCCCTTATCCGAAATGCTTTTAACCGGCAGCATTTCGGATAACTTTTGGCAGCACCCGCCGTTTAGTGTTCTACATCACCTAAATTCAATGTGAGCATCCATCTGAACAATGGCAGTTACAGGTTTATATTCATGCACATGTAAGATGAAATGGGAATAAAATGTCATAAATCGGAGAGACAGAGCAGACTAATATGCATTTAAAATGCATTTTTCTTGCAACCTATACTTTTTTTTCCAGTATAAATCTTTTATATTCTCTATGTGTTTGAGTGACTGCATATGTTTAAATAATAGAACACATGTTTCTAGTGCAATCCAATTTGGTATGTACACTTTTGTGGCAATAAGTTCATGCATTTTTCAGCCAGAAGGCTAAGCAATGCATTGCATCTGATCTGTCTGCACAAAGGATGTTGTCTTAAATGCAGCAAGCACACAAATGGGAAACAGATGTGTAGGAGACGTGAAGCATCTCAACTCATTGCAGACGGCAATTAAACTGGAGTGTAGGGTAAGTAACAAAATACAGCCTCTTGTTAGATATATTTTCGCATGCCATCGAAAATGATCTTGTAATGAAATTTGAGGAAATTCTTGTTTACAGAAAAGCCTGTTGAGCCATGGAACGTTCATCCAGCAGAGGTGGCAAAAACTAAAGTTTGAAAGTATCTGTAATGTATGGGAGGACTATACAAGCAGACAGGGTCTGATCTGCTGTCCTCCTGAGGCTGTATCTTTGTGGGGGGAAGTTTAAAATGCAACTGACAATCAAAGTGCATATACAAGAAAGCTGGTAATATTATTAGAATTGATAACTTAAGACTCTGCACTTGCAGTTAACTTATAACGGATGTTGGTAACAACAACTAAACAGCACTGGGATGGCCAAAGTCATACGGTAAGCTCAAGTGGGGAGTGGATTTGTGGAGCATCAGAAACCACATGTTTGGTAATGCAACTGGTTATTCTATTAAAGGGACTGCCTGCCGATGTTGGAACATGAGACACAGTAAAGGAGGTACCTATAATAGCAGAGAATAAACACTGCAAGCTTGCGTGTTCATAAAATTATTCTGCCCTTGTCTACTCAGACTACCGAGTCACATGTGCAGTAAACCAGACTAGTTTCAGGATAACAATAATCTGAAACCTAGTAGGCCACAGATCACAAACTGTCCTGGAAAGTTAAGTGTTTTGGCCTTCAGAGTTATCATGGATACCAGAATCTTCAAATAGTTTACCCCCGGCCAAAAGGTGCAGAAAAGTTATCGTATTCAGTTCAGTTGGGTTTTTTTTTTGTAATAACTGAAATATGACAAAAACCATAAAATAGACAAAATAACATAGCAGAGCCTACATGAACCATAAAAATAAATTACAAAATGCAATGGAACACAGGGGACAGATATTTTAAATACAGGATGTTGTGACTGTGGAGCAAAGGAGAACAGAGTCATTGAATAACATGAGAATAATTTCCGTTTTGGCCCTGTGCAATGTCAATTCACATTCCTTTCCCCTTCTGATAATACAAATCGGGAAACGGGTCTTCTGCAGAATTATTTGTTGTCCGCTCAAGAGTGAAGAAGCACAGTCTGTACATTCCTCAGCTTCTCAACTCTGCCAATACTAACTTCTCCCAAAACTCTTCCATGGATTTAACATGCTCTAGCCCAGGGACGTCCAACGTGCAGCCCGTTTGACAGCAAGGTGCGGCCCATCTGACTTAACTGTCCCTACACTTGTTATTCCTATAAATCTATACTTTTATGTGAATAAAATTAATTTAAATTTGTTTTCAACTGTGCTTGTATTACTGGCTAACATTCTCCCCCATTATAGAAAATTTACAAACATGAATGCGGCCCAACACGCACATGCATTTTAGATTATGCGGCGCACTTCAGAAATAACTTGGACACCCCTGCTCTAGCCTTAATCATAACAAAGTTCAGAAAACCTTGTCCCTACTTTGCTCACAGAAGCAATTTATTTTCTTTGCTACTCTTTTAACCCCTTGGTGACACTAATATTTTGGCCATGCTTTGTGAGGCTATTTTAATATTTCTGGGGTGTTTGTGCTTAGCTGTCATTTTCTTATCTCTAATTTAATGTACCCACAAATATTATATTTTGTAACATAATATATATTATGGGTTTTTTGTTTTTTTATCAGCAGAAGTGTTTTCTTTAGATAAATTATGACATGATGAAAATAATTGTATCATAAAAAAAATATGAAAAATGTAAAAAACAACACTTTTTCTAAATTTTACATAAAAAAATCTACAAACACTAATAAAAAAACTTGTTAAATAGATACTAATATTTGTCCTGAGTTTAGAAATATAGCAAGAAAGATCACTGGATATTCATGTCTCACCTTCAAAAGGTAAAAATTCCTTCCAGAAACTGCAAAATGTTTACTGGCGCTGCAAGGAGCTCAATCAACACTCGATGAACACCAATTACAAAACAGCAACAGTAAGAATGGGACACAGAGAAAATCTCCACACAGTTTAAAGGTGCAAAAAAAGGGAGCCTTTATTCCTTATAAGATGCGGATACACACAGCGTCATAGAGAGCAAAACGAAAACCTTACATATTTCATGTCGAATTGGCCCTTAATCATAGGCTCAAACAAGGGAGGTCATGTGCATGCTTTATATAGCGCTACTAAATTACCAATTAAGATCATTGGTAGCAAATAACACCCTTGGAGTGTCCTAATCATTCTTGTTAACACAGAATCTCCTATATAGACAAAGAAACATGCATACATCAATATATTACAACCAACCGCAAGTGTGTTAATTTAGAGATACACAGTAATACTGCCAATGATGGAATAGGACAGGAGGAGCAATGGGCACATTGGGCACAAGTAGATCCAAAGTATTTCTCTTTAATAGTTACTCCCAATTGTGATGGAAATGAACAGAAAAAAAAATAAAAAGAATGCACACGACATCCTATTTAACTCTTTCATAGCCTACAGAGTCATTTAATAGGTTTACAATTCCAGCATCGTTTTTCTAAGAAAGAACATATTTACATTGTGGCTTGAATTCAAACCAAACTACCATGGCATTGATAGGCAACCTGCGGCCCTCCAGAATTTGCAGGACTACATTTCCCATATTCCTCTGCCAGCCTCTTAGCTGAAAGAGCATTATGGGAGATGAAGTACATCAGCAGCTGTGGGGCCCACAGGTTGCCTACCCTTGCACTGATGCAGGGGTAGACAACTTGCAGCAGCCCTCCAGATGTTGCAGGACTATATTTCCCATACACCTCTGCCATCCTCTTAGCTGAAAGAGCTTTTTGGAAGATGTAATTTAGTCTAACTCACCAACAGAAATGCAAACTTTAATCTCTAATTGCATAGAGTTTCTTTTATGTAACAACTATTTTGTTTTTCACCGTATTTACTATTTACCAAGGTGCATTAAGACAAAGTAGCACGTCATATTATTTTTTTTCTCTCTCTCTTATCAACGAATATTACACTTTATCTAGACTACCCATCTAACGTTCTATTTTTCATGGAGAGAAGACGTCTCAATTAATAATTATTTAAATATTTATGTTAACAACACAATGGAGAGTTATCAGGAAAAACTACAATCTCTGGCAGATAGAACGTATTAAGTAATGACATGTTCCTCACAAGGGATAGGAGACATATCTTTACTGAAGTGCTTCTCTATGGATTTAGCTCACACTTCCATTTCTACCTTACAGCAGACCATAAACAAATGTATTCCCATCAGGGAGATAAAATAATCTGATGTCTATATTGTGCTGGTGAAACACAAATTGTATCTATACATTGGCTGGCTAAGTAGCCATTGATGATCATCCTTGTGTGTGTCTGTAGTTTCGATTATATCAGCTGCCTGAAGTCTATCCAAGTTTCCAACGCTTACTGTATTAATTGGTCCTGGAACTTTAAAAATCCTGTTATCATTTTAAAATCAACTCGTCTAAGAGCATCAGCTCCTGCATAGAGATTCTTACCTCTTCCTCACACATTAAGCCATATGGACAGGTAATCAATGAAGCTTAGTCTCTCTGCCTGGGTGACATCTGAAACGGAATCCTCATGTATCAGTGTGAAGGATACACTGTCCCTTGTGGCTAGGAACCCTCAGTAACTGTTTACATGATGTAGGATATCCCAGCTTCTGTTTAAACCTGTCCTAAAAGCATTCCAGCATACATCTGGGAGACACAACTTTACATACTTCACATTTGCTGCATAACAGACCTACAGATCTGCTCACCACTCTCTAGTTTATATTGAAAATGTTTCTTGTGTTTTATAGAAGGAGATAGGGTAACACAGTGGCTCCATCATTCCCCTGTTTAACATGTTTCACGCATACAAATAACCCAGAAAGTCTGCTTTTCCTTTCACAAAAGGATTACTTTGTGCAACATGTGCCTAGTGGTTTCATTCCAGTACTGTGGACAAAGGATCAAAGACTTTCTAATGAAGTTCAGAAAAGGAAAGTACTTCACACCGTATCAATGGACAAAACACGTTCTCAATGCACTAAAAGGAGTCAAGGCAGGATGTGCAGGATCCTCCTGCTAGAAAAGATCAAGCTGGCCATAGGTAACGCATAGTTAAAACTTTAAAACAGCTGAGACAGATTTATAAAATTAATTATAAAAAAATATCTATACATTGTGTTAGCAAAATATTAGAAGCAAATGCATAAAATAAGGGGAAAAATATGTTTTAATGTGTTTGAGGTGTCTTCTGCTTATGACGTGGCTTGATATGCAAATGACACATCTCTTATTGAACAGTAGTTAATTTGCATATCAAGCCACAGGTGATGTCATAAGCAGGAGACATTTTTTTTTTATTCTCAACATTCACTTGTGTGAGTAAGGTTTAGGTTGCCAGACTCTCTTTAAGTTGGTTGAAATGTTTAGTTCACCGCAACTCATCTTTTAGTTAAGAGCGTGCGACGATGTTCAGGAGTACATTACCACATGGTAGCCAAGGGCAAAAATAGAGTGGTCTAGTGGCTAGTGCTTTCCATGAAAAAATAATTTCTCGGTGGTGCCTGAAGATGATATAGGTCAACCATAGTGGTCAATAAGTGGTTCAAGAGACTCTTCCAAAATTACACGTAGTATTATTTTCCTGAGGTAGACAGAGCTGTGTACTCCACAGTAAGCAGTGCTCTCTAAAGTCATTGACAAATTCCTTCTTTGCTGTTCATAGTTAGTGGAAACTTGAACTATAATCTATAAAGGAAAAATGATACTGCTCTTTATTCTTAAGTGAAATTTCGCAGTGAGAATCTTGGTCATTGGTGTGTGGGCACATCAATCATGTATTGACACACACATTACACTACCCCTAGCTGTGAGGAGATAAATATTCCCTGAGAAAGAAAAAATGACAGAAAAGCAAGCAGTAGTGGTGTTTGGTGACCAGTGTTAGTTTTGACGGCAAATTTGGATTTTGTTTTAGTTATAGTCTTTTGACTAAAATGCCAGTTTATTCATCTGAATAGTTTTGTTCCCTTACATCTTCAGTAGATTTTAGTCGACTAAATCTCCAGTAGTGAGGGAGGGAACAGGTCTGAGAAGGCTGTTACACAGTTTTAAGTAAACTTGCTATGGAGACGGGACAGTACCAGGCAAATAAGATGGGGGCGTATCCTCTTCCTCTGCAGTTTGCGGGCGTGTGTTCCAGGCAGCAGACAGACACAGAAAGCCTACGTCTCAGCCAATCCAATTGCAGATAGAGTCAGGTGGCAGGATTTTGGTAGAGATCCAAGGGAACCAGAAGTCCAAATAGGTAAACGCATTAGTCCCTCCCTAACATTTTCACCCGTTTTGGTCCAATTTAATTCACTGGAAAAATGCAGTTGACGAAAACGATGACGGAAATGTTTAGTCGACGAAATTAACACTGCTGGTGAGACTATAGCTGACTCTAATGGAACACAAAAAAATGTCCATAAACTACCAGCTGCCGAGAGCCTTCCCGCTGTGAGTAACAAAAATTACAGAAATTGGGGTTCCTCATTACGCTGGAAAAGACAATTAAAATAGCAAATAAATGAATATAATGATTTCTGAAGAAAAATACAAATAAAATATAATTTTAGATTGTATATATATTTTCCTTTATCATCTATTTTATATATATGTTCCTTGTTTTAAGTATATCATATATTTGCTATTTTAATTGTCTTTTCCACTGAGCGCCTTGAAGTACCCCAATTTCCTGCTTTGTTTCCATAAGTCTTAAATGTGGCCCCAGCATTTTGTACGGAACATTAAAAGTTATTAATTGCTGTACGAATATTATTTTTTGTTGTTGCAGTCGAGGTTATAAATAGACCCTCAACAACGACATCAGCTTAAAAAAAAAAAACATACGTGTATAATATCCTCAGTCATCTGGAAAAAAGGTGCTTTGCCATTATCTTCCCTTAGTTCATTGTGCTGCTTTTGCCCCAGCAGAAAAGAGTTAAATCAATACTGTAAGAATTCATTACCTAATGAATGGAAGCCAGCAAATTAGTAATGACCTCAAGACAAGCCTTTTATACTATTTCCAATTGATTTATTACTTCTGGTTTGTGGACCTTTTTCCACTTCCCTCGATGTATTACTAAAAATATAAAAACAGAACATATCTTTAGAAATATTTATTTTCTGAATTACTAAAAAGGAGGGAAAACCAGTCTGAAGTAAAAAAAAGACTTATCTGTGGCATAGTTAATTGGGTTGATTAAAATATTCACACAGACTTGCCGACAACAGCAAACCTTTTGCTTCCCAAGTTCCCTGACCTTAAATCATTAAAGGCCCCGCCAAGCCTGACACTGTAAGCTTGTTAAAGCGGGGGTCCTACTCATCTTTCAGGGGAAACACCAGTTAGCCACTGGCTCCTTCCCTTTTATAACAGAGACAAGCTAGACTGCATAAAGGACAACTGTAGGCAAAAAATAAAATTTTCAATTGAAAGATAGCATAAAGTGTAGACATTTTAAATAATAATGCTTTAATAAAGTAATACAAATAAAGTATTTACTGAGTCTTCTGAGAACAAATGACCCAAGATTCTAAACAACATATCTAATCACGGAAAGAGCAACACAGAGCAAGAATATATCTACTGATAAGAACCATTCTTCCCATCTAGCATGCCCAATTTTCGGAATACTTTCATTAGTCCCGAGTAGTGTTGAGCAAACCCGAACCGCACTGTACGGGTTCGTACCGAACATTACGGTTTTTGGACCCCGGACCCGAACACGGACATTTCACTGTATGTTCGGGTTGGAGTTCAGCGATTACATTGTATGTAATGCTATGGGCTTTCTATAAACCGAAATAGAGTCCCCATTCATAAGAATAGGGACTCTATTTCGGTTTATAGAATAGCAATAGCATTACATGTATTCCATAAACCGAAATAGAATCCCCATTCATATGAATAGGTCAATTGACCTATTCGTATGAATGGGGACACTCTTACCCAAATTTTACTTCATTTTGCAGCCCTCTAGCCCTTTCCAGGACTTTTTAAGAGGCATTTTAGTGGCCAAAAGTTCGTGTCCCCTTTGACTTCAATGGGGTTCGGGGTCAAGTTCGAGTACGGACCAGGAAATTTTTTCGAAGTTCGGCCGAACCTGCCGAACCCGAACATCCAGGTGTCCACTCAACTCTAGTCCCGAGCCTTTTCCTTTTACTAGGATAGACTTATGGCTTTCTGATGAATGCTTAAACTTGGTTTATATTCTTCCATGAGAACAATTTCTATTTAAAACATATACAATTAGTGAAATATTTCCACTAAACATCAATTTTTGCTGACAGTTTTCTTTTAGTAGACTTTCATGGTTGATGAAACAAATGCATTTAAGGTATATGTATGAACCACTTCCCGGCTATCTGGGGTTTACTAACTGAACACCTCACACATGAGGGAGAAGGCGTGTGACCCAGCAATGTTTCATGATCAGAAGGCAATTAGACCAGTACTCTGTATAAAGGAAAACATCACCTCATCAAACATATAGCATATCACGGATCAAATAACTCAAGGTTGTTTTAAAAACACTGTAGGTTATGTTTAAAGGCAAATAACACCATCAAGCCATTTTCATGAGGATCTGTTTAGACGTTTCAGATTTAGCGATGACTATTTTTATTTCATTTCTGTCCTATGGAAATAAAGGGCCAATTATTAACATCTGCAGTTCTTGGTTTGCCCAGGTTTATAAGAGGTGTATATATATTGTTGTAACAATCATGAAGATAAGGACCTCTCAGTATATTCAGCTCTGCTGGTTATTTTCCATAAGACCTCTTTTAGTACGTTTCAGACACCACATTTAATAGGTATACACAAATGCTACAGCATACAGCGGGATTCATCTAGAACAGGCTGATGGTTTCTCAGGAGTAGGTGGGATAGTCAGAAAGCAGTATTTCATGGGCAATGTCCGTGGCTCTGTAGATCTAGGCTCAGGTGTGAAATTAAATCGTTGCTTACTAGATTAGCCATTTACTTCTTATCGCTCCAACCTAATTATTACTTATGTTCCTGTTGCATTTAATGGTTGTTCTTTTATCCACATCTATGTTTGTGCAAACCGTATGCTTTCAAATTATATATCAGCTTATCTTAGATTTATACAAAGGAAATACAATATCATTTTTCTGCTACAGGTCACACGTCAGTCCAAGCATCATTTCATAAGGCTTTAGATGCTCGATAATTTTACACTTGTTGCTAGTGGGGATAAGAAGCCACAAACAAAACTAAAAAAAGCTCCCAGCATCTTAGTAATAATTACTAGAGGCTCCAACATACTTTTTCGGTACATCACCAGGACACTCATTCAGCACATACACACGTGAAAAAGAGACAGCAATGAGGACAGACAGACAGGTGTAGGAAAAGTGACTATAAAAGAATACGAGTGCCTGTGGCAAGGTTGGTGAAGATCTATAGAACATCATTGTTGTTCACAAGGTCGAATAACTGTCCATTACGAACAATGTAGAGTCCCACCCCTTGCTGCAGGCCCTTCTTGACCATGCAATAAGATCTCCAGGCTTTAGTAACACTGTTGGCGACACATAAATGATAGTAAAAATAACAAAACGTTCAGCATGTTTGGTCAGGTACACACTTGAGAGCATTGGGAAGGCTAGTATTCGGTAAACCATATAAAAATAATAAGATGGAATATTTGTCCAGTGTAATGTTGGTTGCACTGTGATTGAGTTTTGCATCCAGTTCAGTGCTATTTCCCATTACAGTAGGCACAGTGCCAATGTATACAGGGATGGACACATAAAATATTTGAAGATTTATGTTGATAACGAGAAGTTGAATGGCACCAAAACAGCAGGACATGCTCTATAGAAAGTTTACTTGCAAAGCAGCACCAGTATGCCCTCTGATGGCTGAAAGAGGTAGTGTTTTCATTACACACATTGCAAACCATTTTGCAAAAAGTTCCTGAAATGTTTAAACCAAAAAACACAAATACATTCATAGATACCTAAAGTAGTAATTGCACTACTTTATAGTGAACTAATATTAGGCTTTATATTTTTAGGTTTCTTTCAGGACAGTATGCGAGGTACCTATGGACGAGTTCAACATTTCTTTTTTTTTTTTTATTGTTTTAAATAAAGTTCAAACTTTTCAATTTAGAATTATAGAAAAATAAAACACTAAAGGAAATGTATAATCCTTAGCTAGCTTCCCTGGAGGTATCAGGGAATGCTGGTCTACCCTCCCATCTTTAGACTTCTTTTTACCCTTCTCCCGATCTCTTTCCTATAGAGAACTGGAAAGACTGGCAGCAATGTGTAACCCGTGTTTGGAATTATCAAGTGGTCTGAGTATAATATACACTAACATAGTGTGTAATTCTCTTTGTACCATGTGTGTAAAGGACCACTTATCAACTTGAGTATCACTTAACTATTATACAGCTATACGGAGGGATTTGCAACTAATTGAAACTATAATTGTCTGTACTGCGTTGTTTGAACATTTTGATTGGTGATTTATTTTATTTCATTAAGTTTTGTAATATTCTTCTTCTTGGACAAAAGCGTTTCTGTTTGATCCTTTACTCAATTTCTACGTCAGGTTATCCCCGTGTTTTGTGTTTTACAGGCCAATACAGCATTCCTTGTTTCTGACGCAAGCGCTGTGTAAATTGTTGGCGCTATATAAAGAAATGTAAAGACACTGTGAGTTCTCAGATGTTAGAGGAAATGGTTAGGGTATGAGGGGGTAACGTCAAAACAGGTAATAGAGAGGCAACTGGGGCTCTAGCGAGATGCAAAGAAGAATTAGAAATGGAAGACTGGGAACTCAGAATAGGAAGGAAGACAAAGCATAGAAGAAAACTCTATATGGACACAGGAGGAGGGGAAGATGGGCTGGGGCGTACCTAACTTGTTTGGCAACTGGGGTGGATCCTATCTTTGGCACCCCCTCTACACCCAAATATAGCTTCCATAGAGATCTCTCTCTATTACTCCCACTCACCTTTCTCTCTCCCCCAATGAACCCCCCCCCCCTTTCTCTCATTGATTTCCTACCAAAAACATCTGAGATTGGCTCAGACCTCAGCACTGCCACATGCACTGAGCTTAGAGCTGCTGCAGCTGCCAGGAGGTTCCTAGGAGTTACTAGGCGGCAGTAAGGGCTTGGCTGAGGGGCTATTTAAATCTTTTCACAGATGTTCCAGTGAATACAGAACGCCAGCTATGGACAACTGCAAATGGGCACGTGAGTGGTGATCTGTCCACTGCTACACTTTCATTGGCCAATTTTCTGCTACAATCAACAATGGGACTGCCGACCCTGGATCTATAACACATGGTAATGTATAGCAATAAACATGTTGAACTTGATAACCAAATATAAAACATAAGATTGACATTTATTTAGAAAGTGTTTTACCAGGAAGAATACATTGAGATTTCTCTCGTCTTCAAGTATGTCCTGGGGACCCAGTCCAGAATGGAGTTACACAGAGCTACACGCCATCATACATTGTTTTAAAAGATGAGACAGGAGGGGGAATTAACACCAGTGCATCTCTATACAGCTGTTTAACCCCTTAACGACAGATGACGTGCCAGGCACGTCACGGCAAATCGAGGACTTGCCGACAGGTGACGTGCCTGGCACGTCATGCACTAAACTGAGTGAAGAAAGCGACCAGCGGTCGCTTTCTTTACTCTAACGGTGTTGCTACAATGCCTCTAGGTAGAGGCATTGTGCAACACCCCCCAAATGTGCAGGGGCGCGCTACAATCACTCCACGGAGTGATCGTAGCAGCCATTTAAAAATGGCTGCGCCCACTGCACACATGTGCCAGCGAGGCACTTAACAACACCTTCAGGCTGCCCAGAGCCGATGGTGGTCGCTCTCCTGAGCGACCCCATCGGCTCAGTAGAAGGGAACGCTGCCTGTACAGGCAGCGCTTCCCTTCTAATGGCAAGAGCATCGGAAGTGAAAGTATTTCACTTCCGATCCTCTAGGGGGAGCCAATCGATGCCGGCACAACAGATCTATGTGATCTGTGGTTAGCAAATATTGCCTTTGACAAGTATTGATCTGCCTCCCTCACCTTACTAGTTATAGTAAGGGAGAGAGACAGATCAGATAAAGTAAAAAAAAAAAAAAAAAATAATAAAAAAAATATTTAATAAAATATATTTTATAAAAGCCATTTAACCCCTTCCCTGCCATTGATCGCTGTGTACGCAGTGATCATACACAGCAGCACATTTTTTGCTGTCTGTGCATTTTTTAGGGGTTCATTTTTTTTTACTGTAATTCATTACAGTATAAAAAATAGCTCTTTTAAGAGAGATTAACCCCTTTCTTGCTGTAGATCACTGCCTAAGCAGCGATCTGACGCAAATGCAGCAATCTTGCTGCAGAAGCATTTTTAATTTTTTTTTAAACTTTTTTATTACACCCGTCACGTGTTAATTCTACCCGCTAGGGGACTACGTTTAACGTCAAAATTTTTTTTGGAGCTGTCTGACCGCATGTATAGCGATCAGTAACAGCTGATAAGTGACAAAGGCGGGTTGGCGTTTGCTTAGATGAGCATCACCACTCGTCTGGTTAGATCAATATTTGTAAATATTTGATCTGACCCGTGTAGATCTGCCTCCCTCTCACTTGAGTTTTAGTGAGGGAGGGAGACAGAGCTGTATAATGTAAGTTTTTAATTATAATATATTTAATAGAATTGAGACCCAAAGGCTTTTATAAAAGCCGTTTCCAGTATTTAACCCCTTCCCTGCAATTGATCGCTGTGTACCCAGTGATCTTACACAGCAGAACATTTTTTGCTGTCTGTGCATTTTTTTAGGGGTTATTTTTTTTTACTTTGATTTATTACAGTATATCAAAGGCTCTTTTAAGAGCTATTAACCCCTTCCTTGCCGTATATCACTTCCTAAGCAGCACATATGGTCACTGCCTAAGCAGTGCATATGGTCACTGCCTAAGCAGCGCATATGGAGCAATCTAGTCGCAGAAGGATTTTTTTTTTGCTATCAGCATTTTTTTTGTCAGACTCGCTAGGGGTTAGTTATACCCACTAGGGGATTACGTGTATTCCTTTTGAAGCTGTCTGAACGCGTGTATAGCGTAAATATTGTTCTGACCCATATGGATCTGCCTCCCTCTCCTCACTTGAGTTTTAGTGAGGGAAAGAGACAGATCTGTATAACATAATTTTTTAATTGTAATAAATTAAATAAAATGTTAAAAAATTGTGAGTCCCAAGGGCTTTTATAAAAGCCATACCCTTTGTATAGTGTAGTGTATTAACCCCTTCCCTGCCACTGATCACTGCACAGCAGAACATTTTTTCTTGTCTGTGCATTTTTAGGGGTTAATTTTTTTTGTACAGTACTACAAAGGCTCTTATAAGAGCTATTAACCCCTTCCTTGCTCTACATGTTCAAATTCCAAGTTTGAAAATCAAAAAGTGCACCTCTCAAATGTAGCCTTTCAACACCCAACAAAGCTGACAAAGCTATGCATGGGTGGTATCCCTGTGCTCGGGAGATGTTGCTGAACATATATTGTGGTATTGTTTGTCAGTGACACATACCGAAATATGTGAATTTGTGTCTAAAGTACAATGTATGTGGGAAAAAATACACAATAAAATGACTACCACAAACTTTGACAAAGGCTGGTGGTAGAATTGGTGCATGGAAAGTGTTAAAATAACACCATTTAAAATAGCCTAGGGTGTCTACTTTTACAAAATATATACTTTTTGGGGTAAAATACACTGTCCTACTTTAAAAAAAAGTCCCAAATGAAAGATGGGCTCAGGCTGGCTACACGTCAATATTCCAAGTTGAAAATGTGCACCTTCACAATGTGGCCCTTTTAGCCCCCAAACAACCCAACAAACCTATGCATGGGTGGTATCCCTGTACTCAGGAGATGTTGTTGAACACATATTGGGTTATTGTTTGGCAGTGACACATACCAAAATCTGTGAATTTATGTCTAAAATACAATATTTGTGAAAAAAAAACACACAAAAATTACTACCACAAACTTTGACAAAGGCTGGTGGTAGAATTAGTGCATGGAAAGTGTTAAAATACCACCATTTGAAATAGCGTAGGGTGTCTACTTTTAAAAAATATATGGGTTGATGGGGTAAAATACACTGGCTGGTTTCAAATATGTCCCAAATGGGACATGGGTGCAGGCGGTCTGCATGTCAAAATTTCAATTTGGAAAACCAAAAACTGCACCTACCAAATTTGGCCTTTTACCCCCCAAACAACCCAACAAACCTATGCATGGGTGGTATCCCTGTACTCAAGAGATGTTGCTGAACACTTATTGGGGTGTTATTTGGCAGTGACACATACCAAAATGTGTGAATTCATGTCTGAAGTACAAGGTTTGTGAAAAAAAACCACAAAAAAATTACTACCACAAACTTTGACAAAGGCTGGTGGTAGAATTAGTGCATGGAAAGTGTAAAAATACCACCATTTGAGGTAGCCTAGGGTGTCTACTTTTAAAAAAATATATGGGTTGATGTGGTAAAATACACTGGCTGGTTTCAAATATGTCCCAAATGGGACATGGGTGCAGGCTGTCTGCATGTCAAAATTTCAAATTGGAAAACCAAAAACTTCACCTCCCAAATTTGGCCTTTTACCCCCCAAACAATCCAACAAACCTATGCATGGGGGGTATCCCTGTACTCAAGAGATGTTGCTGAACACTTATTGGGGTGTTATTTGGCAGTGACACATACCAACATCTGTAAATTCATGTCTGAAGTACAAGGTTTGTGAAAAAAAAACACAAAAAAATTACTACCACAAACTTTGACAAAGGCTGGTGGTAGAATTAGTGCATGGAAAGTGTTAAAATACCACCATTTGAGATAGCCTAGGGTGTCTACTTTTAAAAAATATATGGGTTGATGGGGTAAAATACACTGGCTGGTTTCAAATATGTCCCAAATGGGACATGGGTGCAGGCTGTCTGCATGTAAAAATTTCAAGTTGGAAAACAAAAAACTGCACCTCACAAATTTGGCATTTTAGCCCCCAAACAACCCAACAAACCTATGCATGGGTGGTATCCCTGTACTCAGGAGAAATAGTAGAATCTATTTAGCATGTTTTTTCGTTCGCTATTGTCGATGAGGAGAAGTTGTTTCAAATAAAAGTCAGGAAATTTGTGTTTTTTTTTTTTTTAATAATATGATAAGATATGATCAAAAATATGGCATCCATAGAAAGCCCTTTTTGTCCCGATAAAAACAATATATAATATGTGTGGGTACAGCAAATGACGAAGAAGAAAATGACTGCTACACACAAACAGCACAGAAATGTGTATAAATCTATTTTTCTATGTGATCATTTCTTCCTATAGTCTCTATGTAGCAACAGAACACCGAGCAGTGTTTATCCTGCCGGACAGACAGAGAAGAATAACGAGCTGTTCAGGATTTACCAAGAGAAGGAGCTGCTCTCCCTGCTGCTATACACGTCGCTAACCTCCTGGCCTTCCCCTGGGATAAGATATGAGATTGCCTGTCAAAGAAAAGATGGATTTTCCCCGCTTCACAAGCAGCCTATGATGCAGAGCCGCTAAAACAAAAACATCCCAAATGTCCTGTTTGTTTCAGAATTACTGTGAGACGTGGGCAGTGTCCATCCATCACAAGGACACCCCCCTTCCACATATCCAATAATATTTCCTGGATCTGAACCATTTACATGCTAAGATTATACACGCAGCGTCATACCGGTAGAAAAGCAGCCATTATATAATGTTTATTAATTAAGTTAAAAAAAATACCTCCAGCGCTACCAGTTAGTTAGTTAGCACCGGTGGTAAATTAATGGCAAGATCTTATAGTGTTACACCATTTATTGTTTTGTTTTTTAGATTGTGTGGGTGAACGTGGGTGATATACTTGTTTTAATCCAGCTGAAATAAAGTGATGAAAAAGGTGTTTGCCTACAACAGAGTGCTCTGAACTAAAGATTTAATGGACAACTGTCATAAGTGATTATCTGAAATAAAGCAATAATATTTAATAGACATGTGCAAAACTAAAATTTTCGTTTCGTTTTCGTCCATTGGGACGAATATGTTATTTATTTTGTCTAAAACGAATTTTGTTCATTACTGCATTCGTTTCAGACGAAATTCGTTCATCATTTTCGTTTCGTTTTATTCGTTCGTACGAATCAATTGACCTACACATTCCATAAACCGAAAGTCTATAAACCGAATGTCGTTCGGTTGATAGACTTTCGACTTATGGAATACATGTAATGCTATTGGCTTTCTATAAACCGAAATAGAGTCCCCATTCATAAGAATTTCTTATAGAATTATAGAATTTGTTCATTCGGCTTTCATTAGTTTAGCATTTTCTTTATTCGTTTTTCGGACGAATGGACGAAAATGCATTCGTCCGAAAACGAATACACAAGTCTAATATTTAAGCTGTATTAAAATCTATAGAAAATTTTAAGTTATTTTACAATTTAGCAGCAACTGTTGCATATGTCATGGCTGCCATCTTGCCTCCTAGTTTGGGTCGGTCTCTGGCTCTCCGACCCAAGCACCCTGCAGCCCCACCTCAAGCACCCCCAAATTCAGTGTGGTCCCACCTCCTCCATGTAGCCCCGTCTCCGTTTAGGATCACTCTGTTCATACAATAATGTATACTGGTAACAGTGCTTCTGGGAGATCTCCCAGTATACCAGATCTCCTTGCAGCCCTGTTAAAAGTATACAAGCTGTGTAATGTGCACAGTCTTGTATGAACAGCGAACTCATGACCAGGAATGTTACATGGGGGACTAGGGCCTGCATTTGGAGGTGGAGCTACAAGGAGCTGAGACGTGGGACTGAAGGGTGCTTGGGTCAGCCAGAGATCAGAAAGGCAAGATGGCAGCCATGACATGTGCAACGGTTGCTGCTAAAAGGTAAAATAACAGAAAAGTATAGGTTTGATTTTGTAAAAATGGCACAGCTTATATATTAGGGCTTATTCATTTATTTCTGGCAAAGTAACTTTTGGTATGACAGTTGTCCTTTAAGGATTCTGGAGAAATTAATTGTGCCAGTAATTTCTTCTAGAGGCGGAGAATGTTATACATTCAGGATTAGGAGACATATTCTATCTCATTAGATCAAACTATCCAAGAATTGTGTCAGTGCCATACCTGACAGACGTCTGAGGAAGCTACAGGACCTGAGGAAGCTACAGGAGATTGCCATTTAAGATTTATTTCACACTGCTATATTTCTCTTTTTTAAAGACAGATATGGAAGCAGAATGACAATTAATCAAAAGCATCTATGACAAATGACCTTTAACATAAACAGACTTGAAAAGCTGAATCTCCGCACACGTGATAATGATCTCATTACCCAATGGAGCAACAATAGAAAGTTGAAACAATGGACTTTCCACTTTACTTAAACATATGGATGATGCTATCTCCATCTGGTCTGCGTTACAATGTAGTATTTATACAATCATATTAGTAAAGGACATTAAGGTTTAGCATATGTTGTGAAATATGGTCTGGGTGAAGATACGCCTAGCATGTACCTACATATATACAAGTCAACTTCCCACCGGGCTAGCGGCAATGTTCTTACAACGTTATGTGAGTAGCAGCCCATCTCTTTGATTGGCTGAGCACATCAGCAGCCTCTTCTGAGTGTACACTTGTTACATTGGATTTACCCAGGAGGGGTGACACAGTATTCTTTGGCTTCATTGTTCAAGGATGGCAGTTATTTCAGTACTTGAGGCTTGAGCTAGTTTAGCCATTCCCCTCTCTCATTAGCAGAGCGTTTTCACCCAAAAAACTGATTGAGGATGTTCTACAAATAAATAAAGCTTAAAGAAAAGAGATTCAGGCACCTGTTCATACTTAACCAGATTACCTGACCCAGATGGAGTGCAGGGGGCCAACACATGAGAATGCTGGGTGCACGCAGGATTTAACTGAGGCAAACACAAAGGAAATGCTAGCAGGGCAGCCATGAGAGGCCAGGAAGAACTAGCGACTCTGTGCCCACCAAAAAGCCATTAGACGCACATAGAGGAAATGTGTGTATTTAAATATAGTGGTGATTTAATATCCGTTCTTTAATTCAGATGACTCAGTTATGCTTATCATTCTAGTCTGACAAGTTGGGTTTTCCAAGAGGATCTTTATTAGAACAGTCATTACTGAACTTTAGTCATAGGCTTAGTAAGGGATAAGCTCAGCTTATTTAGGACGTTTATTAAGTTAGTATTATAAAAACATTTTCCTTCAACAGACAGTATATGTTAGGTGCTATTCAACATTTCCACTGCTAGTGAAAATTCTAATTTACAGACTAATTAAAAGCTAGAAATTATAAAAAATAAATAAATAATGAAGTACTTATATCAGAACAACACACAGAGTGTATCCGTAACAGTTTGTGTATATATTAATGTACATTACCATTAACGGGAGGTGTACTGGGGCCATTAACATTGCTGTGCATAATCAATCAGATAAGCAGCAATGTCACTTGTCTGTGATGCACAACACTGAAGGTGCCATGAGTATACTTGGTCCATCAAGGTTTTGCACATCTTATGTGGCACCTAGCCCTGCTGTAGGGTCAAACACATACATTACTATCACACTGCAGATCATTGTGCACTCTTAAAAACCAGACTCATTGTCTATCAGACTTGTGGAAATCAATAGCAGCCTAATTACACCAACCTGTCTTTGCAGCAGAGCAGTATTAATAAGAATTATAAGAGTAATTCTGACATTGAGGTTGGTTATTTTACTTTTCAGTGTGGTCTGCACATTTTCTTTTAGATAATTTCCTCCTCATTATCTGAGCCGGCAATTTGTACAAAGCTGCGAGATTTATTGCTCATTTCCCAACTGTTTTATTATGATGATTTAACTAGCTGAATTATAATTAAAAGTCTATTTTTAAAAGGATGGTTTTAGGAATTCTGCCCAGGATGATATGTTTATACTGACGACGAAAGCGTGTTTTTAATATTTAGGGATGTTTATTTGTAGACGCAGCATTTTGCAGCCATGAGGGGAGGGTTGGCAAGTGGGGCAAGAGCCACCTAGGCTGCTCTCTAATCTCTCACAATGGGCTGCATCACTTCTTAATGTACCAGTTGGTACAATCTTTTGAGAATATTGTTGAGAAGTGCGCAAAAAAAAAAATGTTAAAAAAACTGTGAAAAAAGTTAAAAAGAAATGGGAAAGTCACTGTATAGCACTGTTCCCAATAGCTATGGAGAGAAAATGATACAAAGTGTGGAGACGGTACTAGCGCTTAGATAGTAGTAGTGGTACAAATATACAATCTTAGGTAGCGTAAAAAATGAACAATTTAATGAGGTAAACAATAAGTCCAATAAAATAGCATAACATCAAATACATATAAAATATATATAAATAAAAAAAGTGGGATGGGAGCCCTGCTGCGTTTCGCTGTCAGGCGTCGTCAGAGGGTCTCCTCCCGCTTGTAAGATGGCTACCTTTTTCACTTTCTTTTTTTCCATAGGTAGCCATCTTACAAGCAGGAGGAGACCCGTGACAAAACCTGATGGAGAAATGCGTCAGGGCTCCCATCCAACTGTTTTAACACCATATTTCTCAGCATATTTTATATATATATATATTTGATTTTATGCTATAGCACATCATTGGGCATGCGCTAACAGGTCATAATTGTCTTGTCTGTCAATCAATCTATGTACCTTATCTGTAAGCAAATCTGTGTTGCATGTATATGTGTGTCTATCTCTGATGGTATCAAGTGGGCTTATGGCAGACACAGAAATCACTGGTCTTGGATGTATTTGCCCTCCAGAGTCAGAAAGATACATCTACAGTGTGCCCTAGCTCCAAAATAAATATGCCAGCTGTGGATATCTGAGAATGGATTTGCAGCGGAGGATAGCACACAAGGTCCCTGTGCAACAGTACGTTGGCAAGTGATAGGCAAGATTCTTCTCCCGTTCAACAAATCCGTTTTTTTTTTAAAAATAAAAGTAGCCAGAAAAAAAAATAAGACATTTGACTATTGTAATATACATAAGACTGTCTTTCTCAAATAGGCACTGTTTTGCAGAAATGATCATTTAAGATTTTGTAAAACAAAATATGCCCATAACATCTATATTGTATTTTTTTTAACATGCTACTGGCTAATGAAAGTTGTGGCATATGCAGGGACTTTCAACCATTTAAAAAAATAACACACACATTATATATATATATATATATATATATATATATATATATATATATATATATATATAATGAATGCTTGCAATTTAATAGACAAGTGGGGGGAAATACTTTCATTAAGGAGGCATTATAAAGATACCAAATTTTATTGAAATTCACATCTATTAAAATAAACGACCTGAAACACTGTAAATTGTATTTTACATAGCAAATAAAGCCTTCAGATCAATTTGTGGTTTGGCTTCTCAAAAATCCTGTTATGTTCCAGACAGTAGTTATCCTTTTGTAAGAGATACATTAGTGTTGGAAATGTCAATGACCTTGTGAAAAGCTTTTTAAACCTTTACACTACGTTTTATCTGTCCTGTAAATGAATATTTCCGTGTTGTGCACATGGCGCAATAGAAACGACCATTACTTTGAAATAAATGTCTGTTATGCTGTGACCTTTTAGAACATGCCCAATGAAGTGCTTGAGGATACAGCTTGGCTGTTTTTTCCCTTTCTTGCCTTGTACTGAACCATTAGCTGGTCTAAATTGCTTCACAAATGAAGCTATTTTTTACTTGATACATATCTCAATTCTACGAATACAACAAACATAGAATGTTTCACAAAATGACATCTATATCCAGTATATTGTAATACTACATAAATGAAAATAAGTGATTGTGTGGAGCATGGTAAAAAAATCGGGATTTTTTTAGCCCACTTTACACATTCCTATTTAGTCTCTATGTATT